>JAUYWH010000001.1:5037716-5085675 GCA_034779795.1 Ctenopoma multispine
CACACACACACACACACACACACACACACACACACACACACACACACACACACACACACACACACACACACACGTCACAGGAATGCAATACAGCAAATATTGCTGAACCCACCTGTAAACAAGGTGGAACACTGCTGATGGAAGTTTTATTAATAGCACTGACTGACTCCACATCTGTGTGTTTACCTACAGTATACTGTATACGTGTGAGTGTGTATGTGCGCACACACCTGAAGCCGCCTGCAGCAGGGCTGCCAGCTCAGCAGGGATCGGAAGGGTTGTCACATTAACCACTTCTCTGTTGATGCGATCCTACACACACACACACACACACACACACACACACACACACACACATTTATTCCATACTCATGCTACATCTTCATCTTTTTCTCAAAATGTGTCCCTCCTCCACACTTCACCACCTCATTTCCTCCACCACTCACCTCCTCTGCCTTCCTTGCAGGCTCCACCACTGTCTGACAGAAAGACAAAAGTATCACACTTCACACATCTGTTCATTTTACACAAATACTGTAAAGACACACACTGTGCACATACCCTCATGTAACGCTGTCGGTTGACGATGAGCAGCACAGTTGACCGTAACCTAATGAGGTACTTCCTTCTCATAACAAACTTTCTCCTGTTTAGGAAAAACAACAGACATAAAGCAAGAAAGAGAAATTAAGAAGTTGCTGAAATATACACTCATAAATCAAAAAACACATCCTCATAAATAAATCTAGACACATTGAGTTAAACAGCCTTTACTTTAATTTCAGTCACTGTAATTAGAACGGACAGTGTGATAGGTCTTGAAGTGCACTTGCAATCTTTCATTTCCCAAATGCATCAAACCGTGACATCTCTGACATATCATTACAGATTCCTAATATGTGACACTGAGAATTTCAGTATCGTCATTAAGTCAGTAAGTGAATTTTTACAAATTTGAATAAAATGCATATTTGTGTCACGTCTCCAGGTTTCATCAGGCTGTTAGTGAGTGGGAGCAGCCTGGAACCTCTTTTCACATCAAGGACGAAACAGGGTGTCCATAATAAGCTTTGACCTGAGTGAACTATACCTTTTTAATTTGGATTTACTACTTTATTACTGGATATACTAGCAGCTGATTTCTCAGGTGAACACTACCTGGCCAGGTACCCTCTGCAGCGACTTTCAAACAGGGTCACATGGTGCCTGAACTTTATAAAGTTCTTTCGGACAAAACACATGCGGGTGAATCTCTGCAGCGTAATGGCAGCGATGTTCAGCAGACGATCACGCTTCCCCTCCAACAGCTGATACAACTCCTCTTTTAGGAAAATCTAGCACACACAAAAACATATACAGCATTTCTAATACTTGCTTTATTTTACTCCCCGTCTGTATGAGAATACGTCAGAGCTGAGAGCTCACCTTAGTGACTCCCAGCTGGTACGAGCCATTCTTGACCGGAACGAGCTTGTGGAGCATGATGACGCATTTTTCTCCATCTGCAGGTGGAGTGTCCTTCAAGCAGAGCAGCGCTTTATACCTATGTGTGCAAACGCAAGTCCACATAAACATTAAAAATGAAGAAGCTCAAAGCTGTAATATACATATTAACTTGTGGAAAATGTGAATCTTGGGTCATTATTGGCTGTGACCAATTGTGAGACTAATTTGGATTTTGTGTGTTGTGAGTTTTATCATTTGTTTGTGTTTAGTGGCGTCAGTGTGAATCTAATTGACTATTCAGTTTTTTTCTGTAATACTGTCAGACTGTTTTGGCAGCCAGTGGTCAGTGAGATCAATTGGTTTCAGCTATTTTCCTACTGCAGGAGCTGGCAAGTGCCAGATTGATATTTCATCATGAAGAAATTGATGTGTGAAATGTACTCTCGCCAAAAAAAGAAATAAATAAATGATTTTGACAAGCTGAAAAGTGTAGTGGAGCAGACACAGTTCTTTTTAGGAAAGAAAGCAGTACATGAGGGCGAAATAGTCTTTGCTGTGTTTTATATTACACAGACCTCAGTTGGAGTTCAAATTTCTTCTCAGTGTGGAGATTGGAGATTCATATGTAACCAACCTTGATAGGAAAGTGTGAAAGTGCAATCTGATTGGGTAACCCTCCTTCCTGATGTGGATAGTCTCCATGATACCAGAGTAATGCAGCTGAGTGTTGACCAGCTCCATGTCAAACACCCCTGGCTCCTGCACACACAAATATACACACATGAGCTGTGTATGACAACATTAACTTCATGCAACTCAGCACTGCAAACCTGCACACATCAACTGACTTGCAAAGATACCTTATGTTGGTTTGGCTTGATGCATCGCACAAAATAAGGGTTACACCTGTCACAGATACAGACGAAAGTGAATGGATGGATGAATAAATAACTCATCTTGAGACCTCTATTTTCATCATTTAGAGACATGACTGAGCTCAGATTAAGCAAATATAATTAATCATCCCTGGATAAATGGACCCTGCAAACATACATTTTTTAATAATATAAAAAACATCGGAGCTCACTGTATGCATGCAAGGCCATAATAATGGTATATATCACTTATTTGGGTTGTGAAGAAATATCTTTAACTTATTACTTAGCGATAACCATATCATACACACTCTCTGTGCCTTGCAGCGTCTCCCAGTAAATTTCAGACTCGCTGCATGACTCATTATTTTGCGTCACCGCTGACATGTGCAAGTGTCACATAAGTATAATTACATGTCTGTCATTTCAGCAGCAAAGCACAGAGTTCATGTGGGAGTGTATGAGGGCACGACATTTTACAATTTCACATTTAGGATTTAGACACTCAAAAGGAGGCAATTTTAATAGATTTCTTTGCCAAATAGGGAGCTGTTTCAAACACAAATTTCCTATTTTACACTGACGCTACAAATGTGTGTTAGAGTTTCTGACATCTACATATAGTGCTGTGAAAAAGTATTTGTTCCCTTCCTGATTTCTTTTGACATATTTGTCACATTTAAATGATGTTATTTCATTTATTAAGGGAAAACAGCTGTCCAAACCTGCCTGGTCCTATTGAAAAAGTAATTTTGCCACTAAACCTAATAATCAAGCGTTTGTGATACCTGGCCATGAGTCTTTTACATCACTGTAGAGGAATTTTGGTACACTCTTTCTATGTAGAATTGTTTTAATTGGGCCACATTGGAGGGTTATCAAGCAGGAACGGCTCGTTCAAGCAGGAATGATACATCTGTAACTTAAGGTTACAGATGTATGTTATAGATGTAACAGGTAACAACTTCCAAAGAGCTCAACTTTTGTCTTTCCACAGATTACACAGACTGTTTGGGGATCATCAAGATGTTCTCTTGGCAAACGTGGGATGGGCCTTTGTTTTCTTTTTGGTCAGCAGTGGTTTCACCTTCGAACTGTCCCATGGACGCCATTTTTGCCCAGTTTCTGTCTTATTGTTGAATCATGAACACTGACCTTAACTGAGGCAAGTGAGGCCTGCAGTTATTTAAATGTTCTTCTGGGTTCTGTTATGACCTCCTAAATGAGTCGTTGTTGTGCTCTTGTAGTAATGTTTGTAGGCCTGTCACTCCTAGGAAGGTTCACCACTGTTCCAAGTTGCTTTTTGAGATATTTTTGTGTGCTTCAGGCCTGTGTGTGGCAAGTGAATCTGAACTCTGCTTTTTAAAAAATCATTTAAGTCATGATTTAGCAAGGCAGGGGGGCCAGGCAGGTTTGTACAGCTTTTTCAGGTTATATTTGTGTAATAATATATTTAGTTTGGTGATCTGAATCATTTAAGCATGAGAAATATGAAAGAAAAAATCAAAAAGGGGGCAAATACATTTACATACCACTGTAAATGAAAAAAAGGGAAAGTGCTGTTTTTCTCAAACCTTTCCATCTTCTCAACGAGCTCGTGCAGGCTGCTCTGGAACTTTGCGCTGACAGTGTTGGCCTGAAAACGACGAGCCCCGCTGCTGCGCCGCACATTAGATCGCTGCTGAGACACAGACTCGGAGTACTTCAAGAATAGGCTGGATACCATCTATGCATACACAGACACACACACAGCACAGAGGACAAAGAGAGATGAGACTAAAGTATCATATCAAATAATACACAGCAATATTTGTAGTAGGTTAATGAATAAACACACAATACAATAACACAATAATAATTAGAGTGTTTAGCATTGGGTCAAGTGATTTTTTTCCTAGCTCAAAACAAAATGACTAAAAGCGTACTTGTGAACTTGCACAAGCCGACATTCATGGTGATGAGTAACAATCACACTAAACTTTGGAAATGTTAACACAACAGGAGAAAGTAAGTCATCAGGAAAACACTGTGCTTGAACATCTCACCCTGTTCTTGCTCTGGATGAAGAGGTCTAAAACATCCTGACGGACTATGTCAAAGTTCTTATCCAGGAATTTGTGCACCTGCACGACACATCATCAGAAAAGTGTGTGAACAACTTCAAAACCTGTGATGTCAGATCCGAACAGTGACAGTACAACGGCTTGAAGCACATTATGTAAGTCATGCAAGAAAATTAAAAGATGTTTAACAAACTGATTAAAGAGTTGTTTGGGGGAAAGTTATGTAAGGAAATAAAACCCATCAAACGAGAACCAATCAAAACTGAGGGTAGAAATACCAGAGGTGCATTAGCTTTGGGACTTCAGACTCATCTAGTTATGTTAAGAGATTTTTGAGTTTAACAGACATTTGATGTTATGAGTTCGGCAAGAGGTCATATCGACAGGAGGTCTGATATCAGAATAAACAGAATAAGTGGCACAATTTTACTGTTTGTCTGCAAAATGGGGAATAAACTCATAAAAACTAAATTTTCCAGACACTGGATGGACATTGTAATAAAAATCACAAACAGTGATGAAAAGGTTTATGGACATTAAGACAGCAGTAAAGTGAATTCCCCACTCAGTCTTTATGCTTTGTTGATGTTCTTTTCTCCCTTTCATTTAATAAATTGCTACAAAGAAAAATATTAAAAGGGACCTTTTAAAACTACAAACAGTTCATTTTCTCGGTGAAAACAAAAAGACAAACAAAAAAACAACACAAAGGAAAGAACGAAAACAGAAACCCACACAAACAGCCCAATGTGTGTGGGCGTGTGCCTAAAGGTTAGAGAAGTGAGCTTGTGACCCGAAGGTCGACGATTCAATCCCCACAGACCAGCAGGATTACATTTTGTTAGACAAAGTGAAAAAGCATAATTTGGCCTGTCCCTCGTCACCAGCACTGTGGTGCCCCTGAGCAAGGCACTTAACCTCCAGTGGGGCTGCTCAACTCAGACTGTGGTCTGAATTTGACCTGGGTGTTCCTGAAAAAGAGAGCTGACCTCTCAGTGACACTCAGGTACGTATTTGTATATCTGTATATGGTAGGTATTTTACTTTGTCATTATATTAGTCATACGAACAAGTTCATACAATAGTCAATGTATATAGTATGAGTATCATACATGTAAGGTGTCTATATGAATATATACTGAGCTGTGACTACCTGTGGAGTCTTCAAATAAACACTTTTTTAATTGTTTATTAATTTTATACAGACTTGTGGGGCTGTGAGTACATTTAGGGATTTTCCCAAGAAATTAGATTTAATGAAACACGTCACTACAAGAGGTTTGCAGACTGAACGCTATAATAGTCAAAAGTTCACTATAAAAAGAAAGATATAAATCAAAAAAGAACACTAAAGAACATAGAACAGAAATGAAAAAGAAAAGAAACACAGAGATGAATACAGAGACAGGTGAATAAAGAGGGAGAGAGAAGGAAACACAGAAGCGTACCTGGTAGGTGACCTTCCCAGCGTAGTGTTTCACAGTAAACTCTGGCAGTGGCATCTTTGGCCTGGCATACAGTGGGTTGTTTCCATGGTGATAGTGGCACTTCTGAAGGAAGGTGTGGTCTGTTGCCTAGCAATGATTGGAGATGGTTAATGGTTGGTGATCCATGGAAACGAAATCTCTACAGCACAAGAACATGTTGCCTGTGTGTGTGTGTGTGTGTGTGTGTCTGTGTACAACAGATTGTCCGACCTTGTTCATATTTCACTTTGAGCATCGAAGAATCTCCGTAACACGTTTATCTCAATATGAGCTCAGTCGGCTTCTCACAGCAGGAGCCGAGAATAATGATAGCAGCAGGTAGGCAATTAAATTAAAGCATGTAGGATAGTTCTGGATCGATCAGAGCAGGCTACAATATACTTCAGTCTCCTGGTTTATTAGAAATCCAATATGTGAAATGTTTTTAAACTAATTTTCTTTTGCAAACAGAAGCATGAAGCGTTTGGATCATGAATTACTGTCAGCTGCTGCCCCTTTTAACAACAACGTGTGTAATGTACAGTTTAAAAAGTTATTTGTATCTCCATTCAAAGAACACTTTCCCACCACAGGAGTCTATCTGTTGACTGGACCTTTTAACTAATCACTGCTTGTATCCATCTTATTTTCTCTATGCCTTTGGAAAGTTCAACAGGTGCAGAACTACCTGAGGGAAGCTGCACTGGTCGTCCAGGATGCGCAGGATCCCATGCGGTTTAGCAGCAATGAGGTCAAGGCAGGCCTGGTTATGGCTGAAGGGCTGCTGCTGCCACTCAATCTGCTCCCGCATGTACTCCTCCTACACACACAGCACAAAAGTTTGAGGTTGGCTGGTGCATATAAACAAATCTAACTCCAGTTCAGTTTTTATTTCAGTATTGCTGTGTTTAGTGTTGCTGTGTACATCTTTTGACTAACACTGTTTAAACACTAATGAATCTTCAGGTCTCTCTGTGACTCCAGTTTATATGTCTATACGGCTCTGGAACTACATGTACTAACACTGTTAGCACTGATTTAGAGTCTGTGTTTACTTTTTATACCACAGGGTGATAATCAGACTCTCCCCCATCACTTTTTGTACTTTGTTTTTTTATGTGTATTAATAATACAAGCTATAGTTTTGGACACACAGTGATGTCCAGCTCTGCTGTGAGACTGCAAAACTTTTCCCTGTGGTCCTAATGTGTCTAACATTAAAAAATAGTCAACCTCTAAGCCTTGAAAACTGATTTTTTTAGACTTATGAAAGCTATTCTGAGAGATTTAGTTTTAGTTTTGCTTTGAATGAAATTAATCTTGAGTACGAAAATGAATTAGTACGTAGTGTTCCTTTAATCTCTGCTGCTGTCACTGTGATACTTTCTATGTCTGTAGTATTAATCGTGCACATACACACATAAAAAAGCAGATGATTCTTACATATATGCACAGCCAAGGAATCATTTTACCACTAACCTGATTAAAGAAACTGAATCAAAGTGCATGTTTAGTGCATGGAAACACCACAAGTGCAGCAAATAAATTTTCCCCTAGATGTTTTGATGTATAAATTATCAAATAAATCCTTAGTTAGAAAATGTAAATTTGTGTATGAAAATCTGAAGTTGTGGTTTCCCTGACCTGCTCCTCCTGGAAAATGACCCTGTTAAAGAAAGACTGCAAAGTTTCATTGGCGTAGTTGATGCACAGCTGCTCAAAACTGTTCACCTGTAGATCCTGGAAAGTAGGGAGAAGACATATAAGAGGTCACGTGGGTTGTTTAACACAGGTCAGCGGTGAGTACAGTGCTGTGACATTATTAAATGCGACTGTAGCTGAGCGTGACCTCAAATCCATATATGTCCAATATGGAGATGGAGAGGGCTTCGTTGCGAGGGTAGACCCGTCCGTTGATGCGCTCTGTCAGCCAACTAAACAGCAGCGAATACAGGATCTTGGCAACAGCATCTCTATGAAAAACACACAATATGGTTTCTATGGAAACAAGAAAACCCGGTTCCTATGGAAACAGAGGACATCTGAAAAATCTTTCCCCCAGCCCTGACATCCTTTGTCCTCACATGCCTCTATCAAAGACTGATAGAGAATATCAAAGACTTTTCAGCCCCTCTCAGTAGTCTCCTGGTGTGAGTTTAGAGAGGAGTGGAAAAAGAAATTAGGACATTAAAAACCCTCAAACAAGACTGTCGGAAAAGCTTTCATTTCAGGTTATGCCAAGCAGAAGTAGGTGCGTACTATTTAATTTAACAGATACTAAATTCAGACTTTTACTCACCTGGCATCCACAGCACTCTCCACAGTGAGCGGAGTGTAGATCTTCTCTCGTACTGTATCCTGGGAAGTCGAACACATCTGTTATCTTTCTCTTTAACTGGTATACAGTAATTCAGTGTATCTATAGCATGTGTTTGTGAAGTGTGCTCTCCTCACTGTCAGTTTAAAGGTGACAGACTTCTGCAGGCTGTCAGGTGAGACCTGCAGCAGTTCAGCGACCACTCTGATCTCCTGTGCACTGACCACTGACGCAACCTCCTGACCCTCAGCCTGCAGGAACAAAAATAGGTGAGAGGATACAGATTTATTATTAATGTCATCTATCAACATCATCACTATCATTCAGCCGTGAAACTAAGTGGATTTCTGTGGCCTGTTTGGCTGTGTGTGAGAGACAGGGAGACCTGGTGTGGCTGGAAGTAGACGTTCCCTAAATGTAGGACAGAGGACAGCAATCTGTAGGTGCTGGTCTGCTCCTCTGGGGTGAAACACAGGATGTCCATGGCACTGAGCAGACGTCTGAAGTCCTCCCCATCATCCTTCCCCTCTATGGTGCAATCCCCTCCCTGCACTCATTTACACACACACACACACACACACACACACACACACACACACACACACACACACACACGTACACTGTTATCAGCTACAACATATGTACTCTACCCTTTTCAATCACAGCACTAATTAAAGAGCATCTTATCAGCAGCTGAAGGTCTTGTTTCTGCCGACCCCCAGGGGTTTAAAGTCTCACCTTGATGCACTGATGTAGAAGTGTACTTAAGGTCGTGCCTCTACACTGTGACATCGCTGCTGGGCGTTAATTACTGGTGCAACAGAGCACATTACCAACCAGAGAGGGCGGTGGAGCACTGCTTTGGTAGGCCTGGTGTTAGGTTACTCTTATAAGCCACAAGTGCTTGAACTCCCACACTAATAACAATGTAAATAGTGTAAGGAGTCTTTACTCAACATTGCTATGAGCTGCTTATAGCGGTTAAAAGAAATCTAAGAAAAATAACAGGCATACACCATCTGAATGTTGGGTATCCACCCAAACGTAGTGCAGATTTTGACCAAAGTTCATGAAAATCTGCAAAATCTAGCAGGAAAACTAGAGAATTCTCTATTAACAATTGCAGTAGAAAGCACAACAAGATAATTGTACAAGAAAATACAAAAATGTTTCTACAACAACTCACTGACGTATACAATAAATTAAGTGACACAGAGGTGCAGAAAAGTAGATTTCATTTAGTTTGACATGAACCACTACTGCTATACAGTGTGCAGATATCAAAAATCAATCAACAAATTCTCTCCAGAAGACTCAGTCTTCTCAGATCAATATTTGAAAAAAAAAACATTACATTTCACATGCAGAGATTCCAGAATTCAAAGGTTATTCACTGTGTTTTCGGGGACCACAATGAGTTTCATGTTAGTGCTATTACTCACTCAGTAGAATAAATGTCAGATATTCAAAAAATTGGCATCTCATTTGTTACTCAGACTGTGAAATTGATTATAGTGACCCCTCCTTCTGTGTGCTCCGAGCATGTGTGTGTCTGGGGCACGCACCTGATTCAGATAGTAGTAAGTCTCAGCGTCCTGCAGGTACAGTGTGCGCTTCTCTGTAGGAGGAAGACCAGCCAACATTTCATAGAAGATGTGGTAGTTTCGCTCCGATTTGGCCTGTGGATGAACACACACACACACACAGACACAAACTAACATATGTACAAATGACAAATGGAGATCAAACTCAAAAAGCTGTATGGTTTAGATCAGTGTTAATAGATTCACAGGGGTGGAAATAGCACAGTAATGGGTGGATCATGAACGTAATCGACACATTGCAGCATGTTCGACACCTCTCATGCTGTCTGCCTCCACAATCTCCTCTTTCTCTCAGTGACTCAGTTGTAAGGTGACTCCACCTGACCTGCTGCATGTGTGTGTTGTGGTCTTTTTCACCTGAAAGACAACGCGGGACTTCTCCAGCAGGTACTGAGACGTTATGGCACCGCTGATTACACCCCTGGTCAATGACACACACGCAGGGACACATAAACATCCAGGCAAAGACGAACGCACACAAACACACACATTAAATCCGGGTTAACTGACAGGTCATGCAAGCGTAATGTGCTCAGATCCTCTCTGTCAAAGACACAGAAGATCAACTACTCATCTAACTGAGCTACTGGGACATGTTAGCATATTTTCAACTAGACCCACTGTGTAAGTGTGTGTGTGTGTGTGTGTGTGACCTGAAGCCTAAGCTAACATACTGTACAGGCTGCTTGTTAGCTTTACAAGGGCTCATGTTTATCCTAGATAAACCACAGCAAATCTGCACCCTTGTTGTGAACCTCCTGTCGTTCTGAATTCAATGATAATACTGTTGTGAAAATATTATTGTAAGTGTGACATGCAGTAACTATAAAACCACATTTCTACAACAAAGTCAGTTATTGCCTGTATCACAAGGTCAAAAAAAGGTGAATATTCAGCTGCAGTTTTACATATTTCCTGGATAAACAACTCTGTCAGCTGTTTGCTGAATGGCTTTTTTTTTAAAGTCCTGCTTTTTCATTGTTTCACCCAGATTTAATAATAACAAATAATGTGTGACCGGAACTTACTCCTCCATGTAGATCTGCGTGTATTTGCCAAAGCGTGAAGAGTTGTCATTACGCACTGTTTTGGCATTTCCGAAAGACTCCAACAGGGGTGTGGCCTCTAGGATCTGATCAATAGCAACAGAAGTGTTACTCTGATTACGATCAACAGGGATGATGTTTGTCAGTAGAGTTAAAACAGGGAGAAGAACGCTTTACCTGTATCTGATTGGGAGGTAGGTGAAAAGACAACAGAAGGAAGGAAAGCAACAACAGTGTTAATAACAGCTTACAATTAACAACGTATGGACTATATTTGCATTCGTAAACATGCATGTATATCTACCTGTTGTGTGACGTTGCGTTTGTGATGTATGGCTGTCAGGTAACGCAGGATCAGTTTTGTAGCTTCAGTCTTTCCTGACCCACTTTCTCCACTTTAATTACAAAAACCAGCACTTTAGCCTTTACAGCACTTCTCTTTCTTTATTACTCATGAAATGAATGTCGCATATTATGGACAATGCAATAAAAATATTCAGAATTTAAAGGACAACTTGAACAAAGCAAAACATTTAAATTTATAGAGCTGTGAAAAAGTATTTGCTCCCTTTCTGATTTTTTTTTTGCATATTCACCACACTCGAATGATTCAGATAATCAAACAAATTTACTTTGACAAAAACAGCTTTTAACTTACCTTTTCACATAGGACCAGTCAAGTCTGAACAGTCTTTTTGCCTTAATAAATGAAATTATCATCTAAAAACTGCATTGTGTAATATGTGTAATATTAAAATTTGTTTGAGCATCTGAGTTAAGTTTTGCAAAAATCAGAAAGGAGGGCAAATACTTTTTAATAGCTCTGTAAGTGCTTAAAAAACAGCTTTGAGTGGTAGAATTTGTGCTGCTTGTTAAAACCAAATCTGAGGCCTTAATCTGTCAAAGTGAAAAAATTACTGTAACAGCAAAAACATTTAATACCTGATCACAATACACTGGTCCTTTTTGGCATCCATCAAGGTGGTATATGAGAGATTAGCAATGGCAAAAAGATGACTACAACAAAACAAAAACATTTTTATCAATTTGGATGCTCAGCAGTTATGTGTGTGTACATCTCTGTGTGTAGATGTGAAGTGGTAGTGAAATCCATAACCAAACTCTCCCTTGGCAACCAACCAACTACAGTGTAATAGGAGCCTCTTACTAACACCTGAGACTTCTAGCATTTACACACCTATTTATCACTGTACTGTATCTCACAGCGCAGCTGACAACCAATGTAGATGTAGTACAACAATACAATCACACACAGGAACACACAGGCCCACAGTCAGGGAGCTTACACCTCCAAAGCTACACAATTGTCTAAATGTGCTATAGAAAATACATGTATAGAAATTTTCATCAGTTGGGGGACAAACAGGTCTAAAACACACACACACACACACACACACACACACACGCACGCACACGCACACACACACACACACACACGCACACACACACACACACACACACAGACACACACAGACTACTGGGTCTTACGGAGGGTTGTCACTCAGGCTGCGACCTTCATACTGAAGCACCATGTCTGTTCCATAAACGTTGAGCAACTTGTAAGGGTTCACCGACATGAGGATGCTGCCTATGTACGTCTGTGTGGAAAGAAGACAAAGAATAAAAATGTCAAGAGTGAAATAGTGGATTCATGAGCTGAGTTATTTCTTCAGTGTATTAGAAACTAGGCATACATAGATGAGTTCCTGGTCATAGCGCTTCTTCAGGTTCATCATAACTGTAGTCTCATTTAGCTCACTGAAATTAAACACAGAGGACATTAAAACACACCACATATTTAATACATCTATATATCAGTCATTACACACAGAGCACACACTGGAGTGGGATTCCCACACTTACTTTCATATTCAACTTTAATTACTTACGAGAACATTAAAGACCTTTCTCAGTGAAAACCGGTAAAATGAAAAATAATGTAATGCCAAAGTCAGTTTCTGACTTGTCATCAAATGATTGTGGAACATTTTCTTTCAAATTCTTGGCTAAACAAAAATATCTAATGTGGGGGTTCACACAAACACACATACACACAGAAACTGAAGGCCTGTTGACTGGAACTAACTGTGCTCTACACTGGAGCAAAAAAAAACAAACAAAAAGGCTTGTAAGTGTGTGACATGAGTGAATGAACTGTGAGGCTGTTTGTTAAGAGTGAATTGCTTACGGCAACTGTGTCATGTCCTCCATTCCCTCAGCCCAGCGTTTTACCCTGTGGCTTGTTGTGGGCATGCTTAGGATAGAGTAGATCTGGACACACATACATAATGGTTTGTAATTAGTCCAACACTGTCATGCAACATTGTCAAAGCTTAAGGGTTGCTGTCATCGTTTGATGCAGAGCGGATGTAAAACGTGAAGAAATGTGAATGTTATTGTGTTCAGATCTATGTTGTGCAGTCATCCTTTAAATAACGCCTATATTTCACTCATTTCTATCCTGAAATATTGTCCATCATCCGTCATAAAAATCACTAAAAAAGTCAATGATCCTTACAATGGGTACATGTCACCTTTGCAGACAAATAAATAGGATGGAATCATAACTTTAGCTACCTTATCATACCAGCTTTGACCAGGTACTTTGTCTCTGTCAGGAGTCCATCCAGGGTCTTGAGACTGTCCGTCGAAAAATTGAGGTGCAGGTGAATATCCTTCTAACACCCCGTCTTCTCTGTACATGGACCATTTTGACAGATGCTGTACTGTTCCATGAGGCAAAACCCTCTCAGCTGCCCAAACATCCTCCTCTCCTTCCCCTCCTCCTCGAACATTCCTAGCCCAGTGGCCTGAGCGTGGCCCATAGGGAGGGACCACAGCATAGCGATTATCCTCACCCTGCAGACCTGTTGGCACCCTGTATGAGGCATAGCGAAGCTGCTGGTTTTGGATGGCATCAGACAGGCGTGGGTTGTGGAACCGGCGTGTGAGAAGAGACCCATCAGGGAGCCTGTGGGGCAAACATTAGTTCTCAAAGAGTTTAATAACAAACATGACTTTAAATTGTTTTGTGCAATTGTAACATACAGTAAATAACAATTTATCTAGCTATGCCAATGTCATGTTTTAAACCATTGGTCTTATTTGCCTATGGATGCAAACAGAAATGCACAAAAGGCAATTTGTTTAGTTTCTGAGCTTCAGTTCTTAGTTCCTTGAACATCTTGGTTAACAAGGACTAATATTTCATTGTCCATTGGTGAAAAGTTAATGCGTAGCTTGCTGCTTGATTTCCTTGCAGTTAATTCTGTGCAACACCTGGTCAAGCCTATTAGGTCATTCTCTGTCCTAGTTTCCATTAATAGTGTAGTTCCCTACCTGTAAGTGACACCACGGAGATCCTCATTCTGCAGTGCAGAGGTGAGGTTGGGAGGGGTGGGTTTGGGCATGCCTGACAGAACAGAGTTTTCTGACAGATGAAAGAGGTCTGCCGAACGAAGTGCCTGGTTTCGCCTCAGAGCAGATGTAAGGTTGGGCTTCTGGCCAGGGATAACCAGGGAACCATCAGGGAGTTGATATGATGCATTACGAAGGTTTGTTTTCAAAAGAGCCTGTAGGCACAGGATTAAGATACTGTAGTTGTTTAATTGATTATAATCACATTTAATTAGACTGTAACAAAGATAAATTTAACAGGTACGTACACTAGATAGGTCAGGACCGACTGGTTTTCTTGGGTCAATGATGATGGTTCCATCAGGCAGGGTGTAGGACACACCCTTTAGATAGGGGTTCTGCAGGGCGGCTGCAAGGTTAGGGGTCTTTGGTTTCCTGGGGTCAACTATAATAGTTCCATCTGGTAGGGTGTATGAAGCTCCTTTCAAGGCTGGGTTATTGAGGGCCTAAATATTACAAGAGTTAGTCTCATTTAACATTATCCTGACAGGTAAAACAAGTGCAATTTGGAAAGAACTACATGAATTTATTTTCAAATATGTGCCTATCTGTGCAAGTCTTAATATTATTAGTCTTACACATCAATACACCTGGAAAGTACCATAAAAACTGTCTTCATAGCTAACCTTAGCCAGGTTTGGTGACACTGGTATATTTGGGTCATGAACCCCTTCTGGCAGCGTGAAGGAGGCGTTGCGCAGGGTGGAGTTTTGAAGGGCACGAGACAGGTTAGGAGAGACTGGTTTCCGTGGATCAATGATGATAGTGCCATCTGGCAGAGTGTAAGATGCACTTTTTAGGTAAGGGTTCTGAAGTGCTGCTGTCAGATTTGGGGATTTCGGTTTCTTGGGGTCAATCACAATGGTACCATTGGGAAGAGTGTAGGAGGCTTCACGAAGTGCAGGATTATTCAGAGCCTTAGCCAGGTTTGGGGAAATTGGTTGCTGAATAAGTAGAGATATAAAAATGATCACCAACTTTAACCATTAACAAGAGGAGAAATAGGGTATTACAACACAATAAAACACAACACAACTTTAAATAAACTGATGGATCAGGTCTCATGGATTACTTGCTGTCTAGGGTCTATAACGGTGCCATCAGGGAGAGTATATGAAGCAGTCTTGATATTCTGGTTCTGAAGAGCTCTGGAAAGATTTGGAGACATGGGCTTCTGGGGCATACGTGGGTCCTATTGTGTAGGGATAGAAAAAGATATAGGTACAATTGAAATTATAATGTTTCTGATGTTGTACTATACATAGGCAAACATCTCAGGCTGTGTAAATACAAGGCGTTCACTCTTAGAGCGATGCCATAAGAACTGCAGCTCTGGCAAAGCTGTAGTTCTGGGGGGGGGGGTTCTGTTTTGCATGTTCATTACACGCTATCATATGACTGGATGGTTGTTTTCTAACACACCAACAATGAGGGTGTTTTGTTTAACATGACAATCCCTTTGTTGTTCTGATAGCGTAACATTACATAACATGTTAAAGAAATGTAGTAAATAGGCAGGTTTAAAATTCATATATGTCAGATAGTAATCTGACTTTCTGTTTTGTTTTTTTGTTGGAATCAAGACACCTCTAAGTGGCTCTCACCCAGGTATCAATAAACTCAGCTACAGCATATGTGCCTAAAGCTGAGCTGTTGCCTTGCACTGATTTTTGTTGAAATTTGGTTCGTTTTGTCTCTGTCTCACATAGCAAAGTGTTAATGAGAATGAATGGCAGCTCTAAGTGTGCACACCCCATTATCATGAAATGTTCCTTTATACCCACCCTGATAACTGATCCATCGGGTAAGGTGTATGAGGCACCGCGGACTTGTTGGTTTAGCAAAGCATGGCCAAGCAATGGGGAGGAACGCAGATCTACATAGGGTGACATCAAGGTCCCGCCTGGCAATCGATATGATGCTTGTGTCAACTGGGGATTTTGAAGGGCCCTTCCTAACATTGGCGAAGATGGAGTTGAAGGCCCATATGGGGTACGTCTTAGTTGCATAGGGGACCGATAAGATGCTTGACGAAGGTTTGGGTTCTGTTGTAATGCACTGTGGAGCTGAGGTCCAGCTGGTGCATAAGGGTTACGGCGTTGCGTCATTGGAGATCTTAAAGATGAGACATTCTGCAAACCAGATCGGTTCTGCAAGGCGTCGTGGAGTAGGGGTGCTGGGCCAGGCTCAGAGATATAATCATATGGGGTAACATAAGTTGGTCCATATGGTGAATGGAGCTGTGGAGTCTGATAAGAAGCCACACCTCTAAGAGCCTGACCATGTCTCATGGCTCCAGAGAGCATTGGAGTTGAAGGTACAGATGCAGGATATGGAGACTGAGGCCTTTGAAGAGGAGACACATAGGATGCTTCTCTCACTGCCTGGTTTTGAATGGCTCCTGAGAGCACTGGGGAAGAAGGGGGCATAGGCTGCACATAAGGTGACATAGGCCTTTGTAGAGAAGAAACATAGGATGCATCTCGTAAAGTTTGATTCTGCAGTGCCCCGGAAAGCATGGGAGATGAAGGAGCCGTAGGTTGCTCATATGGTGACGTTGGTCTCTGCAGTGAGGCAATGTAGGAAGCATCCCGAATGGCTTGGTTTTGCATTGCGCCAGAAAGTGAAGGAGATGAGGGAACATATGGTTTTATGTATTCTGCCTCACCCATGCTTACTACCTGGGTTGCCTCTGGGCCAGGTGGGAAAGAGAAAGAGGCCTGGCGAATTAACTGGTTCTGCAAAGCACCAGATAGAAGGGGAGAAGAAGGGGGACCAAACTGTTCAGTATAAGGATCCAGGCCTGACACATTAGTTTCTGGAACAAAAGTGGGTGAATAGGCAGCTTCACGGGAAAGGATGGGGGAGGATTGATGAGAAAATCGAGGAGAGAGGCGTGGGGATGAAGCATGAGGCATGTGTTTAAGGGAGAGCTGAGGAGAGGCACGTGGCATACTTCTCATAGATTGCTGAGCCATGAGGGGACGTCCTCGAGCTATGGGGCGAGGGGGAAATCGGCCAGATTCTCTCCTTCTCAGGGGAGCACGATGGACCATGTGAGGGGAGTGGAAAGGTGAGGAGTGGAGAGAGGAATCTACTGTGAGAACTGAAGATCTATTGCTTCTCATAGATGAGGCACGGAATGGACGCACATTCTGTGTGGGTGGTGGCACCGGACGCCCTCTGAGCCCCATGGGTGAGGGTCTGACTGTGCCTAACGGAATATTTCCTCCCATCCTAGGCCTGGCTAATGGGGTTGGGTCCCTGAGTAGCCTAGTTGAGCGACGAGAGAGGGTTGGAGATGATGGGGCAGGCCGGGGCCCTGTAGGAGATAAACTGCGGCGAGATAGGGAAGGAGAGGGAGATGGTCTTCTACTGAGCTGTGGAGAGCGAGCCGGAGATGCACGATCAGGGGATAGAGGAGGAGAGTGGGGCCCACGCATTTTTCTCCCCCCAAAAGGGCTGTGAGCAGGAGTGGGTGAGGGTGGAGGACTTCGTCTTCTCATTGAAGCGCGGGGTGAGGGAGGTGGAGATTGCATCCTCATTGATGCTCTTGGTAAAGGTTGGGGACTTTGCCGAATCATAGAAGCACGGGGAGAGGGAGGGGGTGAAGGTCCTCGAGGTAGAGGAGACGGCGATCTCTGAGGTTGCATTCTACGATGGGCAAGGGGGGACGCCAGGGGGGAGGAAGGAGGTGACAGTCGTCTTGACATAACAGAAGGGGGTCTTTGGGCATTAATAAAGCCACTCCTCATAGGTGCTTGAGGGGAAGGGCTTGTTCTCTGAGAAAGCATAGGAGAAGGTACTGGGGAAGCCATAGCAGAGGGATGGCGCTGCATTTGCGGGGAGGGCATCATGAAAGAGCGACGTGATGGAGTCGGAGAGGGTTGAAGGTGTCGTGCAGGAAGGGGGGACATGCTTGCTTGTTTAATAATCATGGCAGTGGGAGTAGGGATTGATGGTGGGCCATAACCCTGCTGCTGTGACATCATCATTGGGTTTGTCATCATCTGCTGCTGGAAAAACATAAGATAACAAAAATATATACAGAAAACATGGAGAATGAAATGAGTTAAGGGACATTTTGTTAGTATTAAGGTTATAATTTATGGTATTGTGATAAAAATACTACTGTCCGTCTTAAAATATGTCGATTGGCAAATTAAATGTTTTTGTGGACCACATGTAAGGGACACATTTCACTATTGATATTGTGAATCCTAAGTGTGAAAAAAATCTATTTTAAAAATTGTGAATGTAATGCCAATCCTAAGTGTGGAAAACATTCATCTAATAGTTTTGGCACCCTGGCAAAAAACTGTGTACTGATCTGTTTTAACAGTTACTACAAAAAACTGTGGTAATTGTGAAAAATGTATGCAATAAAGGATCTGTTATTTATCTTTCTGCTGGACGTCAGTGGTGTTGTGTCAAACATAAATTAAAAGAAGGATCTTGTGTCAACAGGAATTAGGCTCAACCCTTTTGTTTATTATAAGCAATGTAATACATCACTTGTTGCTGATAAGTGATAGGGAAAAATAATTTTAAAACAAGCTATGGCAAGATTTTAACCAAACAAATATCTAATTTAAAAAACCTACGAAAAATACTCAGTGAATGTCGAACATGCATATCATAAATACTTGGTTATATCACAGAAATGTTTTTTAGTAACTTCAGTACCACTATGACTCTGCTATATTTATTAAAATCTGCATTCTACGTTACATACTTTTTCCTGTTTTTAAACATGAATATCCTAAAACCTCTGGAATGAGAGTACTTGAAATAATGAAGTACAGGCTGTGTAACTTTGAAGTGTCCATGAAGGTGTGCTGCTCTATCAAATACAATGTCACATTTTTATCTTTCCACATAAATAGTAATCATGTTGAAACTTTGCAAAGTTTAACTTCTGTGATCCTCTGGCACCAAAGATACAAATCAATGACAAAACAAATATAAATTTACCTGGGGTCCAATCATTTGTGGAGACATCACCTGTTGCTGTGGCAACATCATTTGCTGTGACATCATCTGCTCCTGTGGTGACAGCATTTGTTCTGACAACATCTGCTGCTGTGAGATTATTTGCTGCGGCATCATCTCTTGCTGTGGGAACATCATTTGTTGCTCTGGTGACATAATCTGTGATGGCATCATTTGGGGGGACACACTGTGTTCTTGTAACATCATCTGTTGCTGTGGTGACATCATTGGTTGCTCTGGTGACATAATCTGTGATGGCATCATTTGGGGGGACATACTGTGTTCTTGTAACACCATCTGTTGCAGTGGTGACATAATCATCGATTGCTGTGATGGCACGATTGGGGACATACTCTGTTCTCGTTGTAACATAATCTGCTGCTGTGGTGACATCATCATTTGTTCTTGTTCTGACATCATCATTTGCTGTTCTGGTGACATCATCATTTGCTGTTCTGGTGACATCATCATTTGCTGTTGTGGTGACATCATCATTTGCTGTTGTGGTGACATCATCATTTGCTGTTGTGGTGACATCATCATTTGTTGTTGTGGTGACATCATTATTTGTTGATGGGGTGACATCATCATTTGTTGATGGGGTGACATAGCCATTTGCTGCTGTAATGACATCGTGTCGCTGGACTGACCTGCTGCAAGAGGAATCTGGTCTTCATACTGGATTTCTGACATATCCTCAAATTCTGGATCCGGCGGCAATGTAGGAGGAGGAGGCAGGGGCACATCTAGACGCTCTTTCCCAAAGAGTCGCACTTGAGGTCTAGGAACTCTGAATGTCATTTCCCCTCCTTGAACTCCACTGGTTTCATTCCCATATTGATCCAACTGGCCTATATACTGGTCCCCATACAAGCCCTGAAACTGGTCCATCCCTTGCCCTCCAAAGCCAAAGACCTGTTGGCCTGTTTGCTGGAAACCAGTGGCCTGCTGAAAGCTGTGATCTTTGTAAGGCATGCCGCTGTCACTATAGCTAAGTTGATAGTCTGGTGGAAATCCCCCTTGCAATTCCATGGTTGCTGTGTAAGGGTTGTCATAGTAACCTGCCTGTCTGTTGTCATAGTAACCACCCCCTAGTTCATCACCATAGTAAACTTGACCATTTTCATCAAAATAACCTTGAGCCTGAAGGTCATGGAATCCATCTACCTCTCCTGCATACAGATGGTCCTCACCCATTAGTGCGTAATAGTCCAGACCCTCGTCACCATACATTGCCTGTTGTTGTTGGTAGCCATAGTAATCAGCTTCCTGGTTATATCCTTGGGCAGAAGAATAATGGTTATAGTAGTCCCCCATGCCTTCATCGTAAAGACCATCTTCAAAATATTCTCCACTGGGATCATAGAGCCTTTCTTCCTCATAGTAACCCATGTGTCCATAGTCTGCCTCCCCTGCTCCATTATTATAGTAATCAAACTGCCCATGTTCTCCATAGGCAGCTGCCTCATCACCATAACCACCATAATTGTCATAGCCTCCATGACCTTTTTGGCCCAATGAACGTCGCTGGCTGTATCCATAAGCCTCTTCCTCGTGCTCATAACCATTGTTTTGATAACTTCTGGCTTGTCTGCTGTGTCCTCTACGTCCTGAATATCCTCGCATTTTAGTGGACAGAAAACGTTTGGTCAACCAGTTAGTTACTGCTGCAACTTTACCCAGCAACAGACTTCGGAGCTTAAAGTCATCGGCAGTCCTGTCACCATCCTTTTTTTTAAATAAGCCTTTAAAGAAGCCCCCTGTCTTCTCATTTGAATCTTTGCCTCCTCCCAGACGAAGCAGCATATAAGTTGGCTTCTTCCCACCATTTGTTGCTGCTCTCTCTTTAGCCTCTTTCTCCTTTTTCCTCTTTTTGCTGGCCTTAAACCTCATCATGAATCGGGAGGTGTTTTTCAGCATTGACTTCCGGCGTTTCTTCTTAGCAAGTCGGGTCTTTCTTCTCCCCAACCCCAGGAACAAACGCGATGTACTTTTTAGCTTCTTTCTGCTGTTCCTGCGTCTTTTGAAACCAGAAAACTTCATAAACATCCTCGACATGTTCTTCAGACCTTTCCTTGGAATTTCCTTTACTGGCACCTGTGGAGGTTCCTCTTTCATTTTGCCTTTTTTCTTCTTTGCATCAGATTTCCCCCCTTTATGGTGCCGGTCATCTTTAGATTTCTTTTTGGATTTGCCGTAATCCTCTTCGTCCTCGTCATCCTCCTCTTCTTCATCTTCATCTTCCTCATCATATTCCTCTGAGTCTTCCCCACGTCTAGACTTCCCCCCTTTCTTTCCCTTAGCCCCCTTGCCTCCTCGTCCCCTCCCTCTTCTGTCATCCTCTGAGTCTTCCTCCTCATCATCCTCTTCTTCAGTGAACTCTTCATCCTCTTCCTCATCACTTAAGAGATCCTCCTCATCTTCCTCAGACTCAACTTTCTTACCTTTCCCCTTGTCTTTTCCTTTCTTTCCATCATCTTTCCCCTTGGCTGGCTCCTCTTTTCCCTTCTTCCCCCCTTTCTTATCATCCTTTCCCCCCTTTTTATCATCTTTTCCCCCTTTCTTATCATCCTTCCCACCTTTCTTATCATCCTTTCCACCTTTCTTGTCATCTTTTCCTCCCTTTTTATCATCTTTCCCCTTTTTTTCCTCCTCTTTCTTTTTTTCTGGTTCAGGTTTTCCACCCTTCTTTGCATCCTTCTTGGGGTCTTTCTTTCCAGGCATTTTGACAAGTGGCTAGGAGCACACCATTCCCTCTCTTCAGGATACTATGATGTAAACCTTCAAACACACAAATGTTACATTCACATAACAATGCAAGCCAATATTGTAAGAGTAAGTTTAACGTTAGCATTTTATGAATATGATGCTTAAAATATAATCAGAAGTCTGACCTCTAAAGGATTCCTTGATTTAGATATGCCTGGTTGACTTTGTGCCGGTGCTATATGCAGGTTCAGTATCAGTGTGAGGACAGGTCCACCTCGCCAAAGCAGTTTTACGCTGCTCAAATCTGGTCCCCATGAAGACTCCTGCCCAGACATACATAACTAAATGTGAGTAATACAATACCTCTTACACACAAGGATACATTATATATAAACCAGCACTGGCATACACACAATGAAGCCAAACAAGTATCATTTATCTGATGATCTTTATATCACTGCCCATTCATAAACCTGGTTAAAATGTTTTTACCATACTGATTGGTGAAGACTACACTAAAATGTTTATTTTCAAGAATAAATTATTTTCTATCCACAGTACCTCTGATCAAGCTCTGGTGTCCAACAACAATTTAAGGTTTAAAGTCAAAGTGCAATATCAGAACTATAGCCTCTGAAATATAAACACCTTACTTAAATCTAATTCAGCTTGTATTCAGCATGCATACCATCAATTGTATTATCAAGCACAACCTCACTGTGAACTCTTACTAAAGAGATTATTACTGTGTTGGTTTTGCTAATTTCCACACAGTATGATCCCTGCGGCATTTGCTTTCTGTAAAACTGGATAGAAACATTAAACACGTAAATAAAACATGCAGCTGTTACTCCAGTTCAAGCTCTGGTCCAGTTTTTCCTCCTATAGATTTAAAGACAAACTCTTGTCATCATGCTCATTCATAAAGTCAGTTTTCCATGATAGTCACCTCCACATTCAGTGACAAACAGTACAGAGGTGCAAATGTGCTGCTCGCCAGGATCTCTGCAGTCTACTGAAGTTGCTGCGTCCTCACTGAAAGTTTCTTCTTTAGTGTTTAAAAAAAGCAAAAAGGTCCAGGACAAAGTCTTGAGGTCATGCTCAGCTTCTTCCACTGACCTACTCTGCTCTCTGTTGCTCAGTACAACGCAGCACTGCGTTCACTTTGCCCTTCACAGTGTGTGACAGCTAATGTGTGTGTGCGAAGGGGCAGAGACAGTTTGTGTATACGCGTGTGCGGCTGCATGTGTAGGTATACACTATGTGTAGGTGCATCTGAGGCGTTCCTTGTGGTGGGTTGTAGAAGGAGTCTTAATTTGTCATCTGGCTCTACAGGTGAAACTGGAGATCTCTGGGCGGCTGAGGGGGCGGAGCATAAATAATACAAAAGGTTGAGAGAGGGAGAGAGAAAGAGAGGAGAGAGAAAGGCAGATAGACATGGGATGCAGAAGATAAGCCTGATTGGCAGTAGGATGCCATCAAATCCAAAAATATCCAATGATTGACAGTGTCAAATGTCTGCATCATTAATGCTTTCCATGTTACTTGTGCTATAAGCTATGTAGACACATGCTATCTGACCTTAAATCTCCTCCTCCTTCTCTTTTTCCAGAGTAACATACTATCAGGTGTGTGTCTGTGTGTGCTGAGTGAAGATCAGTGATGCATCTTTCTTTAAAAAAATTCATATTTAAATAGCATCAATATGAGCAGTGCAGGCAGCCACCAGCCTACTTCCACATACGTAACAGCAGAAGACGAAGCAGGGGCAGGAGAAACACCCACTTATTATACAGTATATGACGTCTTCCCTCTAGGTATCAGTAACAGAGGAATGGCTCTCACAAACACACACACAGCCAGTGAAGGATCGGTAACAGGGCTGTGATTATTAGTGCCATCAACCAAATGATTTGTCTTCCAGAGGGTCGGATTGCTGGTTCTGTCCTGTTACAGGGTATAGGTGTTCGGTTGCTGGATCCTGATCTTTTGGTCTTGGTTTGTAAGTCTATCTGATCACTACCAAGCAGGAAAGAGCACATGGAGTGTATATGTGTTCGTGTTTGCACAGTGTGCTCATGCAGAGTTCTGTTTTCAAGTGGCCGTGTGAGTGCATTAAACAGATTGAGAGCACGATGAAAGAGTATTTCCAACAGTTTGTCTCTAACCGTACATCCGTCTTTGAAGCAGAATAAAAAGACTCTATCAAATGTGAAAAGCTCTGAGTAACGGCCAGCCTCCCTCTTCCCAAAGCAATCACTGCTGGCAGGTGGTCCTACATCTTTTGATAGAATTTGTAGAGAAGAGACAACATAGAGAAACTGGGATGCATGCCCGGGAGAGAAAAGCAGACTTATGACAGAGGTGGCATTCAGCATTAAGCATTCAGGTCCTGAGGGGCAGCAGTAGACCATCTTTGTCACTTTAGACACACACACACACACACACACACACACACACACACACACACACACACACACACACACAGCAATCTGCTGCTATCTAGTGGAGCAGAATTACACCTGCAGCACTCTTAGTAGTTTGGAGTAATTGTACGGAGCTGCAGCAATGTTCATGCAGATATGTTAGAGGGGAAAAAGAAGAGTAACCAGTGAGCGGGGGGTCTCTGTGTGCGCGCACTAAATGGGAGGGAGGAGTTGTGGCTGCACCTAAAACTCTACCTTTCCTCCGGCACGCCCAGCCTCTGAGGTCGCTCATGTCACTGGAGCTCCGTAGCCACGTTTGTCCATCCTCCTACAGTTCGGCTGAAAAAAAAACTGCACCTGACTGCAACAAATCCCGTTTACATTTACTTAATCTTAACTACACAGAGCTCCCCAGCTCAGTGCGGCTCATCTGGCGAGGCTCAAAGCAACAGGGGTCGATCAGTAGGAAAGTGTGCCACCGGGAATGGAGGATGAATATTTAACGACCACTATTCTTCAGCGACAGGCCGGGGGCTTGAGTTCCACACACTCCGGTGAGAACTGATGAGCACCGCGGGGGGGCAATGCCGGTCGTAGACACTGATGCACTCTGGAGTATGCAGTGGTAAAACAGGTGGGTAAACCTATGGGAACCTATTAAATCAGTTATTATTTTAATGTAAATATTAATATTTGGTTTGTGTTGTAGCCTTAACTTATATACTCTGGCCTAATTACATAGCTAAAGAACAGTGTAATAAAAAAGTAGCTTTTTTCCTTCACTAGTTTCCAGTCGGAGGTCTCATTGTGCTTTGGATATTTAACATTTCCTCTCATCCAGACAGAACACGACTGGGAAGTGTGTCATGAGATGGCTCAAGGGGGAAATGGAGCATAACAGATGAAGGTGAGAGTTAAAACAAGAAAATGCACCATCGAGGTCCCCACATGAGCAATCCTTCTGTTGCCCGCCAGATGGACCCGCCCGACAGCAAACTGCAGAGAGTCACAAACTGCTGCATCTCCACTGGAATCACTCCATAACCCAGACGACCTTGCCGTCTCCCCCACATGACCGGCTGGCCGACCGCATCAAAACAGGTTTTGGCTTTGATATTGAACCTGCTGTGGAGGACGACGATGCAAGACCTCGCTGGTCTTTAGAAAAACAAGCCTTTGGCTACCTTGGAGCTATTTTTAGCACAGTTCCTGAAACAGTGACTTACATATACATCAACCAATGGGCAATTTTGCAGTGTTTTGTGAAAAACAAATTTTAATATTCAGTTGTCAGTCTCCAGCTGGCAGCTGGCAGCCAAACACTGCACAACCAAGTCCTGGTCCGAGCACACAGCTCTGCAATCTTCCTTTCTACACGAAACTAGAGCTATTTTTTATTTTTTTATTTTTTTATTTTAACCTAACATCAGTGCAGCCAAATTAGCTACTACTTAAATATTTGTCTAAAACTTAAATGATTCTCAATGTTTGGTCATGTCTATCATTTGGTCATACAATGAGTGAGACTGGGTCAGTGGTTCCTAACCTGAGGGTCAGGACCCCCATTACAGTGGAAATGTGGGAGGTCATGAGATGATTATCTGTGGTATCTGCAGCTTCATGTTTCTGTAGCTTGACATGGGCAGTAATATTACTTATTAAACAACATTCTTTGTGATTTAACCAAATTGTCTGGACTACCTCTGTTACCGTTGTTCAAGCTTCTGGTGTTTCGTAGAATTCACATGTGAATCTTAAATTTCTTTAAAATATTTTAAAATATTTAATATTTTCATCTGTTTATCTACACATTCTGCTGCCTTATTCAGGTGTTTGTCATGTTAAATGATTAATTAATTATATTACTAGAAGCTATTGTATAATTATTTATAGCTGGGATTGAAATGCATGACATAAAATGTGATATAAATAGATGCTTAATTCTGGAACATATTATCCCTAATACTGAAAGGTATGTGGTCATAAAAATGTTTCTTAAAATGGGAGCCCACCTTCCCAGTTCAAACTGGCCAATCAGGTCAGACCTCTGAAAAGGAGCGTTGAACAGGTTAAACACAATTTTTTCTTAAATAGTTCACAGAGACAGTGCCTCAGTTCATTATGGAACACTACACTATATCTACTGTACATCTGAAAAGAAAAAAAGTGTTCTCCTTTATCTTAATTACTTTTAAGTTTGTCATACTGTCACTATCCAATAGAATTTGAGAACCCGCCCACAGATACACCAATAAAAGCAGGGCTTTTGAGGCCTGCTTCCCTTTTAAGCACTTGCACAAGATGGCCTCCACAAAGAACTTCCAACTTGTAGAGGTAATGGCTTTAAACTTCCTGTTTTTAAAAAATAAAGTGAAGCTTATGATGTTATATCATTAGCAAATGATACTGTGACTGTAAATGAAGGAGAAATGGTATGTAAACTAATCTTCACCTCTTTCAAGCAAAAAGTCTCTGCGTGTTAATAAGGGAGTTGGTTTATGTTTATTCCTTAACTTTTCTAAGTCTAAGTAATGATTTGGTTTTACTAAGGGGTAAAATCACTCTGTGAACAAGGAAAACAAATGTTCTTTGGTTTATTTGATAAAAAAAACAGAAAAAATGAACCACTGAATTGGATAAATGGTGATAGAGGGTACCGCTCCCTGTGTGGTTTTGTTCTGTTGTGATTTTCTAGAGCTACAGGGCACCAACCGCTTCGAGCAGTGTAATGTTATTCTCTCCACAGGTGAACCTTACCTAAATTATTTGGATTTTTGAAGGCAGTGTTGTAACAAAGACTTTCTTTCAATGTTCCATGGACCCTATCCAGTTCTGTGGTCTGAATCCAGGAAAGTAATGGCTTCATCCTGCAGGTACACGCTGCTTTTTTTATTTTATTTTTTTTTAATAATTTAGCAAAGCCTTCTTTCAGGAAAGAGGTTATGTTCTTACCTGAAAAAATGCAAAGATCTGCATTGAAAAATAGAAACGCCTGAACACTGTCATATTGTCCTTAAATATTTTGTCTTTTAACTAACATAACATTTTTTTTTCAAGTTTAAATTAAATGTTTTAAATTAAAATTATAAAACTAAATTCACTTGACTGAATAGGATTTGTGTTCAGCAGTGCACAGGAGAAGTTTCCAGAAACTGAAGTGTGCCGCTGCACAATCGAGGGACATTGAGTTTTGTTAAAGCTCTTAATGAGTTACTCAAATGTTTATATTCTGCACTTGGAGGCTAAAGCGGACCTTAGTTAACTTTAGCTAAGGTAGCTAACGTAGCTAACGTTTCAAATGGGGAACCTTTAGGCCAAAATTGAAATTGTGTGTGTGAAATAACTGAACTGAAATGTGTCGTCTTCTCTTAAAGCCATACACGGAACTTTCTGTATTATGTTTTGTCACTGAAGATTGTTGTAGATCTGGGTGTCCAGAGTTTGACAAGATTTCTTTCAGTTGCTAACCTGTTTGTTGACATTTTAAAATAAAAATGGGTTGTTGTTTTTTTGCAAGGCCTGCTGCGATACCTTCACAGATCATTTTTATTTTCTCATTAATCTCGCCTTGTCCAAATTTACATATTTCAGTTTGTCAATACTAGGCTGGTCTCCCTGGAATTAACAATATGAACAAATCTATACCATAACGGTGATTTATGAATTTCTGATTAGTTTTTTTTCATATGTGTTGAACATCAGCTAATTTTAAAATGTGCTGTAAAAACGGTTATGCATTAGAAGTTTGAGATCCTATACTTTATTTTTATGTAAGATTTATTGCATTTAAATCTCATAAGATCTGTTCCAGTTCTGCTTCAAGCTCCTTGATCTTTTCAGTGATTTGCATCATGATTGTGCAGTTTAATACTGTAACATGAAAACAGGTTTGGTCAATGTGATTCACCGACATGATTACTGTTTTTCTGATTGGATAGTTGTGGATGGCTTCTGGGTATATAGGTGGAACAATGTACTGCCTTCCCTAGACACCTGATGAAAGTCCAAGAGACAAAATCAGTGAATTAGTTTTCTTGTTTCTCTGCTACCGTATTTTCTGCAACTTCATACTCCAGCTCAGTGCCTTTGTAGATGGATCAGCATACAGCTGTGCACAGGATTATCATCTGCTTGATACTTTTTGACTATGCTCCATGCTCTGTTGTTGCAATATAGGTTGACTTTTTTTTTTTAAGGCAGTTGGTTTCCTAAATTGTATTTAGCAAACAGCTTTTCAGTTATGTTACTCTTAATCGGTTTGTTTGAATTTGTATAAACATTTGGAAAGAGTAAGTTCGGTTTGATTGTACAATTACGTTTTAGGTTAACATGATGCATATAAAGTTAACATGCCTTACAACTGATACAGTAGTTTAATTTACGTACCTACATTTATGGTCACGTTATCAAATTTGAGTGATTTGGAACAAATTTGCCTTTTGAAAATGTTATAATCGGCAAACTAGACTGCAGTAGTGGTGTGGTGAAAACTGAAAGCCCTGGTCTACTGCCTCTGAGTTTGAAATGGATGCAGTTGTCCAGGCTCTGCAGGGAACAGATCAGTGAGCAGATCACAAACATTAGTTTTCCTCCTGAAGCAGAGTCTGGAGCTGGAACAGCTGCTCCGAGACACCCGGTCCCTGCAGCAGGTCAGAGGGTAGAAACGTCCCAGTGGGACAGAGACGCGCATGTGTGTGAGTGAAAGAGCAAGAAAAGAGAAAGTACAAATGCGTAGATGGATCGTGTTGGACAGACATAAAAGCAGCAGGGTACATCCATCCACTTGATAGAAGCTCCACCTGGATGGGCTGGATAGTGGAGGGTAGCGAAGCTGCTGGAGTGGCGATAGCCCTGCTGTGTGTCCATCAGTTTTAGATAATCCCTGCTGTTGCTGAAGTGTCCTTGAGTCACATGTTGAACCCCTTCCTATTCAGAGACACCACTGACTGCTGTTGCACTCCAAACTACAGTGAATTGTGCATCTGTCTTTTATACACAGACCAGATTATATCAACACCTCAGCTAAAGTACAGGCATAGAAAAAAACCCGCACAGAATCCACAATCCCCACACCCACACCAAGATGGATATTAGTGTGTGTGAGAGTGTAAGGGTTAGTTGACAATGACAAATAATCGTAAAGAGGATAAGAAGCTGCATTTGTGTAATATTATATAGGATGTCAGAGGAATATATGGCAGCAGGTTGTATTTATGGACTTGTATTTATGGAATTGTAGGAGCATTACAGTGCAGAGATGTTTAATCTTTGTATTGGGGAAAGTCATACAAAGCCTCGGTGTTGTACAGAGGAATGCTGGACATAAATCCAAATATAAACAAGAGACAGCAAAAAGAGTGCAATTTTTATTGTATGAATGAATAAATAAATGGGGGTAGAGGGGAGGACATTGCCTTATGTGGGTTCATGGAAAAGTGTTTGTACACTCTCCTATGCTATAGGTGTCTGGTAGCATACAGGCCATATACCATAGTAATACTGAACAGCGGTACTATAGACAACAAAGCATGTGGTTGTCACCTTGTAGAAAACATATCAAGCTTGTTTGACTTTTCAGAAAATGGGAGTACATGGGGAAAATGTGAATTATAACATACATGCACAAGAATGCCAAATACGGAACATATACAGTAATTTAGAGGATAGAGGTGCATGCCGTTATGTCCCAGTGTGACTATGCTGTGGGTTTTTGTTGCATTTATTACATCTGTCTGTACTGTTCAACAGTTGAATAAAGGTGAAAACACTTGCACAAAATGTGCATATTACTCTTAGAGGTTTAGTTGTTTGCATGGGTAGGTTTTGTTACCAATTGATCATGCATAAAGAAGAGAGGGAGATGAGCACAGACAGTTTAGAACATGATATAAATCGGTGCAAATCTGTTTAAGTTACACCGGTACCTTATGAAAGGTCTGCAGGCTTTGAGGAAATGAATGGAATTATGATTTTGTATCTTGACATGGAGTATCAGGAATCCACACTCTACCTACTGCATACTGAAGGAGAGGATTTCCAATAGCTCTGCGGCGACACTGCTATATTTATGAGTGATTTTGGCTTTGTGACTGAATTGAAATCTCCTGTCACTGGATGCAGAGGCTCACCACAGTCTGGATTAAAGTGGTTAAATGACAGTAACACACTTACAGAAATGAATAACTGATAACCATTCAGGTAAATGTGATTATCGTATTCAGATAGAAATGCAAGTAATACAAAGTGGTGATATTGTCTTCCTCCAGGTTTCCATAAATGAACTTTCATTTATTTCACTCTGTTCTTTATCCACATTCAGAAGATTCACTGGACCAATATAACAGAATGAAAGAGTGTTTCTTTAAAGGGCTGTTAAAATACTACAGCTTAAAGAATTTAACATCTCTTCCCTCCGGGTGTTTTGGAAACGTAACAGTCTTAGGGTTTCGCTTAGTTCAGCTTTAGACACTCCTCAAGTGTACGAGAGCAGAGAGGAAACAGATGAAATTACCATGTTGTTTTCTGAACAGCAGGTGATTATTTGATCAACGGGAACCACTTGGTACCGAGATCATGCTTTCATGTTCGTATGGTGCTGTAGAACAGAGATAACACCTGTCTTGGCACCCAAAATACAGAAATGCAATTTATATTAAAGCTGATGCATCTCACAAGCCTATTAGATGAAGCCAAATTACAATTTAAGATCGTTTTAAATAGAGAAAAGTGGGTAGTCCACCCATAGTTGATGCTTTCTTATTTAGACACAGACGTGTGGCGAAGGTGACACCTGCGGCCTCAGACTTGGCAGACTTGATGATTTGACTAATGGTACTGCAATTAAAACAATTTAAGGCATTTATTCATATTATACATATTATGAGTAAGATGCAGCGGCATAATTTATCAAATAGTTCTCTCCTCCTCTCTGCATACTGATGCTTTGTGAGTGGGCAATTTCCACAAATTTATATTCAGAAGAGCTGACTTCAGCAGACCTTCAGTAACCCCACACCTTGCAACTGACATTCTGGAAACATTAAACAAAGTATTCCTGCATTGTGTCAGAGATACAGTATAATTATTTCTTGAATGGGGTATTTGAAATAAACTTGGCATTTTAAATAACCTTAACAGGTGATGAATTTTAATGTGAAATTTAACATTTCGATGAGTTTGGATTATTTTGTATTTAACCTTAACAGCCTGCAGTAAAACAGGAAGGATATAATATTGTCCTCCAGTGCTCCTTTATAAGCTCCCACTTTACTGTGTAGAAGCTGCAAATACCAAACACAGACTAAGCAGTTTCAGTGTGTTTATGCCTCAAACAAAAGTGAACCCTTTACCAGAATTTGCTTTATAGTGTCATGCATGTTATATTAAAATGAATAATTTACTGCCCAAGTGATCCTTCAGTGTATGACAACCAAAGTTAAAGATTGAAAATCAATTCCCAAGAGTAACTGGAGGACGATGCAGGGGAGAAAGACATCTAGACCCAGATTAGTGGTGAATGGATAGATGGATGGATGGACGGATGAAAATCAATACACCACTACATTCTTAGACAGTACTACATTCATCTTGTCATTCTTGGCATTGTTTTATTGCGCCTTGAGCTTTAAAATTTAGGTTATTGCTGTAACAATTCTGCAGTGTGACCTAGAGGCGAGATCATCAAGTAGGAGTAGTAAGAGAAAATAAGTCCTTACTAGCGAAAAGACAGGATGCTGGTCGGAAACAGGTAGGCAGTCAGTGGAGGCAAACAGAACCAGAAGGGACCAGGCAGCCAGCCAAAAGTCAAAATCGAGGTGGGCTCAAAGTCACTATAACTGGCTGGCAGAGAGAGACACATGAAACAAGGTTGCAATATACAACCTGGAAAATGACTATAATTACTGAGCAGGTCTCAATATTGTGGTACTGATGGGGATAATAGGGATCAGATTACAGATTAGGTGACTAGAGTACACTGAGAGCAACTAGAATGGCAGTATCTGAAAACATAGCAGAGATTTGATGAAAATTAATAAACTACATGTTCATAAAAATCCTTATTACTAACGCTGGAATGTTTTTCACTTTGTTTTGCCCTAAAGACAAACACTTTGGAGCATTCACAATTTACCTCATCACTCAAAATTCTGAAGGATCACAGGGAAGCGGAGTCGACAGGTGGGAGTAGTGTGGGGTGGGGGGGATAACTTTACAAGTCGAAAGGCAGGATATCTGACTGCCTACCTGTCAGAAACAGGTAGGCAGTCAGTGGAGGCAAAAAGACCAGAAGGCATCAGGCAGGCAGCCAAATGTCCAAAAAGCAGCTGGGGTCAGAGTCTCTAAAACAATCTGGCAGGTAGATACAGAAAACAAGGCTGCATTAGACTTTTTTTTTTTCCCGCAGACAGTTTGACGTGTCACAGTAGGAAAAGCACAGGTGAAGTAAATTTTGTTAACAATGGCTCAGGTCCATCAAGTGTCCCAGTAAGCTGTAACAGTTAGCCAGCAACATGGATGTAGCTGACCTAAATAGAGTGGAGTCATTTGCTATGACAGGCTCAAACATCTGCTATGGAAAACATCATAGATGACCTGGGAATGACTACAATTACTGGGCAGGTATATTGTATGGAGTAATGAGGTTCAGCTGTGCAGACAGGTGGAGGAGGTAAAGATGTTTGTCTGGGACAGGAGAAATGTGGCAAACGTCTTGAAGTCTGCACTAGCTCTAACTGGAAAAGACAGGGACATGCTGGGGGAGTGTGGTGGATGGAAGAGGTGCAGCGGGTCAGGAATGGCACAGGAAGGGTTTTATTTCCCTCTTAACTGTGAAAGACGAATGAGTAGGCGATGTGTAGGGAAAAATTACATAGAGCCTATTAACAGAATAATGAATTAGATAAAGGTGATTGTGATCAATTCACTGTCATGACAGTTGCTTAATAGTAAGACTAATAACATTGTTGCAGGTTAGTATAACTGACATGTCTTACACCCAGATCAGATCCAGAGTTTCACAGGATGCCTTTGAATTTGCTGCTGCACCACTAATCGTCATTAGTTTTCTCCTTTCTGTTTACAGATCTAAACAACACTTTAAAGGGAGCACATGGACCAATGATGAACTCAGTTCCCCCCCCACCCTCACATCCTACGCTCTCTAGAGGAAAACATGGGCCCATCTTATTGCTGGCCTTTACATCCCAGTTGTCCACTCATGATGCCCAGTCCACCTACGCCTCTGAGAGTTGCTGCCAGAGGCAGAAATGCACAGGAAGCAATAATCAGAATACATAGGGAAAGGAGCCACCAAAGGTATTTCTTTTGCCCCCCCCCACTCATCACTGCGGTTGGTTAGCATAAACATTGGTTGAAAAAGCTATTTACACTTTCACTTTCTGTGTTTCGCTATCACCCCCTCTTTTGAGGGAAAAGAAGATGATTAGGTGTTGCTGGGAGCAGCTGGAGAAAGTCAGAGATAGTCAAGACACAGCTGGAGAGAGTTCTAATCATTTAGGCATGACACATTCACTTGTTTACTCATCACTCAGACACACACCTTTCTGCATACGTTGCTGTGCCATATGTGAATTCGAGCAAACCGATTATTTAATTGCTTCTTTATATCCGGTGTGTGTATATTAGCATGTTTAACAGGAATTCTTGCCAGAAGTGAGAGAAGAATTCAGGATGTGGCATTTTCACATCCCTGAAAGTCGTTGACGTTCACTCCGTTTTTTTGCTTACGCTCCAGTAATTTCCTAATGACTACAATTATGGTTCGACTTCAAGTTTTTAGTATTTTACCTCACTGTTCCCGATCTCTCCAGTCTGGGGGACCGTCTACTTCAAACCTGACACTTTCAAGTATAGATTTTATAAAATGTGCTGAAAGGGCACTTAGTAAGATTATTGATCTGCAGAACAATCGGTGTGCTCTGCGCATTTGATGAATTAAAACAGATGTATAAAATTCCTTGTACTCAGTTTAAAACACAGTTTTGTTTTCTGCTGTTCTCAATCATAACTAAAGAAATCCCTACACTGACATCATAGTCTAAGATACTGGAGCCATAATGACACTACTAGTGTGACGGCCTCTAATAGTCTGTTTATGTTCTCGCGGGTGAGCTGTAACAAGGATAGTAGGTGCAGCTGGAAAACATGCTGCTTTCCGTGATAGACAAATAGTCCCACTGCGTCCATGTTAATGTGGCCCTCACTGATCACATTGACCAGAACATATGTGCGAAGAAAATGCTGCAGCATCACCTTACGTACGCGCGTGTGTGTATGTGTGTGGCTGCTGTATAATGTAGACACTCTGCTCTCTCTCAGTGGCCCTTTATGAGCCTTTATCTGCAGCAGATGCAGACTGTCCTTCCAGAGCTGGAGTTTTCCGTTCAGAAGAAGAATGTCCCCAAAAAACAGACTGAATGAGATTACAAAATATTCAAATAAACATACACAACATAATTAAAAACATACACAAACAAAAGCCCACTGAGCAATTCAGTTATTTAATTGATAAGAATAAAGGTTTTTACAGTTGCATACATTTTTTTTATGTTAACACTGACTTGATGGAAGTGATTGATGCAAATAAAATAAATTAAAAGAAAAAGCAATGACTAATCACTATTGAAAATATTCAGATGCATTAAACTTCTGTACATTGTTGTTAATTTACTTTAAAGTAGAAATCATTAGCATTTTTTCCAAAACTCATTCATGTAAATATTCAGACCATTGTTGTGGTTTCAAATTGTGGCCAGGTACTTCCTATTTGCTTTAACATTGGTTGATAAGTTTAGACCCTGACTGAAGGCCACCTGCAGCCAACTGAACTTACTGGACATAGTTTTGGAAGATCTGTGTGTACAGGGTCCCAGAATTTACATTGCATGTCAGGACAAAAACCGAGACACCGATTTGGACTACGATATAAAAACATTTCTAAAGCTTTGAGTGTTACGGGGAGTTTAATATTTGTGAAATGGAGGATGTCTGGAACCACTAGGACTGTTTGTCCAAACTGAGTAACTGGACCAGAAGCACCTTAGCCAAGGAGCTGACCAGGAACGTTATGATCACTCTAACAGAGCTTCAGACGTCCATCTGTGGTGACGGAAGAAAAGAAGAAAACCTGCTCTAGAGTGTAAAATCATCAAAAGATGAAGAGGTTTGATTACTTTCTGGAGTGGCTACATTAAATAATTAATTAATAATCACTCTTAGTCAACAAAGATCGCAAATGTCTATCTCGGTCGAGTGGGACATACAGTATACTGTACTGTAGTATACTATAGTGAGCATGTGTACTGTAACATAAACTGTTTCTGAAATGTGCTTTTCTGAAAGTGAAAGTAATTTAATTGGTATACTGTTCTTTCTTAGTATTTAAAAAAACAAAAAAAATTTCAGAATAAAAATATCCAGGCTTTGTGGTTCTCATCATCTGAACAAATAATCCAGCAACCTTTTTTACCCCCAGGGGAGCCAATAACTGATCATCGTTCTCTTTATTAACCAAATATGCTGATGCCAGCATCCATCCACAACATTCCCCAACACGAGGATAAAAACTTGATCAGCACTTGGCTGATGGCCAAGCTGGGAGTTTGTGTTATTGTCTGATTATTGGATTCATCCCATAATCGGATGTTATCCCTAGATAAAGTATTTAGTAATCAATCCAAAGTTTTAAACTACTCTCCTGATTGTCCCTTCTTTTTGTTTTTATTCTCGGGTTGTTCATGTTAATGGAAAACAAGTGAAACAAGTGTGCTTGTGGCTTTTAAGAGCTCAAGAGGATCTAAAAATACATCGCTGGAGTGGCATAGTTCAGCTGTAAATATTTGCAGGTTCACATGTTCGTTCCCGATTCCATCTAACTGAGACTGATCCTGCGAGCTAACAAACAGCCTCACCAACATTTTGCCAACACTGGAAAAGCACAGCACACTTTTCCACCTTGAACACATTCAGTCAAGCTTTTAATCATTTCTGTAAATCTTAGTTCTTCTGATCTAATGAATAATTCTTCAATCTCACAAACAGGCTTTTGTTATTGGTAGTACGATGTTTAGTGCATGTTCTGCCTCTAATAGAAAGGCCGTAAAAAGTTAGAGGCTCAAGATGAGCTATTTGGAATTGTTCTCTGGACTGGGCCAATTAGTTTGATTTGGCTGTAGCTTCCAACATGGAAACACACTATTGCACCAAGTGCTTGGCCAGCGTGCCCTAAGTGCCTAACATACACTCTAAATACTCCAATAATTTAGCACTCTGATTATGCAAATGGGATTTGCTGTAGCACTGTGTATTTCCTAGCTGTCAAATTGGGTACCAGACTGTGCCCTGGTGCTTTAGGTGCAAATTAACAAACGCACTCTGAATGTGTGGTTCCCCAGATGATCTGGATGACATCATTTCTGCATATTTCTGTGCGCGTTCAGGTTGCTGCTGGAGGTGGGTCACACTGAGGAGTCGGTGTACTCTCTGCTTCTCGTCTGTGCAGGCCCCATGACATACTGGAGCAGTGCAGAAAGACTGTGACCTCCATATCACTGTTGTGATTGTTTCCATGTGCATGCTTGGATGCTTAAATTGGAGTCAAGCCTGCAGGTTAGTGCTTGAGTGTTAAAGGCACATTTCAACATCTGTGGAAATGTGATTATTTGCTTCCACGGTGAAAGATAAATGACAAGATTAATGCTTTTAATGTTCATACAACAAGCAGCCGGTTAGCTTTGCTTAGCATAAAGCATGGAGCTGGTAACACAACCAGCCTACAAGCACCACTACAGCTCAACAATAAACATGTTATATGATTTATATATGTAAAAGCTTTATATAAAAGCTTTGATATGAAAAAAGAATTACAGGTTGTATGTTTTATTTGTATCAATTTGACTAAGAAAAATGTTTCTTAATGAGTTTTTGTAGGTTGTTCCAGAGCTAAACTAGCTATTCACACGTCACTTTCTATCCCAAGCATCATATTTAACAGATGACAGTCGTATTTACCTTCTTATCCAACAATCTAATAAACTAAACAAGTGTGTTATGTTACTGTTTAACATTAGCTTCAGTTCTCTTTAGTTTTATAATAACCACTCCTTGCATTGATGGGTCCACACGTACGTTAAGCGCACTAATCCGGTATGCTGATTAACTTAAAATGTACTTGATTTGTCCAAAGAGTAAAACGTTTGTTCTGACTTCATGGAGATATTTTTATATTTATGTCTATGTTCATTTCAGCCGAAGATTAATCGTTTTTTTGTTGTGAATGTAAAGTCAGCTGATTTTCATAAGGACAGGTTTCTCTAAAGCTTCAAAACTTTCTAAATCCTTACTTGCAGGTAATTATAATTATTGACTGACCTTTTCAAGCTAAGGATAATTGCTGATGTAGCCAACTGAAAAAGACAAAGCAGTGCATCACGCCCAACTAATTGATTCGGCTTCTGCACTCATGAACTTTTCACTGTGATCAGCACTGTGACAGGAAGTAATCACCCATCAATTTTTGAGATGAGTGGTTTTCAAAGGTGCCTATAAATGTGAATGAGGCGATGATACCATCAAGGTAGGCTGCTGAGAATCAACCTAAAGCTTGCCTGAGATCTCGGCACTATACACTGCCCCTGTCTGGCTGTAGGAAGCAGTATTGTCTGTGGGAGAGCTCGTTCCAGGTCACCCACTCTCTGTGGGCGAGAGAGGGTGGAGAGTGCAAGAGAGGGAGGGAGACAAAGTAAAAAGACAGACCAGAGAGAAATAATATCTATAACTCGGTAAATGCCAGCTATCACACCGTTCTGTTCCAGATAGAGCCATGAATAAATTTCTGTTTATTTTGTTGCCATTTATTGACAGAGTGATTCATTTCCTGAGTCTATATAAAGCCATGTACTGTGGCTACAATACAGTGTCTTCGCTATGGCAGTGCCTCAGTCTGTGAAGATGAGGAAGACTCAGAATCATTGTATGAAAGACAGAAATTTATCTTGTAGGCTTGGCTCCCCTCTGAGCTCATCATACAGTCATTAGGTGGAATGCAGCCCACCTACTTTTTTTACCAACCAGCTTACTCCCAGTTGCATAGAAACATTTCAAGTGAATCATCCTTTTGTGAATTTCTAGTGTTTGCCTGTCAGTCAAAGTCCTGGTGATTGTCAGATAAGCCCTAATGCTAGTGTGAAGATGCCTGTGCATCTGCACTCATCTTAAACTGAGTAAGTGGATGCCGGATCTACTGTAGGATAGCGAACCATCTATCAGAAGACTTGGTGCAACTGCTTCAAAATGTAAAAAGCATAAAAACAAATAAAAATGGATAGTAAAAATGCAACTCGAAGTGTGCCATTGGGCTGAGTTGTCATGGAAACAATGTATTTTTTACTAGAGATTTTAAGCAAAGTTGACAGAGGCTTTTATAGACTGGGGTTTCACTTAGCTATGCAGCTAATTAGCAGCGTGTGTTTTAGAAGATTTCCATAGTAGTTGCATCAGCAGTGAGCTGGCTGCAGCAGGGCTGCCTGTGCTGCGTAGCTGTGAGCGGTGGGCCTGGTGAACACCTCCCTGTGAATGAGCGGCTGGCATCGTGTAGCAGTTAGTATGGCCAGTTGTTTATGAATGGGCACTGGTGCAGTCCGGCACCGGTCACATAAAGATGAACTGTACGTTTGTGGGTTTCACTTGTGCCATAACAAAAGTGGTGACACTCTAAAAAAAGTCAGTTACCATGGATACAAAAATTGCTCACATCATAGTTTTGTTAGAGGCCTTGTGTAATCGTTTTCTGTTCCTTGCCATTTATTTACTGTCTTTATTTATTTATTTATTTATTTAGCGGTTTGTTTGTGAGCCTGCTGGTTTCATAGTCAGAGTTACTTTAATTGGACTTTTTTCATTTGCTGTGATTCACTCTGGCAATATTGGAGTACTGGGCTTTGACTATTAGCGAAACATTAGTGGAATGAGCTCTTGTCTTCAATAATTATATAGAGTAACAACAAAATAGTTAGTATGCTGTTGACACACTACACAGTGATAATGGGTCTCCCTTGTTTTTCAAATATAATAATCACACACTGATATGAGCTATTAGCAACATCCTTGTGAAATTTAATCAGACGGTAGAAATGAAGAGGTAGAGACAGCTGGCTCGTTGGGGTGTTTGGATGCTGGGAGCCAGATCTGAACCTTAGCTTCTTCCTGTGTCAGTGTGTCCGATGCAGTTTCTGCTGCACGACATGCCTGCATAACAGCGGGCTGTTGGCCCGTGAAAGATGCATGACAACTGAGCCGAGCAGTAATAAATCAGTTATAATAATGGGTGTGGATTTTAACAGTGTCCCCCCCCCCCCCTGCTGTGTAAACACAGAGCTGACCACTAAACAGTCCAAGTGTTGTGCTGATGTTCGCTGGATGAATGCATACGAAATGAGAGCGAGATCTGCACACTCCTGAAAAAGGTCATGTCCCAGAGATTACTAAAGGGATGTCTGCAGGCTTGCATACCCTTGAATGAGATTGTGTCCGATGCAGCTTTTAAAAGCTTATTTATGGTGGCCTGGAAGAATGTGTGAGTTTATTTCCTTGGCAACAGCTAAATGTTTAAATATAGAATCAGACAAGTTTATAGCCATACTCCACTGGGGCTAATTTTTGGTTAACAGACTAAAAATGAATGTCATCATTATTGCACAGCATGCTTTACAGTTCCCAAGGGGGTGTCCTGGGTCCAGCCTTTTCCGACACGATGCCTGTAATGGCTACATAGCAGGAGGAGATGGTGGTGGGTGGGATGGTATGAAAGAAAGACAGAGCTATTATATTTGGAACCCCAGGAATTTTTCCTCAAAATAAAAAGGCCATCATTCACTTTGTGTGGTCTTTCTCCCTCTCTTTTATGTCCACGTTATGCAATCATCTGTTTCTTTTATTCTAAGCCTTGGAGGCTCTGACTCTGACGGAGGAGGATAGAGGACCTCAACAGGTGGAAGTTTTTATTCTAGGGATGGAGGAGGAGGAGGTGGAGGAGGAGGAGGCTGAAGGAGGAAGAGGAGGGTAGTGAAGTATTTCTTAACTGTAAGCCCTCTGGTCTGCTTATGCTGCACTGTTCTGTGCCTCAAAGTGTAACTCAGTTTGTGACAGCCAGTCCTAGTAGAGCCCAGGCCTGCAAACATGACCCCATGCAGTATCTACACCATCTGTCTGCAATGGGACTCCAAGGCAACACTCAGAGGGAGATGCAGAGAGGGGGATGGAGGGAGATGGGGGTGTTTTGTCAACGCTCCCTGAGGACTCCCTGTGCTGCAGTGTTGCTCTGCTAATTATGTTTAATTGAGGCTGTGTAATTCACTATCGCTGCCTTTATTTTCCCTAATGTCACCGGTAGCTTTTTAACAAACTATTGCTCTGACGAGGGAACAAGACATCAGCAGCAGCGGCAATAAACGTTTTGGGGCAGTAATTTTGAAGGGATACGGATTTTAATTCAGGGAAAGTTGGTTGTCTGCATGGGGACCACTAGAGTGGGTTAGAACTGTTCGGCGGATATTGAAATATTTTATCTGTGCTCAGTGGATGCTCTGAGGAGCGACGCGGCGACTTGTTTGAAGCAGAGTCGTCACAGCGCGCGCACACACACACACACACACACACACACACACACACACGGAGAGATAGAGATTCGAGCACTAACGCGCGCACGCCTTTTCGTTTTGGCGATATGGCACCAGGTGATGGCTAAACGACGAATTATGTGCGCCATACCTCTCTTGCGTCTTCCTTTTTTTTGGACAAGACACGGCAGGAAAAGCGACACACAGAGACAGAAAGAGGAGGAAGAGACATATCAGTTCTAGCGAGCTGTGAAGTTGGAGTCTCTCTTTTTTTTGGAAGAGGTAGACATGGCGAAATGTCTCTAGCGCGCACCCTCACATGTCTTTTACATATTTTATAATGGACAGATGAAGTCACCCAAGTCTGCCCCCCCTCCCCACTACCACCCCAAGCTCCCACCACCACCACCACACCATCTTTCTTTTATTCAGGCCCATGTGCCCATATGTTTAATTAACTAGGCTGATGTGTAAGTACCTTCAGCCAGCGAAGCGTGGGCGGGCGGGCTGCGGGGTAAAGAGACTGCCGGAGAATATTTCCTTATTCCTCACCGCCCGTGCGCTCGGTCAGCTTGCCTGTGCATCACCTCAGTCGTGCGGCGTAGAAAGCTACAAAAATAACTCGCCCCGTTTAAACTTGCTCCGAATTGTTTTTTGGTGGATTCTGGGAGCGCGGTGCTCGCTCGGAGGGCGCGTTAGAGGGAAGCAGGAGAGAGTGAGAGTGAAAACGGAGAGATAGAGTGAGTTAATATACACGTGTGTGTGTGTGTGTGTGTGTGTGTGTGTGTGTGTGTGTGTGTGTTTTGATGTTATTTGTGACGGAATCCCCCTCTTCAGCCTCCAAGAATCCGCGAGCGGCGCAAGGAAGGAGGAGGAGGCGGCGCGCGGACCTGTCCACGAGCCCTCACTGCGGAACGCGCGGGGCTGCCGCTGGAGATTCCAAACCGACGCTGATTCTGGATTCTAGAATCTAACTGATCCCCGCGCGTCGGCGGCTGCTTGTTTGTTTGTTGTTTTTATTTTTATTTTCACCTTCGCCGCTGAATGGACGGTGTTTGACACCCATCTTCACCGGGAGGAATACTACCTATCCACCGGGGGAGAAGCGGCGGTGTAGGGGAGAGGGGGGGTTCTTCTGAGGCAGACAGGTGGATTTATCCGTGTGGTGGTGTTTTGGTGGGGGAGACTGGATGGAGGAGGAATTGATGGATTAATTGACGGAGGAGAGTCGTATGTGATTCCCACTCCTGCCGAGGGCACCCGAATGGAGTAACAGGCTGCAATGTCATCTCCACCTGACCGCCTGGAGAGATGTGTCACGGGAATGGGGTGAGTTAGCCTAATTAGTGTGAATATAAATTTTTTTTTTTTTTGCTTAGCTTAACTCTCTGTGGGTGACGAGGAAATTGAGTAGTTGTCATGATTCAGTGTTTCAGTATCTGTCGCGCACTTACTGTCCTCTCAAAGTGGAGCAGAGCCGGGGAGGTGGGGTGGCTGGTTTGTGTTCTTCTTCTCCGCTCCTCCGCTCGTCCGAGTCCCCGACACACAACCTGCTGCATGCCCTACATAGACGAGCCCCAGCACCGGAGAGAGGAGCGTGAGGGGAATATTCGCTAAGGAGCCACAGGCTGTTTTTAACGCTCTCCCCCTCTCTCTCTTTCTCTCTCCCCCGTCTCTCTCTCTCTATATCTGACACATACAGTACTAATTTATCTCTCTCACCGTACACAATCCTACCTTTGAATTTAACTTGTGTTTTTGTCACGCAAGCTTTCCATCCAATAAGCCCATTTGTCAGCATCTCCAAAAGAGAGACACACACACGCACACACGCACTTGTGCTGCGACATACACTAACATAACGCACATGCACGCATATGCACAGACGCGCAAAAACGCACAAGCATTTGGAATACGCTGGCATTTGATGTGACTGAAACACTTAATATGTTAATGAGTCATGAGGAAAATAATGACATTGGGTAGTAATGTTTCTAGCTCGTAAATAGGCTATAGGCACGAGGCTGTAGGCGCGCGTCCTTTTTATAGAACAGAGTCAAATTCAACAAGTCTGCGCTTTTTTGCGAGAGCCGCGGCGAAATAAGCGATAACATGTTGTGTCTTCTTGTTTTCAGATCAAGTTTGAACACTTTTCCTCTGGTTTCACTGACGCTGTGAGAAGGAACCACAATGCCAGTAAGCGGACGGGTCACGGTGGCTGCCTGCGCGGGCCCTCACACCACGGCAATAAAACCCAACACGCATCGCACGGTCTCCGGAGAAGAAGGCGCAAAACCCCCGCGACCGCAAACCTGCAGCAGCCACGCGTTGTGACACGGAAGGTAAGAACCGCGGCTGGAAACGGCGATCAGATGAGGAGGGGGCGGGGGGGGGGGCAACACAGAGTCAGAGCGGCTCAGACACAGCACCGTGCGACGCTAAGCGGCGCTGTTGCACCACATTATCCCCGGTTTGCTGATGAGAGGCCGTGTAATGAATTCATATCTCAAATTACAGTTTTCAGGCTTTGAATGCAGTCACGTTGTAGAAACACATTTTCTTCCGTTTTCCCGTGCCAGGTCTGACACACAAAGTGTCTTCTCCTCCTCTCAGGGACATGGAAACCATCACACATACTTGCAGGCACGCATGCGCGCGCACACGCACAGATGTTAAATGGGGGTAGTAAGAGCCTGACATATCTGAGTAGGCTATAGGAGTCCCATATGACAGAATATACAGCCCTAAATCCCTTAATTCTCCGTTACAGTATTTCTTCCTGCTGGTAAAGGAATGCCCCTAATTATTATTGCTAAACACAGACTAGTCTCTGAAAGTCTGCACATTTATCATAAACATTTTGTGCAAACGCTCATTCATGCCACACCAGACTCATTGTGGGGAGACAAACTGAGGATGCGCTCAGCAGTAGCCTATTTTCTTGAATAGCTAGTGGGACGACACAGAAAGGAGATCAACTCTGTAGGGCATAAACGTAATAGAGTGGGGAGCAGTGAATGCTGAGAGCTATTGCGATCTTCATTAAAATAAATATCTTGTGCCAAGCTGCAGTGAATTCTGGTTGTGATGTCATAACACCTTTAAACCTTAACGGTATTTTATAGTAGGCCAACTTCTCTATTCACTTTCATTTTGTTGTTATAACTCCAGAGAGTATTTTCTGCTCAGCTGGGCCTTGTATTTTCATCTCTTATAGTCGGCTATTAGTCAACCACCAAAACAAAGCTCCGCAATAAAAGCAGAAAAATGAAAAATTCTCAGTGATGCGATGCACAGCATATTCTGAGTCCCATTTGGGCTCCAGCATGACACATGGTGATGAAATGATGTGTTGAAATGCATGTCACTGAGCTGTTCACTGAACCATTCCTGCTGTTGGCAAAGCAGGTACTATAGTTCAGAACTTATTGTCTCTAAGCAGCTTCTCAGGGTAGGGAGACTGTTGTTCTCTTTCTCTGCAGTTGAAGCTATTTAATCTCTCACTTTTAATGTGCCATTCTCAACATGTTATTGTGCTGCCTTTTAACAAGATGGCCCTCTTGAGATTATTTTTATGGCGCCTATGTGGAACTCGTGATATTCACACAAACATTAAGTTCTTGTACCTGGTGACAAAGATCCAAATGGTCTCTCTCTCTCTCTCTCTCTCTCTGCACTTTTCTCAGCTAAAAACAATTTTCCTGTAAAACACTTTAAAAGGTGGTATTCACAGAGGTTCCTTGTAGAGAAAGGGCTTCAAAAGGTGAACATTCAGAATAGTCTGTGTCATCCTGGGCTCTGTGTTTTTAATAGTGTGCAGAACATTTTTAGAGCTGCAGCTCAAAATTAGCCCAAAATCTACATACGCCTGCAAGTGGGGAAAGGTTCAGAGAGCATTCATGCAGAAGCCTTTCTTTTCATGAAAGATACATTGAGAGTTTTTACCTCTGCTGAACTGTTGGTTTTACTGATGTGATCCTAACGTGTTGAAATTACATTTGTGCATAGAGTCGAAGAATCCAAACATCCAAACAACCTTACCTTAACAGTGGACCTCTGATCGCTGAGCCATGAAAATGTGGCTCTGGTAGTTCCCAGGTCATGTTCTCATTTTGTGTAGTGCAGTTAAAGGCATTTGAATTGTACATACTATAATAAAAACAACTAAGAATCATGTCATGTCCCGCCCCTCCCCCTGTTTTCTCTATGGTTATTATAGAAAGTTTTAGAAAGGAATATGAACAGGAGATTGCAAACCAAAGCTTATGTAGAATAATTACAACGGCACTTTAAAAAAAAAAAAAAAGAGGCAAGCCAAAAACCTGTGGGTGGAATATGCACCTACCTACCCTGCATTGTAGCTGTATTTGTTGTGGAGGGGAAGATATTGGCATATCCTCTGATAAGAGCTACAGCAAATAATCCCCTTATCTACACAGTATTTTTCATTGCATCTCACTATCTATTAAAGATGACAAACTACATGTTTGTAAATAAGGTGTTTGGTGGTTGGGTTCTGCCTGGAATACTTAACTATGTGCAACCACCAAATCTTGGGGGGTAGCTTTGAGAAATCATCAGCAGATTATCTTAGAACGTCCATTACTGAATTCTTCTTCACTGTTAGAAGAACGATGCATTGACCTCACTGTTGCTGCTGCTTTTTCTACATACAATCACAGGTCAAATGCTGCTCATACAAGACTTGAGAGGAAGAAAATTAGTGTTTTCATTTTCCTGTTCCTTGCAATTACTAGTGAAAGAACTGAGTGACATATGATAATGAGTCATTTGACCCCTGCTGATCTTCTGTATATTGATGTGCGATAGTGTGGTCTCAGACGCAAGTTAATAACCCCAAAAGCCTCTTACGAATGTGTACTGTTTAATCATTTAATCAAAACACAGTTGGTGGTGTCATTTAATGAGTTAGTGAGCCATGGTGATATTAAGCAGGGTTTGACTAATTCAGGTTTTTTTTAGCTGATATTTTTAGAATGAAGTTGTGGTCTTGTGATGATGCACTACACCTCTAAATTTGGCAATTTCATGCCGTAAACACAAGGGTTCTTATTCTTACATGACTTGAAGATTGAAAAATTATTAAAGTTGAATAAATATATGTATCTTAATTCATAGTGAATCTCTAGTCTGATATTGTAAAACACAAAACACTGTCATAGTAGTAGCTATTTACCATTATTGTGAGTAGTGGGTGCAGCATACTGCAGTAACACCGTCTTTGCTAGTGGTTTGATCTGCACATGGGCCACTAAATATTCATATTAGTAGTACTCACCTGTGTCTGTGTATTTTCAACTACTTAAAAAAATTCCCTTCTGCTTCTAGATGAGTCTGAATCCAGTTCCAGCCCAGCTTTTTTTAAAACTTTAATGACAGGATTTATGTAATGCAGTTTTTCAACCCCCCCCAAAATTCTCATTTCCCAGACTAGGATTTGGATTTGGAAATCAAATCCTACTTTTAAGCAAACTTAAAGCATGTATCTGTGTTTTTCATGACTCAAAGGCAGAAAGTCCTAATGCTGAAAATCAGAATAATCTTGATCCTACTTGAGGTGGTTTCAGGGAGGATTTAGACACATGAGAAGCATAATAGAGCTGTAACCAAGAAGCTGCCACCTGTACATCTTTAGTCTGAATTAAAAGTGCATTCACATTTCTATTTTAATCAACAAATCTGTCAGAACAGTCTCTCAACCCAAATGCCTACATTGCAGATGGAGGGACCAGCTGGGTGGCCACTGGAACAAACTTTTATTTTTTCCTAAATATCTTTGAAATCATATTCTATAATAAGATTGTTGTGCCCTATTATTTTAATGTATCACATAGAAAGTTTTGAACCACGTAGACCGTATAGTCATTATTTGTTTAACAGATCCTAAAATGAAGGTTAAATAGATGTCAAGTTAATTATGAGTATTGTTGGCCTGTATTTTACAGCTACACCGACCTGCAGTATACTGTAGGTCTCTGGCTCAGCTCAGTCATATTTTCAGACTAAAAAGTTGAAGCCATCTACTGTAAACTGGGGAAAGTTCCAAGAGAAATATCTACAGTATGAAGTCATTTTTGTTACTGGTTTGAAAACCAAATGTGTTGTGAAGCATGTAGCCCTTGTCTACCGTCTCATACCCAACATAATACGCAGCCAGAGAACACCTGCAGCTATACTGTTAAACTCAACAGGTTAGGGATTATGGCAAATAGATTACTGTTAATGCAGCAATAATTTAATCTTTGTGGCCACTTGATGACAGCGCTACAAGCTGTAAACAAAACATTAACAAATTATCACCTTATAAAGGTGTCGTTGTGAATGTGTTGGCAAACAATGGCCTTTTTTTACACATCCAGTAGACATGAAGCAACATTAGCATTTACTGTATCTTGAGATCCTCCATCTACCATAAGTATTGACTAGTTCTAGCTTTGTCTGGCAAGTCGTGAGTGAAATGTTGCACTAGCTGTTCAGCTGATATGTGCTTCAGTGTGTTTCTTAGGTGGTGTTCATGGTGGAAATGAGGTTGAATAGCGGACAGACTCAATCTAAACAGTTCATTTCTGCAGGTAGAAAAAAAACAGAACAATGAAATAAAACGCTAAAGCTGTAGAACCAAGAGGAACTACAGAGTTATACGATAATCCTCAGTGTGTCTCTCACATTCTGTAATTAATCTGAAACACTGATTACTGCAACTTTAAAATCTTACAATTTTCAATGGTGCTTGCTCAGTGTTGATAGTCAGTGGTTACTGTTAAAAAAGATGCACACAGATGTGCTCTCCTTTGATGTCAGCATTCATTTTTCAGTTGAAAGCTTAAGGCTTTCAAGATGGTGGATGTTTCATTTTGGATTGTTTGGGGGGGGGGGGGGGGGGGGGGGGGGGGGGGGGGGGGGGGGGGGGGGGGGGGGGGGG
>JAUYWH010000001.1:5085685-5115662 GCA_034779795.1 Ctenopoma multispine
TGGTGGTTTTTTCATTTTGGTTTGTAACCCCCCCCCCCCCCCCCCCCCCCAACTGTGTGTATTTGGATACTGTGCTTTTGAATTAGCTTGATTAGTATTAAGCACCACGTGTGGTTCTGAGAGTCTGAACATTTCCAGCTTCCTAGGAAGATTACTGTAGTTGTTACCTTAAATGATGCTTTCTACACTTTGTCAGTCGGAGGGTTTTTCATGCTCAAAAATAGGCTTAAAATCTGCCTAAGTGTGGCCAGACTGGTCCTGTCATTTTGGCCAACTTAACACCCAAAACCCATATTCCAATTTTATGCCTTTACAGACACCAGATTTTGGTTCAGACTGATATTACGCTGTCCTAGTTAAGACATTCTTTAGCTTTTTAAATCCAATTTCATTCAGTTTTCCATGACCGATCAGGAACACAAGTGTATCAGTATTATTCACCACTTTGTCTTGTGATTGAGAGTGGCTGAGGTCTCACTGATTCCACAAAAAAATGGTTCCCCCTCTTTTAATTTCATGTGTTACGTATGTTACAGCTCAATTAGCGGAAATGGTTAATACATTTTTCACAATGAATCAGACATTGTTATACCAGAGGAGATAACAAATACACAGCAGGGCTTTATTTAAACGATGATTGTATGGAGCTGCACAATCATATTCTACTGCAGCACCGTCGTTCTACTGGCAAAAGAGGGTGTAAAAAGAATAGTAATTGTAATTCTCTTGATAAGCCAGCAGCTACGTTATGGGGAAAAAAAAGTCTGGCACTGTGTGCTCAGCACTAACTGTGCCAATGATGTTAAGTCCATAAGGAATTTCATCAGTCAGCTTCAGAATGAGCAATATGGCGTTTTTTTCTCTTCCTCTTATGTTTTTTGTGAAAATAGAAGTTCGTTAAATTCATATTAAACAGTGACTCAAACATTTGAAGGTTTTCTTTTTAAACTCTGTGTTGTGGGAAGCTCTCGTAAATACATTCAAGAGTTACGATGTTGCTTAAAGTCGACTAGCAGGCGTTTCAGTGATGTGACTTTAGCTGAGAAGAAACAAAGCAATAATGTGCGTTAAAATAATTCTGCTCCTTAAATGCACATCCAAACAAATTATGTGGACATTGTAAATCATACGCTTTACTCACTTTACAGGTCACAGTTTGTGTTTAATGCTTTCCTTATCATTGCATATTGGAAAAATACTTACTGGGCCACAGTGCGTCTTTAGGTTTTGTGTTCTCTTGATCCTATGTTCATGTTTACTTGGTAGATGGAGCAGGTGCACAACACATGCAACACATTCCAGGTCAGGAAAGTGATGCTGCTGTGTAGGTACTGCTACTTTAGCGAAGAAAGAAGTCTGTAGCTTTTTATGCTGAGCAGATTTTTTTATTTTGTTACAAAATGTATGTATGGATATGGCCAATTAAATAGAACCCGAGTGTAAAGCCAGGGGGCTTTTTTAGCTTTCTCAGTCAACCCTCTCACACAAGTCTGGCAGACCAGACTATTTTAATCAGTTCACTTGTTTGGATTGCCTGTGTAACGTCTTGTGTTTTACTCAGGCAACTTGTTCTAAGTAGCACATAAATGCATGCACACCTAACAGCTTTATCTAACTCATTGATTCTTCCAGCACTTGCAGTAGATCTAGATGCAACAGCCTCTGTCTCTGTGATTAGTCTTGTTTGTTGTCCAGGTGTGTTTTGTCGATGACTTTATTGGTGTTCCACCACAAAACTCTGTCTCTATATCTATCTCAGCCTTTGCTTAATAAATCTTGTAGGGAAACTATTATGATTGGTCAAACTGCAGTAAAATTGCAGTTATTGGACAAAATTCCCAGAGATTGGTTGAATTTGAGTCAGTTTTTGTGATCACAACATCACAAATGATTTTTTTTTTTACCTAATGCGCGTGTAACCTGGTGATTGGGCTTTGAGGAGCTCCGAATCACGGGTGGCCTTCTCTGAGCACTGTACCTGAACACCTCCGCTGAGGGCACACGTGTCACACTGAAGTTGTTTCTGATAACGTGCTGCTCATGCAACACCTTCTCTAGTATATTGAAACAGTTGTGTTAGACATTATACTGTAGCAAGCTAAGGTTGGCTCCACTGATGTTCATCTGTTGCTGATCATGTCAGTGTCATAGCCTGTTGTCAGCCTGTTGTCAGCCTGTCCGCAACAATCACTTATGCCACTGTCAGGAGCAAGTGTGGTTTTTAGAAATATTTCGATGGTTTAAATGCAAATACATTCTCTACCTCCACAGATGGATACTAATAGCATACCTACAGGCAAGTAGCTGCAGAGACATGGGTATGTTTGTGAGAAAATTCTGTTGTTATGTAGGAATTAAAAAAATGAAAAATGTATCCATTATTGTTTTTTGCTGGAGGTCATTTGTGGTTTTTCCGTTTCTCACTTAAACTGTTATAATTTCGTTTTTGGTACAGTCAGATGTCCTTCTCTTGTCGACAGTTGTACAAACACAACACCTAGGAGAGGTCCTGCACCACTGACCTGGCTTTTATTGACTCTGCTGTGAAGCATAGCGTAACCACGGTTTGCACAGTGCTATGTAAAATTGAGTAGTACATTAATTATCTAAATGTAGATCAACAAGTAAATATGTGAGTAGTTGTTGCAATTTTTATACCGTCCAGGACGTTAAGTAGTGAGTGAATGTTAATTCACATATGCTGCTCAGCTTGGAGATACACATACTGATTTGATAAGTATGCAAACCAAAAACTGAAACCTGCAATATGTTTAGCTTGTTTCTGATTCTGAAACACATTTGCATTCAAATAAGGAGAAAATATAAAATAATAATTAATTATTGAATTATTAGTAACTCTAAAAATCAACAAATTACATTGTTTACATCAGTCCATGAAAGATTTATATTGGCATAAATGTGGTCGAGTTTTTAAAGCAACATTAAGATGAAATGATTCTGCTATCTGCTGGAAAATCTTCAACGTGTGGTGATTTCCACATGAATAGGGCCTCGATCACTCCATGATTTAACATGTCAGCAGCTAGTCAGTTTTCATTCTGTTTTTTCTGCATGATCTTGTTGAAACCTCTGCCAGGCAGCAAGATGCTGAGGCCAAAAATATTCCCAAAACATCCGCAGATCATCCAAAATATATTACTCCAGGTATAATGCTGCCTTCCATGCGGGCGACAGGTGCTGTCGGGGCATCTGGTGATGTGGGAACACTTGAAGCCTCCGTCTCCTCCTGCCAAATGCGGTTTTTAACGACACTGAGCAACACATCAAGAAGCATATGTTGACCAGACACTGGTGCCCAGAGACATATGATCAAGGATAGATCCTTTGTTGGAGGCTTTGGACGGACTGCCATCAAATGTACTCTTTGACCACAAACCTAAAGATTAAATATATTATGTAGGATAATATTATGAGGTTTTTAAAAGCTACAATTTTTTTTTAGCCATTCAGACATCCAGTTGGTTTTATGTGCCGTAATGTTTGATAATAACTGTATTTAAACATGACAGGACCATTATGGTCACAACACAGTGTCATTGCTAGAGTGAGAGAGCAGTGATAAGATAGAAAATGATGATAGTAGTCTCTCATGGGCTTCATCAGTGGGGCTTTTAAACTGTATTTTGCTGTTGAAGACTTAATTAATGACCATCATGAGCATTAGGGGGAACTTGTGCCCTCACGTCCCAGAAGTAAATCACCTAATATTGTTACACATCAGTTTTACAGCTTTTTAGATGCAGTATTCTGTTGCCTATTTTTGCGTTGTCTAATAGTGTCCAAGCACAGAATACCAAGACATAGTGTTTTGCTAGATTTTTATAATTTATAATCTATGCATGAAAATCAGGGTTTCCATCCATGTATCACTAATTTTAACTGACAAAAATAAAAATCCAACTGAATGCATGTTTACAGTCACTACCAATATGTAAGTGAGGCTTTTTTTTCCAGTTGGGTACCACTCATCCATTGCAGAGAAAGCGGGTGTAACAGGATTACATAATTAAAGAATGCCAATAAAACCTTTAACTGTGGAAGACAACATTGACATGATGATGAAACATGATAGAACGATGGCATCAGATGTTTTTTTTTCATGTATTTGGTGGACATTACAGTGCCCTTGAATGTTTGGTCTGCCAAAAAAAATCAGCAGACAAAAACAGATCAGTTTTGGTCTTTAGAGACTGAGACATTTATTTAATCTCATTATTTAAGCCTGCGTAGCTGCAACTATGTCGAACTTGGTAAAACTGCAGCTGTAACTTTTACATTAAAGTCATTCAGGTGCTTCTTTAAATGTGAGACTATCACCAAATTAACATAACGAAATGTGAAAGGTGAACCTTGCCTCGGTGGGCTTTACAATCTGCTCCACAGGCCTTAGACCCTTTAACAGAAAAAGGTTTTGAGCAGAGAGACGTGAAAGAACATGCAACATGGACAATGTATATAAAAAAACAAAAACAACAAAAAACACTATATGCACGAGCCGATATAGATCTAAATCTTCAATATACAATTCAAATAATAACACACAGTTCAAATACCAATTCATACGTGTATGAATCTGGTCTAAAAGCTCTATCTGTACTTATTTCAGTAATACAGTCTTTAGAAGGAAGTTGGTGAATTAATACATTTCTTCACTTTCATCAATAATAGATTGTTCAAGAGATTGGTGCACTTGTCATGCATGAGTACAAATTCAGTTTTTGGTAAAAAATTAATGGGAGAATTTATTCCATGATTACGTCAGATTGTCTAACAAGGCTTTCCAGTGATTGTCTGTAACCGTCATGTGTCATTTTAATGTTTTAGGTCCTGTAAATAATTGAAAGCTAAAAAAATTGCATTGTGTATTCATAAGGATGTCCCAGTCTCATAACGTGGTGGTTTTCATACAGTTTTGGGCCAGATACATATGAAATGTAGAATCATTAATCAATACAGATTTATAAAGGTTGGTCTATAAATTTACTTTTAGCTGCACCTAACGATGCGAGTTCTTCATAGATTGTACATTATTTCATAGATAGAGATAGATATCTACATTCCCAATGTCACACATCTGTATAATCAGTCCATATCACATCCTATACAGTAATGTGCAATTCCACTGTAAAATATAACCATGCTTTGCAAATGACCTCACTCTCACTCTCCAAGGTCATGACTGTCTTTCCTGAAAGTCTGTAGAGTTTACTGCCTTGGAGCAGCTTCTTGCCCCACCCTCACCTTTTGCCTTTTAGATGCCTCCACATCATGCTGCAAAAAAACACACACACACTCAAATTCAAACACAGGTGTAGACAGTAGACAAAATTTAAAAAACGCACTATGCTGTTGCCCAATGAACAGGAGAGTGTGCCCTTTCTGGTGTCTTGGTCCTTGTTTATTCATATTTATTGCTAATGAAATATGAATGACAGAACTCTTGCAGACATTTTTGTTGCCCTGGTTCAACACATACCACAAGTATCCCAAAAAGATAGAACTGTCCAAAAGTGTGTCCCACTAACACATGTACACACTTTTTCTTTTCTTTTTTTTTGCATTACTGAATTTTTGATATGGAAAAAAGGTTGTTGGTCTGTTAAGACAGTGTCTAGGGGAGCAGGGAGCGAGGAGCAGGCAGGAGGTTTTATCAGGGACAAGCAGGAAGGCACTTGGAACTTACATCAATGTTAAACCGATGTAAATGTGATATTTCAAACAAGACCTTTCCACCATAATCCACAGTCGAATGAAGACAAACATTTGTGTTTTGCAATTCCATATATGGGTGGGTGGATAATGATACACACTGTGCTTTAGTAAATGCAGAGCAATCTTTGGAAATATAAACCCTGGCACTCCCAGGTGAGAAATGGCATACGTTTATGAAATTAAGATTATTCAGAGGTGATGCATTGAAATTGTTTTAAACCGAAATAATGTCTTAGCAGCAAGTATGTTGTGTATTTCTATTAACTATATCAAGTATACTGTTTTGATACCTTAAAATTCAACAATAGACGTGGCAACAGAAATCACATTATGAATGAGAACAGTTGTAGTATGTCATAGATCCAATTTCAAATAATCATTAAATTTTAACATGATATGCAAACTTTATTATGAAATTATATCTAGTCCTCACATTGTCTTTTTAAATAGTTGTAAAAGTAGCTTGGAGCACTTTCATGTAAACTCTTGTATTTAATTGAATATGATGTGCTCTGTCCTCTATTGGAAGCCAGTGAAGCTGTAAGAACTGACACCTGTCATCATGACTTCAAGCTTTAGGCCGCATTCAGAGTTTAACTGTGTTAACAAAATCACAGCCCTTAACATTCAGTGCGTGCAGGGAGTGTGTGACATGTATTGGGGAATGACGCCACAGGGAGTTCCACCAAAAAGTTGGATCTGGCTAAACTTTTTCTGCAACACAGCATGATGTCATCTGGCAAAGTTCTGTATTGGCCGGTACACTGAAAGTCACCATTCCTGGTGTAATGGGAATGAGGTCAAGGACTACTTACAACAATGTGAGGGACATAGTCATTGACCAAACGCTGGTGAAACTATACCATGCACTTTTGGACTTCCTGAAATACACAAGGAAGGAGTCCCACTCAGACCCATTGTTAGCAGCATCAATTCGGTCACATACATTATTTCTAAACATCTTCAAATTGATTCCCACAGCTAAAGCAGTCAAGACCATGAAGAATACCTTGGCACCACATATTTCAAGTACAGTGAACATTTCTACAGGCAAAAAATGACTGTGCTATGGGTTCACCTGTGTCCCCTATTGTGGGTAATCTGTAGCTCTTTGGCAGTATTCACCCAGCCTCTGGTTCAGGTATGTGCATAATACCTGGGTCAAAATTTCATAAAACACTTAAAAACTGGACAACATCAAGTTAAGTCAAGCGGATGTTACAGAGAATTGCTTGGTCTTCTTGGACTGTGCACTGAGGGAGACGGAAACCTCAACATTGAAGTTTATCCACACATACAGATCAGTATACTCTTTGACTCTTACCACCCTCTTTAACACAAACTGGGAGTGATCCGAACCCTACACCTCCGTGCAGAACAGAGGGACAGGAGAAAGAACACAAAACATATCAAGGATGCACTGAAAACATGTGATTATCCAAACTAGGCCTTTGTAAAATCCAGCAGAAGATCAAATAGGAGCACACAAAGGAACAGGAAGAACAGTATTGTCATTTTTTATGTTGCAGGAGTGTGTGAAAACCTCAGGAGGATCTTCAACAAAAACAACATTCCTGTACATTTCAAACTGAGCAACACACTGAAGCAGAAACGGTCCACCCCAAGGACAAAACACCCAGCCTCAGAGCAATGTAATATATACAGTTCAAAGCAGTGAAGAATGTACAGATTTGTACATAGGAGAGAAAAAACAACTTTACAAAATGCATGTCACAACACAGAAAAGGAAGCTCCTCAGGACAGGACTTGCCAGTCCATCTGCACCTTAAGGACAAGGGCCATGCCTTTGAGGATATCAAAGTTCATATTCCGGACAGGGAAGACTACTGGTTCAAGGAGGTTTAAGGGAAGCTGTTTATTGCAAGATTGAACGACCCTCATTAAATAGAGGAGATGGCCTAAGGTATAATCTGTCACCCACTTACAATGCAGTACTTTCATCAGTACCCAGGCGGTTTCACAGTTTCTCACACTGTGTCTCAGGTGGTCACGGTGACGCACATGAAAGCCAGGTGGAACAACAACCCACAAGTGCTTATGACTCGATGACTCCACAGGGTTTTATAAGCCTGACACTCCACCCAGCCTTCTGGGTGGAATGGAAATGTCTTCATGAACTTATAACAAGTTCAGTTGCCACTTTACAGCATTTTTTTTGTCATAACCTCGACTAGACGGCTGAGAATCTTCAGACATTCCTGGTGGATCATTTTGTAACATGAATGGCAATTACCACCAGAATAACTTTCAGGAGTCGTACAGCATTACAAACCACCGTGTTTTGTTGCCGTTTAATAGGTTGCACTCTAACTGCACTTCCCATATAACATTTTATTCTCATTGGTAAATGGAACAACATACACTCATCACCTACATGCAGCCCTTGCTTTGTTGGTTTTTTGTTTTGTTTTGTAAACCATTTTTCGGGGTGGGAATTTACTGTAACTTTTGTAAGAGTCCATTACATGGATTAATGCCATTGTCAAAATAACAATGGGTTACTAAATACCTACAAATCATAAGGATTACTGCTTGTTTGGCCACAATATCTTGTTTTTATTTCTATACATACAAAAGGTAGAATGTGTGAGTAAATAGGACAATGGGTTTTTGAACACACATTTGCCAATGCAATGCAATACTTTTGCTTTTTCAATTAGTAATGTGCAATAAGTAACTGATTACAGTGTCGAGTAACTCATTCAGTCAACAAACAAATGTTAAATAGTTTTATCTGCGACAACTTCCAGAGCTGCGCAAATATCATCCCCCATTTTCTGTGTAACTAGGTATCTAGCTATAATTTTCAACTGCCAAACAGCAATTATTGAGCACAAATGAGTAGTTTTAGAAGTAGCCTCCTTAACAAGTCTGAGGTGTGGGTTACTGTCAACAATGCAAGGCAAACAACTCTCTTATCTAGAAGTCCAGGGGCCTTTCCTGAGCTTAATCTTTGATTTTATCCTACTGACTATCAAGATTCGTCATTAACTAATATCTCATGTATCTTGAAAAAAATAAGTACGAGTGGGTTGCTTTTACTTCACTAATATAATGTATAAAGAGCAGGGACCCAGGGTACTGCCTTGTTGCACCCCATATGTATGGTGCCCACAAACATAAACTGATTGGTCCTTACCAGACACATTTCTTGTTATAACTACAACCAGAGACTAAGATGTGGCCTTGCAGGTAACCTAGCTGTAACATTGCAAAATGTTGTTTTTATACTTTGTTCGTAAACAAACAAGACATAAGAAGACATATTAGTGATGTTACATTTAGTTACCTTTGACTGACTGATGTTAATGAAGCTATATGTTTCACACTGTTTCCAGTCTTTATGCTAAGTTGACTTTATGCTGACTAAAAGAAAAGGAATAAAAAAAATTTTTTTTCAAAATGTTTTGAAACATTTTACAACATTCACAACATTTTAACTGTATAGAAAAAGTTGGTCTTTTGATAGCAAATGTGACTTTTATGCAGGGATACTATGATCTATTCCTCAAAATAGTCGTCCGTAACGTACATGCATGAGATGCATAAATTGAGAGTACAGTGATATCGGTGAGAAATGTATTGAAGTAGCTGCATTTTCATTAGCGTAAAAACAGTAGGTATTTGTTTGTGTGAAGTAAAATGTAATAATGACTTGATGCGTCTTATTGAAATATAAGTATAAAGGACTGATTATGGCATATAACACCTCAGTACTGTAGTGAGAATGTGTCAGCAGTAAGTGCAAATTTCTAGTGACTTTTTTATTATAATTTGTATCAGTTAAAATGATTAAATACTAAATGGCAGCTGGATGAATGTTAAGTTGTCAGTATCAGACACATTATACAAACTCATTAAACTCAATTGTAGTGTGTGTGTGCGTGTGCCTGTGCCTGTGCCTGTGCGCATACCCATTTGTGCTTTCTATCAATATTAACCTGTCTGCTCTCTTTAAGCTTTGCATTTCCAATGTTAATGTAGATGTCATAAACCCATGACATACAAACAAGCATATGTAGTATAAATATAGTGTTTTTACAGTACAGTTTAAAGTTAAATATCTTATATATTTTTTCAGCACACTCTAGGAGAACATCACAAATCATACTCATACATGATACATCCCATCATACATGGCCTTTATTTATTTATTTGATATCAGTGCAACAAATGAAAAACAAAATTCAGGAATTAATTTGTTTCAGTCTGGGAGAAGACATTCAAATCAAAGTGAAAGGAGAGAAAATGTTTGTTTTCTCAGACTGCTAGATAGGGGGAGAAAATGATTTACTTTTTAGAGTTAGACTGATCTACTATCATGGAGCCTTTATAAAGTTAGTTTCTAAGAAGTTAACTTTGTTGCTGATGTGTGCTCTTCAAACTGACTTTGGAAAACAGCTACCAATATTTAAATGTGAAAAATAGAAAAATGTTTTCCCCAAGGATTCCACACCTTTTAGACGTCATACCACCATCTGCAATGTGTTTTAATTTTTTTTAACCAAAACACAATTTAGCACAAACTGCCTGTTAATGTGATAACGTTGACTAGCTTATCACAGTACTATTGCAGCCAAATTGAACCAAGAAACAGTAAAGGTGGGTGGCCTACTCTTCTTTAAACGTCTGTACACTGTGAATGTTTCTCAGCAGATAACTTTCTTCCTTAACTTCCTTTTGTTACGATTTTTTATAGGCTTTTTCTGTACAGGACAGATTGAATGTATCAGAAAAGCAAAGCAATTTTCTAATGTCTCTTGATAACACTAATAATAACGGTTTAAAATTCACTTTCTGTATGTTGTTCATTAAACAGGCTCAGTGGGCTGGGTTGGGAGGGATAAAGGAAGATTCCACAGAAAAGAGGAGAATGTCGTTGGCTGCACATTTTGGTACATTGATTTGGCCTATCCAGTATTCAAGGGTCAAATAAACATTCTGATCTAGGGAGATAGAAATAAATACCCCTGTGTTCTGCAGAAATTATCATAACTGTTAACAGCAGATGAACTACTTTTAATTACTTATGTAATGACAACTTCTTAGAAAGAAATGTAGTGCAATAATAATAAAGAAACAAAATGTTTCCTAATTTCTATCAATCAACAAAGATGTGACGGAGTGGTGTGACTTGGTGGTCATTTAAACTGAGCTTGCAATAATTATTTTGTAGGTTTTATATGTTCAATGTCCTATTGTCCTGGTTTTAACATTAAGATTACTTTATAGTGTTACATACACAAACATTCTCTGTTAATCAAAGCTTTAATGAATGGTTTGGAAAGTTAAAATTTCATCTAATGGGGATTTCTATGACCAATACCACAATCTGACTTCTCAGCTTGGTTTCATTCTTGATTTATTATCTCATCATAGCCACATTTGACCACCAAACTGCATCTTTTGCAATCTTGTTGATTGCAGAATGAACCTAAAAGATGGTCCTAGTTACTTACAATTAGCTACTGCTTGAGTAAATCAGATGCTGATTTCATGTAGATTGCCAAATATTTGCATAAATCTGGCCCAGACACTCAGAGTTTGGAACTGGTTATTATGAACATTAACAAAGCATTTCATGATGAATAAACTTTTACACCACCAAAGTGTTATTGGCCACAGCACCCAGAAGAACTGATGATGAGATGATGTTATTAAGGTCCTTTAACCACTATACGTACATTCTTAGTAAAATAGTTTCATCTTTGGGATAGCAATATCATTGCTAATCCAAGATGTCGTTGCTGCGATTACAAGATGAACTGCTAGAAAATGGCATCTGAAAATGTAGTAACTCCTTTTATTAGATGACTGATGAATAGTTTTTCTGTTTCCTTTCCAGAAGCGTACCACTGCAGTTGCATTTATTACTGACATTTGTTTTTTGTTTTTTTTGATGGTCTGACCAGCATCCAGAGATATTTTAAATAAAGTTATAATAGAATTTAATGTTTTGCACCTACACGGCATTGAACACCTGTCTATTTTATACAGAGAATATTACATGTAAAATAGCTCTTTGTGCAACTCCCCACCCATAGACATTTGCATATTTATCCACATTTTGCAATGAGTCACTGGAAAATGATAAACATCTGTGGAAGCTGCACCAGGTTTTGAAGCTTAAGTGGTGGTTTTAATGCCTTTTCCCTACAAATTGAATATTTGTCATCATTTTAGCGAGCTGAAGTCTAATTAAGTACACTACTATCTTTTTACCTTTTAACAAGCTTACAACTGTAAAAAGTCAGAGTATCACTTTAAGATGTTATGGGTAAACAAGGCCCACATAACCAAGAGCCTAATTTGTGTTGTCATCTAGAGACACTGTAGAGCTGCTTCATTGGTGCTGAATGAAAGAATGAAATTGCGGACAGATAGATTTAAGCAATTACACCCACATGAGCTTTATTTAATAGGCGTTAGGGCTAACATTGTTGAACCAAAAAATGTGCTTATATCCGAGGAAAATCACTCTGGGTTGTGTTACAGTGTGCAAGACATCCTCTGATTCACTGTCACTAAAGCAGCTTGAGGGCCTCTTAATGTCAGCTCCCATTCGAGCACCCGCCATGTTGTTTCTAGTTTTGACAGAGACATAATTTTCATAATTCTTGATTTAACTTTAGCCGTGAAAATAAAAACATTTCTGGACAAGACTAGTTTTCTACTAAAAGGGACATTTGTACAGTTTCTATGTTTGAATGAGGATGATTAAAAGCTTCCCTCAGTGGTTTCAGTCGTTTATTGCAGTAAAGCAGCTTTTTAAACCTCGTTCACCTTCATAACCTGTTTTAAAACATAAACACCCATTTAGTATTGGCAGGCTATCAACAGAACTATGCTTGCTGATTATGACTACATTAAGTTCTTGCATCAGTCAGTATTGTGGTAATATTAGTATAAAAGCTGGCACAGAGAGAGACGGTTACCCCTCATAACATCTCTTCTGGAGGCTAATCACAGGAGTCAGTGGATGTGATTTTAAGCACAAATGCAGATCCTATAAGACAGCGTGAACACTCAGTGACCCAAAGTTTTCCAGCTATGTTGACCATTTTGGAAGCTGTGGCACAGCACACTCTGGCTCCTAGTTATGTTAGCTGTGATGCTAACTCCAGGGAAAGTTAGTGTAATCTTGTCCCATTGGTTGGAGCTGACACTAATTCCCTGGGACAGGAGTGTAGCGGTGTGTGATTTAGCGGCGTATGCTAAGTGCTGCTGGAGCTGCAGGCTAGTCTGTGGGCACCAGGGCAGAGAGAACAAGCTGGGAAAGTACTGACTTGACTAACTGGCCTGATTAGACCGGGTGTGAGATGACATGGATCAGATACACACACTAACCCAGCTGGAAAGACAGATTGGAGGAATTAGAAAAAGAGATTTAAGAAATGTAATGCATTAAGAGAAGATGAATAGATGCCGAAGATACAGTAAGCCGACATGGTTGGGAAGTTACAAAATGAGGAGAGTTGAGGATGAAGAGCTATAGAGACACTAGGTTAATTTTGTGGATGTGATGTTTCCTCCTGGGGTATTTTTCAGCTCTGCTGGACTGTAGTGGTGTAAGAAATTGGCTGAGATGCAATGTAGCATTCGCATCATGGTTTCATTAGCTCTCATTCAGCCTAAGGCATTTCACACTGCATTTCCTCTACTCATCTGCTTCTCTTAGATCTGCTCACATTACAGGAAAAGGTAACACAGAGGAAGCTGAAACTGTGAACATGAGCTTAGACTTGTCTCTGTTTTAGATTAGAACTTCGTTAGGATTGGTTAGAGTTAAAGGAAATTTTAGTTTTCATCTCAGTGAATGTTGATCGATGCAGACACTTGTGTGCCTTTAGTGGTTTTGAATGTTTCCCCTCATACACCCATGAACGGGATAAAATCAGATTACATTTATTTCAGCGTTATTTTATCCATTAATAGCTGGCACTTTACTGTGAACATTGCCCTCAGATATAGATTATATTCAAGTAAGCAGACAGTGGAAGAGAGATTTAGGGCATTTCATGAAGCCCGATTAGCGGTTTAGCAAAAATAAAGTTAGGTTTAACTCTGCTCTCCTAATGGTCGCCCACTTAAAAACTGAATTAAGTGATTTTTGAATAGTGTAGGACAGAAATGGGACTTTGAACCAAGTTTGTGACTATCATGTAATCTTTGGTTTTGGACTTGAAATGTATGATAAAATTCAAGTCACATATCTCAGTCACACTGTTTTTCTCAAAGATAAATACAAGCTAATCTTGGAGAAACCCGGTGGGTCATTTGACAGTGGGTCATTCTTGAAGCTATGCTCAGGATACACAAGACTCTTATATCCTACTGGTTCAAAACATATCCTGTTCACTACAAAATAAAGTGGATGTTTAACTCATTACACAAGCTGCGACCGAATATCTTTCTATCAAACAAGGAGGTTGTTGCTTCTCTTCTTGGAAACAAGGAAAATATAGGTATATAATATAAAACTGTATGTTTTATATGAAAAATAATAGAAATTAACCATTTTGATTATTAAAATTCATACAAAGTTTCACTTTTTGCAACAGCTTTCTCACTTGGATTAATTACGTTGCATCTTGTTACTTTTCTTGCAGCTTAACACACTACTCTCTACCAATCCATTATGCATGTACTGAGGCTGTTTGTTATATCAACCGTCCCTGTGCCTTCTGTGAAAACACACATTGTTGGATTAGAACGTCCCGAGAAGAGACAGTTACCACCTTTAAGGCTTTTTATCTAGCAGTGATGTTCTGAAAAGATTTATGCAGTTCATAAATTGACACATCGGTATCTTGAACATATAAACACCAGCAGGCAGAAACTGTCATGGTAAAGAAATATTGTTACAGCCTCAGTGTATGAGCTTGGTAACACAAATTCAGGTTTCAAACGGCTTTCATGAGACAGTTTGTTTGGTTAACATTTGATGTCCATATTTGTCTGTTTTAGGGTATGATGGGTGTAGTGGGCTGGATGTTGCTCCTACTCTCTCAAATGATGGTTCCTGTGGCGTCCCAGAAGCCTCCTGGGCTCAGTGTGGGTGTGATCATGGGCCAGACACGTTTCGTGTCCGATCAGGAGCTCCGGTTACCTCGGCGTCCTGATGATCCCCTTGATGTCTCTGTGGTAACACTGAGGATCAACCAGACAGACCCTAAGTCTGTGATTACACAGGTGAGAAATGCATTCACCAGTACTACACATCTATCGCACATAGACCCTTGTTTGAGACCTGAGTTTGTTTACACTGTGCCCCCAAGGTGTGTGAGCTTCTGTCACGCACTCGTCTACACGGCATTGTGTTTGCGGATGGCACCGATCAGGAAGCCATTGCCCAGATCCTTGACTTCCTCTCCGTGCAGACTCAACTTCCAATCCTGGGAGTCCACGGAGGGTCCTCTATGATTATGGCTGACAAGGTGAGTGACCATGACACAAACGCTGACAGGTTACATACCTAAAACATCCACCTGCTTCTCTTTACACACAATGTTTGTGTTTTGGAAGTGAGATTCAGGAGTTGCAATCACTGCTCTCAGCCAACTCCTAATGTTGAAGGATAACCTACTTTGTTTTCAGATGTGCTGTAACATCAGCGATTAGACAATTTTTTCAATGAAAAAAATTCAGACTCTTTCATGCCTGTCACATGTGCTCAGTGTGAACCTGTTCTCGTCTGTGAAGAGAACAGGGTGCCAATGGTGGACCTGCCAATTCTGGTGTTCTGTTGCAAATGCCAGTAAGGCTGCACGGTGCTCGGCTGTGAGCACAGATCGTACTAGAGGACATCGGGCCCTCATGCCACCCTCATGGAGTGTGTTTCTGACAGTTTGGTCAGAAATATGCATACCAGTAGCCTGCTGGAGGTCATTTTGTAGGACTTTTGCAGTGCTCCTTCTGTTCTGTCCTTCTGAGCAGATACCAGTCTTGTTGCTGGTGTCCAGTTCTCCAATTGATATGGATGGTCTTCTGGTATGTCCTCCATTCTCTTGAGACTGTGCTGAGAGATGCAGTAAACATTCTTGTGACTGCATGTATGTGCATTGTTGGAGGAACTGGACTGCCTGTGTAACCTGATTGGGCTGCAGGTAGTGCCGCATGCTACCAGTAGTGACAAGGACATAAGCAAAACATGAGGAGAATCACAACAGATAGTGCTAATTTGAGTATTAGTGCAGAGGTTGATATATTTCTCAATGTCTGTGTTTTTGTCAAAAACTTTGTTTACACTCACAAATACAAAACCATAAAACAACAAAGGATACAATTACAGGCCGGCAGCAGCCTGAGAACTGGACATAGTTTGGCCCACAGGAGGCTGTCCACAAGCTGGCCAATCAGAACATAGTGGGCAACCTTAAAGGCACAGGGGCTCAAACAAGGATTTTTAGTTTCAAGGCCAGCGTAGCTGTTGCAGGAGGAGGCATTATAAAACTATTCACACATTTTTAAACTTGAAAATCCTATAATGTTCAGTGAAGCCCCAGGATAAAATATAAACCCTAAATTAAGCATAATTTGTCCCCTTTAAAAGTGGCCGCTCTAAAGATACTGACAGTGTCTTTAGCTGGTGGAAATGTTAAATAATTACAAACCACAGACTTTGATAAATTTTATCTTTGCTTCAAGTTAAGACACTTAAATTATTTTCCAGTGGATGTCTTATGGATGTTATGAGGTTGTTTGAGTTAAAGACGAACATCGTTCCCTTAAATCTTATATAAACTGTCTGAGGATGTTGTGCTCAGTGTGTTTTTAGATTAGAAAATGACTGGGAAGCTTGCTATCAGTGCAGCTCTGTCTGTTTCTGTTTAACTTTAGAGTAGAAACTCAACCATCCCTGTAGGCTGGTAGGCAGAATTTGAATCAGTCTTGGGGTTGATGGCTGATATCATCCTAAGAATTTTTTTTTCAATTTTATGGTAATTAGCCTTTTAAAAGGTTGCATAGTGCACATTTAAAAGTAGAGTATTCATAAGGTCAGAAGAAGTCTTTGCACAGAACATGTAGCAGTCTCTGTGTATTTTAACAAATAAACAATCATTGTTTAAATATGTATTTATGTACTTTCTGCTCCGTCTAAGACCCTGAGTGTATGTACACTCATCTGGCATTCAGTGGGATACCAGGAAAATACATTCCTAGTTTTTAAAAAGAAAAGTGAAGATTGGATTTTTCATTTGTTTTAGTGTGATGCTTGGTGTAAAGTTTGGGACATAAACCTCTTTCATTCTGGTTCTACTCTTTCTTTACAGACAGACTGGAAAAGCTTTGATAAAAACACAACCGGTTCTTTAGCTTTTAAATCTCTTAGGGCACAGCATGCCAAAACACAGGAACCGATAACTGCCACACAGCAGCCTTTTGAAGTTATAGTTGATGGGAGATGCAGTGTGTGTGTATTTGTGATAGAAAAGACAAGAGACACAAACACAGAAGGAAGGTAGGTCTGTCAGAGATAGGGGACAGTTAGGGGAGTGAGGCTGCAATGTGAAGGTCACCCCCTACTGAGTGTATAACATTAAGGGGAATGAATAAATTGTGGTTTTCCCACCTTCATTTGCTGCTGATGTGCCATTATACAAGGTACTTAACCCCCACCTGCTCTAATTGGACTGTGCAGTGGCCGAAAGTACAAGAGTGCACGATTCCTGGCAGCTCCCAGGTGTGAGTGTGAGTATGTGGCCTGTAACTAACCAGCCCCCTGCAAATGTTCCTGCAGGCCTGTCCTGTAAATAAAAAAGACTTTCTGCTTGGTTTAAATTAAAGGCCCACTGGCCAGCAGCTATGTAAGCTTTCTTTTTTTCCCTTCTGAAGTTTTGACGTGTGTGGCTGAAGTGGTTCGAATTTATCGGTACTCGCCTCATGGAAATAGTTCAGATATTAGGGGAAAATACAAGAGAATATAGATTTTTCTTCATTTGCATTCAAGCTCTAGATGTGAATAATTCCCTAATTATTTTAATTATTTTCACTATTTGTTGATTATTTTGGATCAGGTATCTGTCATGCAGCATAAACTTTTCTTTGCAGCTCATAGAGATACAGTTTAAATTGCTGCTCTGGTTGTACTGTCCACAAGCACTGAAAGGTTTGTAGGTACATGTTAGCGATAACTAAGGCAGACAAACTACAAAGGATAAGTAAAATGCTCCACACATGGCAATATTACGGACCCTCTGGACTGGAATTCTCACTAACAATGTGTGAACTGGCAGGAGCCAACGAGCATTTCACTCACATTTCTGTTGAAGCTTTTTGTTTAGTTAAAGGCTTATTTATTAATGTATTTCTGACTGATTGGATATTATTGTGCTGTTACTCAGAAGCTCATTAACAAGATGAAAAAAAGAAAACTGCCAAAGGGGACATCTTCAACATTGGAAAACCTAAATATATTCAATTTATAATGATTTGAGGAGATGAAACCAGTGTTACAAAATATTGTCTCATTTGCGACACTGACAATTATTCTTAATAAATGACTTACTGGTTGCCAAAATTGTTGTCAATTGGTTTCCAGTTGATTAAATAATGATTAATCAATGAATAATTTCAGGACCAGCATGATCCTAGCGTGCCTAGTGACACCACTGAACCACACTATTATGGAGGTGATGAGTAATCTCAGTGAGGTAGACACGTTTTACCCTTGACTCCCAGCATGGTGGTGAGCTCATCAAAGTGGCCTTGTTTCAGCGCTGTTCTCTGCTATTTCAGAACACGATATACCTGTAATCAGGTTGACTAGTTAGAATTTTAAAAAAAGAGAACAACCCCAACAAACAGATTTTGCTCTGTGGGGGGAAAGAAAAGTCTGTGTGTAACACTTCTTAGCTGTGTGACTGTTGCTTTCATACCTGCTGCCAGTGGTGTGGTGGTAATCTGAAGGATTGAAGAAACCACAGTGGGCTGTTAACAATTCAGCCCGATGACTGTGGTCTAAGAAACAATACTGTGTTTTTTGCAGCCTGTGGGTAGAGTCCTGTGCAGTCTCTCTCTCTCTCTCTCTCTCTCTCTCTCCTCCCACATACACACTCACTCTGTTAATGCCACAATCAAACGTATAGTAGATGAGTGAAAATGAGCAGCTCATCCTGTGGTTCAGTATTATTCTATATGCCGATTTTAGACGGAAAGAAAAAACAGAAGGATGAAGAAGATGCCAAGAAATTACAGGGAAAAAAAATTAAGCATGCAGGCAAGTGCTCTAAAATAATGGTTATACGTGGAGGTGGGCAGTACAAGTGTGAAAAACTTGGTGTTAAAGCTGCATTAAGCTGCCAAAATGCAAACTTAACTGTCATGATTATGTCACATTTCAAGAAAAGCCTTTCTCTACTCGTCATTTTTATCAGTAGCTGGCCGCATAGCCGTCACACTGTATCACATAAACAGGAGCAGGCATCGCAGCCATCCCTGAAAAGTGCTGGCTGATAAACAACATCCTGCAGAACAATAATTTCCTGCTACTCTAGGTTTTAAAAAGACAGTTTTTATTTGTCAAGATTCTCATCAGTTCACTGAGTGTGACGTCTGAGCTCGGTTACAATTTGTGCGTTTTTCCCAGGAACTGGAATATTGTACCTGCTTTTTAAATGTGGTCAATGCACTGCCTTAGTTTTATGGAAAGATGTTGAGTAAGTATTTACTTATTTACTCAAATAGTGTACTTAAGTAAAACTTTGAGGTACTTGTACTCACTTTTACTCCTTTACAAATCATTGAAAAATATTACTCCACTACATTTTAACATCATTAGTTACTGCTCCTTGCACGATCGGATTCTTATAAAAATCATTATATATTAATGAAACACTGATGTATCATTTATGGATTCACCTCCTGACACTATAAAATTAAAATCGGCTCCACCTTTACCGACTGCTATTTTAGTTCCACAGTCTGTAGGTAACAACACATTTTAATCATAATTTTCACCTACATTTATGTTTTCAACAGCAGCAATTTCTACTTTTGTACTTTATGTATAATTGAGAGCATGCACTTAGTACTTTTACTTGAGTAGAAAAATTTAAGGGTACTTTTACTTGAGTACTGAGTATATGTACTTTATACACCTCTGGTTTTAGGTCAGTTTACCTAATAAATTAAAAATAATAGCAATTAACAGACAGTATTTAAGTGAAAGCTTCACACATCGTTGTTTAGCACTTGTCTCAAGCCAGCACCAGTGCCACTCATCATTATTTATCTACAACATCATTTTAAGTAATGGGCTCAAATTAAATCTCCGTGCTGCAGATGAAACTGCAGGTCACCTAAAGTAGACCCCGGACCCCCCCTACTGTATACACAGCTTTTACAGATGTTTAGCAAGAACAGTCTTGGGGGGGAAAGATGGCCTCTTTTTGAGTGAACCGTCCACTAACTAGACTTACACACGTACCCGCATACTCTTGTTATGGACTACGTTCATGCATGTGATTTAAGACAAAACATTGATCTAATGGCTTTGGACAAACCCTGTAAACCTTGCTGACACTATTATTGTTTTTCCATTTCAGTGTTTGTTTTTGCTTATACCTCTCCCTGTATTTCTGCCAGAATCTGCAGTGTTCAAAATGCATTACACCTCAGTCGGTTCAGCTCCGTTAAATCAAAAATATCATCCATTCTTTGCCAAACTCATGTTTTTGCTTAATGGAAATATATGGAGTCATGTCAGGTCTGCCCAGTTTATGTCTTCCCTGGGCTCTGACTCCTCATCATCCCATATAATGCATGTCAGTGTGGAACAGTCAGGAATAATCAAGGGAAAGTTGAATTGTGAGCCGTGGGAAGGAAGCCATGTTTAGAGAACATGGAACTGATGGGGAGAACGGGTATGTGGAAGCCCAGGAGAGGAACCAGATTAGTTTGGAATATTGTACTTCCATTATAGAGGAAGCGCTTTGGGAAATAAGAAATGTTGGCTTTACCACACACCCATATGTGCTCACTTATGCTCTGCCAACCTTGTTCATCTCTTCTTTTGACTTCTTTGTGTATGGGGGATAGAGGTTGGGGGGGGGTCACAGTGTGTAGCATAAGAACACCAGCATGCTGAAATGGAAAGTTGTGAATTAAACATGTGTGTTCTTTCTGCTTTGCTCTGCCACTGTGGTGCCGTTGGTGTCTGCATATTTGGGTGCGTGCGTGCGTGCGTGCGTGCGTGCGTGCGTGCGTGCGTGCGTGCGTGCGTGCGTGCGTGCGTGCGTGTGTCCGAGTCTGGGATGTCCCAAATCAGTAGGGAACATTTGCTGAGGTTCTCTGCTGAGTTGCTTTAATATTTAACACCTGCTCCCCTCACCTGCTGTCACTTGTAGAAGATACACTGCTGTGTCATTCACTTACTAAGTCCTCCTCTACTTTCACGTCTTATTTTCTCCCTTATTCTCTGGGTTTAATATTGCTTGTCTTTCCCTATCCACTCCTGTTTCCATCTATCTCTTTCTCCCACACTATCTTCTTCTACACTGCCACCCCATCCTTCTTTTCTGGATGCTGTGGTTGTGAGAGGAGGATCCTTGAACCCCCTGTGAAGCAAGTGAGAGAGAGAAACAGGAGAGAGAGAGCGGAGGGGATGGTTAATATGGTTACTATGGTGACTAAACCAGACTATAGCCTTCAGTTCTGTTCTGCTGACTGTTAAGGTTCTCTGACTGTGTTTGTACCACAGGTCTTAAAGCCTGGCTCCCTCCAGCTTTGCTGGGCACCACACTGAACACATCTGGCTTTTGAAGCCAGGAGTGAATCATGTCCTTGTCTGTGCACTAGCAACGTTGTGAACTTCATCATGCTGGTTAATTTTGTAACTGCCTGTCGGTATGTCCACTCTAGTATTTAGTGGTTGATATTGTTCACATAAAAAATTCAGAAAGGTAGGAAAATGGTTAAATGTCTTGGCAGGCGGTGGAAGAGATGGATAAGCATATTTAAAAATCCGTTGACATGTTTTTGCCACTTTTGCCACACTTTTTGGCAGTTAAGCAAACTCGATGCAGTAGGCAACAGAAAATAAACATTATTTCCACCGTCTACATGAAAATTAGTTTTCAGATTTATTTGGCCTACTGTAGATGGTTTCTCTTCTTACAGCTGGTCAGATCATCTTAACAGAAGAATGCAGGAAGTACAGTTAGTGGAGCCACATTACACGCCCGTTTGAGGTTACGTTTGAATCAACCTGCTTGCTTCTGTGTACATGAATATCACCTAGACACTGAACATTAATCCACAGTGAAATTTCCATCTGCATCAGAGGCAAACATGTGCCACAGTTGCTGTCAGCTCACTGGTATTGTACATCAAATAATATAATTACTGTTTAATATTATACATCGTTCCTTGCAAAAAAAAAAGTAATGTAATAAAAATGACATGAAATTAAATAAATATTATGTAGACAATGACAGCCAAAGTGATATAATGTATTTTATTATTTCAAATTATAAATGAATTTAAATAAATAAATAAAAGTTTAGTTTCTTTTAGACTCCAGCTGTTACTCACCAGAGCAATTCAGATTAAATTACTTTAGCTGAAAATAGCTCATGTGAGCAACAACAGGTGGCTTTGGCAATTTTTAACTTGCATCCATCCAAGTTGAAAATCAGTGAAGTCGACCTTCACAGTGAGCTGTATCAGTAAATATCACCAGTCATTAAAGTTTGGAGCAAGAGAATAGCGTCCATGTGTTTTTAACTGTTTACATGTTTATATCTATCCAATCAGTTCCACATCTGAGCAAATTAATTGGGCAGCCTTGTGTACAGTGTAAACGAAGCCTTTGTGGCTGTTGTGGCACAAATCAAATTAGTGGATTGGGAACAACAGCAACCAACTTAAAACGAAGAAATGAAACGGAACAAAAAAAAAAAGGAAAACCTGTGCAACAGAAGCCAATTTAACTTGTGTTAACAACTTTTGGTTCTAACATACTGTGATTCTATATTGAAGTTACCATTCCAGAGAAAATCAGAGCTGCAGCATCACTCATCATCATATTGTGTTGTTTTAGACTCCTCGTCATCCTTTCATAGGAATTTCATTTCATTTGGAGACACTTTACTCTGCAGTACACTTTTTTCCTTGAATTTTCTGTTCATGAAGTTTGAAGATACTGTGTTGTTTTTCTTCAGCCATGGTCACTATGACTGTTCTTTATCACCTACACAACTCTTCATCTTCCTGATGCTGAAGTACAAACAACATAAAACATTTAACCTGTTGTTAAATACAAACATAAAGCTAAACGTTTCTTCTTCTCCTTTGACTCGATTACTGCTCTGAAAAGATGAAACATATCCAGCATCTTAAATATCTGATTGGATGATTCAGTCACATTTCACTGGACTGCAGCTCCCGTGTGGTCCTAAATGCAATGAAAAATACAAACTGACGGAGAAGGGAATGTAGGGACAGCAGTATGACAACAAAAACCCTGTGACAAACAATGTTATTGCATTGTGGTCTCGTAGCCTTGAATCCAAAGCCCTGGTAAAGTGCACTTTACATACATCTTTTCATTTTTGTCACTAAAGTGCTTTTTATTGTTTTCACTGACAAAATAAAAAAACTATATGGTGTATCTGAGTTCTTCTGATTACTCTTACCAACAGAGAGCATGCACTTAATAAATACTTCCCTAGCAAGTATACAAAAGCAATTCATAAGTAATGCAAGTTTGCAACCATGCTGCTTTTAATGCATCATCCTCACTGTGTGTTAATTGTTTCTAGCTATACTCCACTGTACATCAAATCACCAGTTACCAGCAAATTATAACACTGGAGTCAGTAGCTCATGTTAAAAGTGCCACAAATAGTTTAGAAAGATTGAGAAATATATTCAGCTCTTGTCTCGTAGTCGTGATGTGGGTGGTGAATCATCAGTTTCTGAAATTACAGAAAATGAGGAAGGGTTTGCATATTAATACAAGACGGGATTCAATGTACAAATACAAATGTGAACTCATTAAGTTGGTCACTGATAAGTTTGCTCACTGACAGTTAGCAAACAGAATTGGTGAAGCGCCTAGGATGAAGAAAGGGAAAGATGTTTCCAGCCTGTTGGTGCGTTAGCAAGAATGTCCTCACCAAACTTATAGAACTTCATATTTTGTAACCAGGGCTGGTTTTATTTTTGTTATCTTTGAAAAAAGTTTTAAGTCGCTCATTGTCACACATATTTCCTCTCCCAGTGCGCTGGCACTGGATTTATAATCCGACAAAAACAGCCTATGGTAAAAGTGGTTGGTTTCTGTTTACACTGGCTAACTGAAGCAAAAATACTGTCAGTCACAGCTGATATCCGACAGCTCAGTCTTGGTCTTCGCTGGCGGTGCTGCTGCCCAGTCACAACAGCCTAAGCCTGTGCTTTATCCCCACAGTGGTGACTGTGGCTCACACAAGTCAGCTTTGACACTGACAACCAGTGGCGTTCATGGGGGCAGGTTGCCCTTTTTCCTCTTGGGTGCAAATTGCCCTTTTCAACTGGCAATCAAAACTTTTCAGGCCCTGCCCTGGCCCTTTCATAGGGCATGACCTTCTCTAGCTCAGCTGAGTTAGAGTTGAGGCTTTTATTTACTTTTTGCCCGTGCCCCTGAAAACTGCCCGTGCAAGACAGTGTGACAAAAGTTACTAAATGTGAAATAATCCACAGCGTCATCTGTGTGCCTATAGTGAGAAGCCATTTTGGCTGTCCGAAATGCCGATGTCAACTCAAGTGCCCTTAGTTCATCAGACATGTAGGGATGGAAATGAATGCTATAAAAAAAACCCTCTTCCCTTGCAGTTCTTCTTCCATCAGCAGAAGTCAGTATATGCCTCTGAATTTGAATCACTCTTCCCCATCTGGCCTCACTGATAACAGGAATAAAATGAATGTGTTAAACCATTAACTTATAAAATAGAATAAAGAAAAAGTTGAAAGTCAGCAAAATGCTAACGGAAGGTAAACAGTTTGTGTTATATTTACTGTACTATCTCTACAAAATCCGATACAGCTGAGAAGTGAACCTGAAGTTGCCCCTGTCAGAGCTCTAATGCAGAGCCTGATCGATGTCAAAGAGCAGAACAGTGCAGAGAAGTTAAATTCTGAATACTGCTTTTGTCAAGAACTGTGAGATTATTACTTTTACTTGGGTTGTACCCATCCTGACGGTCAGAGTGTGTCTGGTCTGGTAAGAACTATCCACACTCAGTATGAGCTGGAGAAGAGAATCAGATTCGTAATTAAATTCCCCTTATTAACTTGCAAATTGACCTCTGAGTTGTCTTGATGCACCAAACACTATTTGAGCGTGTTTCGTCCCAACGCAGGTAAAACAAACACATTTCTGACTTACATTTTCTTCGGTAAACATTACTGACAGTGTAACAGCGCTTGTGTAACTGTCTGTTTATCTGCCTGTGTTGGCGGCGTGTCTCGGTTCTTGTTGTTCGCTTTGTTGGAAACGGCTGCTGAAGATGTCAATCTCTCCTCAGCTGAGCTGCCGCAGCTGCTTAGCATACATCACGGGCTGTGTTGGTGGGTCCTGTTTTGTCTGTGCTGTGCGGTGGAACAGCAGGTCGACGCTATCAGCCAACAGGTCCCTCTGTCTCGCACACAATGAGAGAATTACCTTAGCTAGACCTGCTGTCTTTGCGCCTGTGTTTGTGTTTGTGAAAAGTGTGTGACAAATCACTCGGACCTGTTCGCAGTCATCTCTACTCAACCTCAAACACACCACTCTTCAGCTGTGGTTGCTTTTTTTTTATTAATATATCCTTCTTCATTTTTTTCTCTACTGTCATCTCTCACACTCTCCCCCTCACACTCGTCGCTTCACTCTCTCATATTCTTGTATTTTTCGGTCATTGTTCATGTCTTTCATTCGCTCTCTTTCTTCCCATCACCTCTTCCCAACCTTATCCCCTTTTCTTTTCTCTTGTCATCCCCCCTGCTCTCCTCCTTCTCTCATGCCCCAGTTAGGGAGTACAATGAGATGGCATGGCAGGGTTGTGGTGTGTGTGTGTGTCTGTGTGTGTGTGTGTTTGTCTGTGTGATGTCACACTACAGCAGCTCTATAGTAGCTCTCTCTTTTTTAATCCATGTGCTCACAGACCACACTGCTATTTTAAGATTCTATAAACCTTTTCAAAGAAGCTTCAAGGGGAAAGCTTGTCCATGCACTGTGTGCTAAGTGTGTGTGCGTGTTTGTGTTTTGAGGAAGATAACCCATCTCTTAAATATTCACAGACATTCATTTAAAGCCCATTTTAGAACAGTATAAACAGATGTGTGTCTCCTGAAAACAAAACTCCCATCTGACTGCACTGTTGTTTAATTTTTATTTAATTAAAATTTTTTATGTGACTATTTCCAGCTTTCACCTGCACATTTGCCTTTCTGCTGGCTCACGTAGATATTAGAATCTCAAGGAAAAGTCAAGTTGAATATTTAGAGGCACAGCGGATGTCGTGTTAATAAAACAGGCATGATCTCCAGACAATAGACAAGCTCGAAGTATATTACACGCTCATTATTGCCACAGCAATATAACATATCCAGTCCTGAACTATCTGATCTCTTGTCTTTCATCATATGTAAATCTGGCACAGAAGAGAAGTTGTCTTTGTGCAGCGGCTCTCGGCTCTCGGCTCAGTATTTCTCAGTCAATTGCCTCTTTTAAACCCAGAGTCTTGGCTCTGTGCTTGCACCTGAACTCACGGGAGAGAAAGGTGTGAAAAGAACAAATTTTCACTTACTTAGGGGGATTACTGAAAAACATCATGAGACAGTCAAGGTCATGACAATAATGTGTGTTGTAACCTCACGTTCCAGAGCAGTTAAAAACCAAGAGCTCAAAGAAGTACTAATACTCTTAACTGTGTAGTTAAAGTAAGCGATAATGGCAAAATAAATATTCTTAGAGCAGCATTAACTTGGCTGTTTGTCCACTTGTTGGCAGCAGAACAAATCAGCACTTCACCCATAAGAGTTGTGAATCTGCCCACTGATAGCTGTTTTCTCTGCCTGTTATAATGTTTATGCTGAAAACAACTGTCGGTGGCAGCTGGAAATGAGGGTGATGAGAGCGGTGACTCAGTCTAAACGGGGAAGTTGTACAGACAGACGGCTCACGCCGTGTATTCTATACAGAGACAGTGTTCGTTTCTCAACATAAATCCCACAGTTAAAGCAAGTAAAGGTCCTCTTATGTAAAATGATTATACAGCAGGTTGTCTTCCTGCCGCCTGAAAGCACAAACCGAAATTTAATCAGTAGTAGCTCTTATGATAATACTGTATTAGTACAACATATTAATATTAGACCAGCCAGAACATGTTAGATGACCTTTGGAAAAAAGTGGTCTGCAGTTCCATACATCTGTTTTCACACATACACATATTTTTTTTTTCCAGTTTATAATCTTTCTCAAAATGACTTTAACATGTAGACAGAAGGAGCCACAGATAGAAGAACTCCCCCCTATGAACCATCAACCCACTCCATTTAGATGCAGCTGCTTGTATATGAATATTAATATATATAAATAAAACATAACATGAAATGCAGGCGTACATTCTTATAAAGTTGCAGAAAATGAGGGAGGAAAAAAGCTTAAGTATGGTTAAGTGCACCACTTGAGTAAATGTACCTGGTTGTATTCCACCACTGCTGCTTTAGCTTGCTGAACATAAACATGGGGCTGTTTTAAGCTGCCGAAGCAAATGACCAGTGCTGTTGTTTTCTGGAGTGGACAGTCTCATGGGTGTTGTTCCGCACTAATAAATGTGCTGTGCCCTCCCTCCGTACACTGGCACCAGTGTGTGCCCTACAGCTGTCTTCCACATTTTTATTTCACTGGTAAAATCTGCTGTCCTGAACCGCTTTGAGCTCTTTCTTTCTTAATAGAGACTCTTTCCTACATGAAATCTACAACCTGCCTCTTGACATCATCCCCACAAGCCTCCTTAGGGGGTTTCTCCATATTGTCGGCCCAAGTGTCATCTCCACTGTAAATAGCTCTATGGCCACTGGGGCTGTTCCATCCTATTTCATACATGTAATAGCTCTGCCTGTTGTAATACTGAACAATTTTCAGCAGTGTCAGACCCATTTCCATAGTGGAGTTTTTGTACATAGTACTACATGTGTTTGTGAATGGTAACAATGTGTATGGAAATCTGTTTGGTTTCAGAAATTGGCTGATTTGAAACCATCTTTCCCTGACTGCTGGTTTCTGACTGTGCCGTTCTTTCCCTCCTCTTTGGTAAATCATGCCATCATAACTCACTGTCTCCAGTGTGGGGCTGCTGTAAACAGCACTGTCCTGGCTTAGTTCATGTAGTTCAACAGAAGAACAGAGCCATTTAGGCTGTTTTTCATGTGCCTTGTCAAGGATCTCTCATGGGGTTCCTCAGGGTTCAATTCAAAGTAATGTTTGCTTCTGCATTAGTCTGCTGCATCACTGAATTATACTATTAAGATTTACAGTTCATTTTACTGTGGACCTGCTAAACCCAATCATCAGCACAATTTTAACCTTTATTTATGACAATATGTTCACTGACCACTAAGCTGATTTGAATTAAAACAAATACTGCTGAATTGTTATGTACAATTCTGTGGAAGGATTTTACTGAACCAGCCTTATTAAACCTTGAAAACACAACAGCTCTCCATACTCAATATACCAGCAGAGTTGGGAGATAATGTCCAACCAAGTTAATTAAAGTCAAACTTTAGTGATCCCAGTGGGGGAATTTGTCCTCTGCGTTTGACACATCTATTAGGGAGGAGCAGCTCTAACTCCAGCAGAAAGAAGTTAAAACCCAGGGCCTCCCTTTAAGTCAGCTATTTTTATCACATGTATGGTTGTGAGGATGTTTATATGATATGATGATATTTCTATGTAAGAAAAGTCAATTCAATTATTGAAGCCAGCCAGCTGACGGTGGTCCTGGCTCTGTGCCTGCACCTTGACTGCAGGGAGGGGAAGGTGTGGCAAAAAGAAAAATAGTCACATATTTAATGGATTACTGAAAGACATCAGGAGACGGTCAAGGTCATGACAGCAGTGTGTGTTTATAACCTCACCCCCATCCATCCATATATCTATTATCTAAACCGCTTACGGGTCACAAGGGGGGTTGGAGCTGATCCCAGCTGTGTTTTTGGCACTAGGCATTGTACACCCTGGACAGACTGCCAGTCTATCACAGGGCTGACACAAGGAGACAATCATTCATGCTCACATTTAGATCTGTGGGCAATTTAGAGTCACCAGTTAACCTATGTGGATTATGGGAAGAAACCCAGGCAAGCATGCAAATCCACACAAAAAAGAGCCCCAACCTGCCAGGATCGACATACGACAGTAATACTAACCTCTTCCACTGTATTGTACGGGTTCTGTTAGAGGGTACACTGTTAGATGATCTGATGCAACTATTAATTTTAGTGATAATGACAAATAAGTTATTGTTATAGCAGCATTAACTGAGTTTTTTTGTCCACTTGTGGGCACCAGAACCCATTGATATATTCAATTAAGTTAAAGTTGTCACAGCAGATGTGCGGTAGTGTAGTCGCCTATTTACACAACAAGCAGGCACAGAACAACATTAGCATTCATATCGGGTCATGTTTGTAGCAAACACAATTCTAATTTTAACTCTCCTGAATATATTTTTTAGCTTATTCTTAGATACACATTAGATGAGCACAAACTACCTTCCTTTAGCAGATGACTGTAAAAACAGCCTTCTAGTTTACTTCCTACACGTACATCGTTCTGCACAGTGAAGGTCAAACTGCCAAGTGAAATAAGCAAAACACTTTTTTGAGCAAAGGGACTTTAATTTAATACTTTATTGACCCCCTTCTATGCACCTTCTATATATTGAACTACTTTAGGAGCAGAGGCAATGCACAGCGGCTCCAGTCCATCTCCAGTTCTGAGGCCGCTGCGTCTTATCATCTCCTCACCAGATTACAGTGAACCCTTGCACATATGGATCAGTCTGTTGTGCATGCATCTAGAATATACATTGCTGCCACACTTACAAATGCATCCAAAAAGGTAGACCACATTTCCCTGCTGGCTTTCCTTTGCCTTTCTCCTTGCGCTACAACTATCCATCCATCCATCCATCATCAACCGCTTATCCGAGGTCGGGTCGCGGGGGCAGCAGCCTAAGTAGGGAAGCCCAGA
>JAUYWH010000001.1:5115762-5153893 GCA_034779795.1 Ctenopoma multispine
TTTCCATGGTTTCCCCAAACTCCTCCCATGCCCGAGTTTTTGCCTCTGCAACAGCCGAGGCTGCCGCACGCTTGGCCCGCCGGTACCCCTCAGCTGCTTCCGGAGTCCCACTGGTCAACAAGACCCGATAGGACTCCTTCTTCAGCTTGACGGCCTCCCGCACCTGAGGTGTCCCCCGTCCTCGGCCACTACCCATGACACTACGCACCCGACCCCTATGGCCCCCCCTTGCGGGTGGTGAGCCCACAAGAGGGCGCTACAACTAACACTGTTTTATTTGTTATTGAGTCTCTAAACCAGTTACTCAGTTTTAGATTTCAGTTTGTGCCTCTAGAGCCTTTAGTTCAAGTCACTCGGGGCTTATCCTCAAAGAGGATACAGCTATATACTGTGGCTTCACATAAATAAATGCAGCCTAAATTTAAGAATTTAGTTGACCTGCTGTTGTTGTTTTCTTATTACACACCAATCACTATCAGACTATCAGAACAAAGAACTTAGTAGCCTTTTTTTATAACAGTAATTCAACTCTGGCACATGGATTCTTCATATTTGTGTTTTTGTGTGTTCCAGTGATGGTGAAAGTGACAATGATTAGACGTAGAGTTCCCGTGAATACCGTGGAGCCCGTTTAACTTTGAGAAAAAGGGATGTAGTCGTAATCACAGCAGCACTGAGGTAGTTTTCTGTAATTAGATTTTGGATTAAAGGCCTTTTATATGTCTCTATGCAATATTCATATTATATGGATACGTACTAATGAACACTATAGGTACCGAAAAACAACACCTACATTAATAATGTAAAAGTCAAGTGTTTAATTAAAGTGGCTCTTCCGTGAAAACAAAGCTGTTCACTGCAGTGTTTGTCTGCACTGTCTGATTTATATTCAAAATGTTACTAATCATGTAGACCCTAATTTCAGCGTTATTGCTAGAAAATATTCTCTGTTATTCAATTCAAGAAATGTTTGTTTTTATATTAACTTGCTCATTATTGCACATGAAAAACGGCATTACCCAAAGCATCAGTGTCTGGAAAATACATTTGCTAATTAAGTTGTTCGACAGTGATGTGGGGTTTTCATGGGAATTCAGATCAAGACAAACAATTACAACCAAGTATCCAAAAACAAGAAGCCACAGAGAATATCTATTAGTAAAATATCTTACTAGTAATGTATTTCTTATTACAGATTATTTTAGAGTTAACACGTATTTAGACTGTTTTTCATAGACACTAAATAAGAAGAAGAAGAAGAAGAAGAAGAAGAAGAAGGGACAAAACCTGACACACTTGTAGAAAACACACAAACCTGTTACCTTGTATCACAGCATGTGATCAGGTAGGTGCTTGTTATGTGATTATAACAGAATGAACTGAACAGTTTTTCCTTTACAACTGGACAAGACACATTTAAATTTTTGTCTCCATAATTTACACACATATACATTAAAACTGTGCAGAAGACAATCAATTGGCAGCTACAGAAAAGAGAATGAGAGAAGTGGTTAGTTTCATTTCTACATCTTTCAGTGAGGTGGACATTTGGACTAAATAGAAATAAATTCTAAGATTGGGATTGGAAACCACTTTCGTTGATTGTTAGTTGCCATTTTGAATTACAAATGCTGATTATTTGTTGATATTTCATATCAGAATATGTACAGCAGATAAAGAGTTTGTTTCTTAAAAGCAAAAAGCTGCAATTTGCATTCTTATATTAGAATAATCTGCTTTGTGTTATACAGGCACATAATTCCCACTCTTTGCCTTATAGCTAATATCTATTGTCACGTCACTGGTTACTGAATGCTTTAGGATGGAGATCTTAAAGGTACTGTGTAGAATTTTTGACCAAAAGTTACGCTATGTTGTTATGAATAGGATAAAGAAAATGCACTAAACATAGTAGTTAGATCTCAAGGACAGATGGGGCATTTTGATGAGGAACATCAAATGCAAAGATTGTGTTTTGTTTACAAGAAAACGCCACAGGTGACCATTAAAGCTGCAAGATTGTATTGGTGCTTTAATAATTTATCGCTGTTTAAGTGTTGGCTTTCCAATTTGTGACAGTATTAGATTGAATCATTTTGCTGGCTCTAGCCTGGCCTTGAGGCGGATCATTATTTCCTCTGGAAGAAGCAAGACAGGCAGCTAAACAAGCATTAGTATTTGCAAAAGATTAACTTTATTAATCCTCCCAAAATTGGAGGGGATATAATCAGGAAAGAGCAAGTACAGTAATACTGGGAGGAAGTAATAAACCTGTGCTTGTATAAATCATTTCAGTGGGCCGCTGTCCGCAGGGACTTCTGACTACCTGACTGTTGTGTAACTACCTGAAACAAAAGTAGGTGGCAGGATAAAAGTTCTGTAATTCTTGATAGTTCTGCAGAGCTACTGCTGAAATACTCACTCACCATAATTGGGATCTAAACAAAAGGATGCGTTCTCCAGAGCAAATGCTCCCTATAGGTAGAGTACTACCTCACAACTTTTCAATTTAATAAGCCCATCACTGCAACAGGCACACAACCCAATCAATCATACTTAGGCAAGTGTTTGACAAAGTTGCAGGACTTGAGGGACCAGTAGCTATTGCAGCTTCACTGTCTCACATCAATCATTGGTCACGTGCAATCAAGTGCAAAATGCTGAGGTTTGATTTTCGTCTGTTTGGTTGTTTTTGGTAAATTGCACTTACTGTAAAAATAATAGATTCCATCAATTTCTATGACTGTTCTCGATAATCACCTGCATCGATCTGCTTTAACTGGTTGATTTAGTTATTTTATTGATTCTTTTTGCTTGTTATCAATTTATTTCTCACTGCAAGTGTGCTCAAATAATCTATATTGTACAAATAAAGATAAGTCAAATCTATATTTTAAAAAAAGTGTTGTCAGGTAAGTGTTGTCCATAACACCTTACCTGAGTAACTCACCTTTACACAATCCTCAAAAATATCATCATGATAATCACTGAATTAGGATTAGGGTAGGACATGAAGAAGGCTGATGATGTGCGTAGTTACAGAAGCAAACATAATGTTGACATAAGTAGCTGCACAAATAAGCGGTTATGCAACTCAACGTAATGCACAGATCCAATAAGTGATAACACTTCCATACATGCATAACAGCGTTTCTCATTCTCGTCCACCGTAAAGGCAGGCAGTCATATGTGTTAAGAGCATCAGCGCGTACCCGCAAGGCATTCGCCATCCATGTGCTTCGTGTGTGCTGGGAGAGAAAGGAAGAAAGGGAAGAGAAAAAGTAAAGTTGAGTGAAGCTCGTGTCAGAGGTATATTGTGTTGGTGTCAGTTCCACTCCTCTTCCTCCATGTTAAGAAGTTTCACTCTCTCTAAGGAAAAACACACCAGCTGGTCCTCAGAGAGAGAGAGAGAGAGACAGAAGAAGAGATATGAGTGATAGAAATAATAGAGAGGCAAGTGGAGTTACAAGAGGAGACAGAAAAACAGAAGCAGAGTGATAGATTTGTTAACATAACGCTACATGCAGCGGTGATGTCCAATTATGTGATACACAGAGCTGAGTTACGTATGTGCAGCATTTCCATTCATCCTAACAACACAGCTTTTTCTCAATATTTGTTCTTGTGTCCCTTATGACATTTTATTTTGTCTGTAGCTTACGATGCAGAGAGTTGAAATGGCAAACTATTGATCGTTTACAATATCAAACCCGCAGCGCATCTCAAAATGCAGGGAAGTATCACTGCACGTGTTCAGAAGAAGATCATTCCCCCTGGGATTAAAGATAGGAAGGAAAGTATTTCTTAATTTGGCAATCTGGGATTTAATAGTCAGTCCACTGCTGCTCATATCACTGATTAGTGGCGTTCAGGCTGAGAGGTTGCAGCTAATTAGTAAAATCACCTGATGTAATAATTAGATGGAAGAAAAACTGTATTTGCTTCATCTCTTTTATATCCTCTATCCTCTTTTTATAACAATCACTAATAATTACATGACGCGCGCACACACACACACACACACACACACACACACACACACACACACACACACACACACACACACACTGAGACGTGGGAGTGGGGAATGAGTGCAACAGTTTGAGACACTGCCTCTTCATTTGTATTTATTAAAGTCTTCCATATTGTGTTGGTGGAAACGTATATCCAGTAATTGTGTCAATTAGTGGATCTTAATGGGAGACTGGCTCCTTCTCTTAGAGACTCTGGGAAAGATGTATGGTTATCTTCAGGCACTCACTGTAAACAGTTGAGGTTGGAGAAATATTGTGGTCTGGTTTAACACAGGAAAAGTCCACATTGACTTGACTTGGAGAAATGAAATGTGTTTATTTAAATTTAACTAAACCCACAGTTTAATCCCAACGTTAACCAAAGTGCTTTTATTGCTTAAACCAAACCACAGACAGGATTGTGAATGTCAAACACAGTGCACTTTGTACACTTGCTATCTACCCAAACCACCTCTTGGTGACTCTGCTGCTCCTAATAAATCTAGTGCACTGGACACTGAGAAATACAGAGGGGAAAGCAGTTTACTAGTATATTAATTAGAAGCCATTTTTAAGATATAGAGTTACTTTTATTGGAAGGATGGTGAATAGCAGCTGGTAAAACTCCTGCTCTGGGACATTATTATGTCTCCCCTGCAAATCACAGATGGTGCTGTCCTTCTGACTTCATCAGCCTGTGACCTCTGACGTGCAGTTGAGCTTTTCACTGCTGAGTGTGAAGCGACTGGGAAAAGGGTTAGCGCCTCCAAATCTGAGGTTGTGGTTCTTTTACCAAACAAAGTGGCGTGCTGTGTTCAGATGAGAGGGGGAGCAGCTGTGTCAGGTGGAGCCGTTAGAATACCTTGGGGTCATAGCTGTGTATGAGTGTCGGAGGAACCTGGAGACTAACAGGTGCTGTTGCATCTGTAATGAAGATGCAATACCACAGGGCAGTGTTAGACAAGGAGTTAATCAGGGTCACACTTTACTGGTCTAACATACATCTCAGCCCTCACCTTCTGTGTGTGTTTGAGCCGGAGGTTGTGTCCAGAAGAATGACACCGTGGATGTGCAGTCCAGAAATGTGGATTCTCTCTTTGACTGCTTTTTGTGAGAACAGTCAGCGTGGGTTATGTGTCCAGGCAGAATGCCACATAAACCTCGTCACCTTTGAAGAAATTCCTGTGTAAGATGAAAGAAAGCTAGGTTATTATATTTTTTTCAGCTGACATGGCAACCACGCAAGATCCTTGAGGAGCTGAGGGATGTTAAATTTGATCAAATTTAACCTCAGCCCTGAAAAGAACCAGCAGCTATAGAAGGTGGATAAATGAACAGTATCAGTCTATGTACAGACAAGTAGCTTTAGTGCTTCCATTTAAATAATATTAGCAACAATCAGTGGTGGAAGAAGTGAGTAGCAATGCCTCAGTGACCTGTATTCAAAATTTTACGTAAAATTACAAAATATTTGCTGAAATACTTTAAGTACTTTATGAAGAATGCTAAATTAGTGAATAAGTTATTGGATTATATGGGAACATTATCCCCATTTGTGGCCACATGTCAAAGTGTCACTGGACCAGACCCTGAACCCTTAGAAATTCAAAGGGGCTGCCCATCCACTAGAAATTCCCCTAAGAGGAATCAGTATCAATAATAACTATTATTAATGCAGTATTATGCTACTTTAAAATTACACCTCATCATGGAACACTGTTTTAATAATCTTAACATTATGAATTTCACAACTAATAAAGTTTTACATTTTATTTATTTCCTCTTATTAATCTGAACCTGGAAATTACCTGGTAACTAAATTTATCAAAGAAAAAGAACAATAATTTGCCTCTGAAATGTAGCGAAGTTGAAGTGTGTAGTAGAAAATGGAAATCCATTAAAGTGAAAATACCTCAGAAATGCATTAGAGTACTATACAAATGTACAATGTTAGTAAATGACTTATGTTTCAGCCTCTCACACATGATTTCCTGTTTTTCTCCTTCTAATATACAGCAATTTCAATTAAGTATCTTTGGGTTTAATCAGATCCAAGGCATTTGAAGAAGCATTTTCTGACGTCTTTCTGACTATATAAATAATTGGTTAGCCAAATAAATATTTGATATTTTAATCAAAATCTAAATCATTGTTGGTTACAGCCCTGAGCCCTAAATGCTCTTTCTGCAATAAATATTAAGCTGGTAAATGGTGTCTGCCTCAATTCCAGTTTATTAAAACATTATTCTACTTAGGCACACCAGCATCTATCTTAATGCTAACTGTAGCACATGCTGTAAAAGTGTCGTTCTTAAGAAATAAAAGAAAAACGACGCAAATGAGGAAAAAGACTAGAAAACTGCTGTTTAAGTAAAATAAGAAAACAGATGAGAAAGCAAGAGTGGGGAAGTCATGTTAGTCAGGATGTGCAGTGGGATTTATTTTTCTATTTTTATCCATGTAAAGTTGAGTGAAGATGCATGTTATTCTTCATTAGACTTTCCCAGTCAGTCAATAATTCATACCAGCAACCTTTGAGTCATAGTCCCACTACTCTGACCTTCCATACAGAGATCTGACTCACTCCACATTATATGGTATTTTTTTTACATCCAATTCAGCAAAATGTGCTGCAGGAAAATGAAAAGCATTTTTTGAGTTAACATGACAGAAGCTTTCACTTATATACTTACTGCTAATCCCTTATGATACTAAAATAATATTGTTAAACTCAATACTTTATGAAACTTACCAGTTCCCCAGTTTCTTCCATACTACATTAGTAGTTCAGTTTTTATAACCTACCACCGTTTGTGTGCTGCTAATGCTCCTTCACCATTTGAGCTGTTGCACTTGAACTATTAAAACATTTTGTGTTAAACATTTTCGATAAGAAAGTGTGAACAGCAAAGGTGTGGTGAGTTGAAGAGACAGAAACGGAGTGGTGTAAGGATAGATGGAGTAAAGGAAAGAAGAGTTGTGTGTTGTGTTTCTGAGGTGATGCCCACTTTGGCAAGTCAAACTCCCTTCACTGCTCTGTTCTGCTCTGCTCTGCTCTGCTCTACTCTGCGTGGGTTGTTGCTGTATAAATAACACTTTCAGAGCAGATCAGAGAGAGAGCGAGCGAGAGAAATAGAGAGGATGAGGGAGGCAATAACAGCAGAGAAAGGGAAAAAGAAATGGTGAGGGAGACAGGGGAAGAGTGGGGGGGGGCGCATTGGGAAACTAAAGCGGGTGATAGAGAGAGAAAGTGAAGAATTGAGAAAAGCAGCTGATCAGAGTAATGTTAGATGTTCAGGAGGAGAAGGGATAGAAGAGAGAAGAACTGTAGGAAGAGAGAGAGAGAGAGAAGAGATTGAGAGGGCTTGTAGAATAATTGAACCATATATGGTAACAGTTAAGCATGAGGCGATTTGAGAGGATGAGAGAGAGAAAGAACAAGTGTGAGAGAAATGGATGTACAATATGAACTCTTCAGAGAGAGAGAGGTGTGTTTGGTTTGGTGTCATGCGATGGCCTGTCTTAGGCGGTACTTGTATGACACCGTCAGCATTAGTCACGAGGAAGATGATTAATAGTGTAAAGATACTGCAGCAGCTCATCACTGTCAAATTTGCTTACATGCAAAACAGCAAATTCTAACAAACTGTTTTAGGTTTGAACTGAACCTCGAGATACTGCACATGTACATTTACTATGGGACACTGTCCAAAATGTTTATATCTGTTCCACATGACGACGGTGAAAAGCAAACCTGTCGCAGAAAGGGTGGAGACACAGTGCATATGGCAAACACGATGCAGTCACAGTGTGTCACTGTAAATGTGAAAGAAATAGTTGTGTAAAGAATGAAACAAGAGAGCTAGGAAGAGAAGTTCAGTCTATGCCTCCTTTCTTACCTCCGCTCAGCTGGCCAATCGTGGTGTGAAGTGGGAGTTAATGTTGGATTGTCCATTTCAGAAAGTTACAGGAATGGTCAGACACAGTCTTACCAGATTCTCTGTTTTAAAAAACATTTCTGTAGCTAATGTGAAACTGATACACACCAGACACACATTGTAATAGTCACAAGTAAATTATTAATTACAATTAAAACACTAAAGTATATTAAGTGCATTATACTCTAAGCCATTGCAGTAGAAGCTTTAGTGTCTGTGTTCCAAAAGAGTAGCACATACTGTACGCTTCTTGTGTGGAGAAGCACCAAGTCAAGAGCAATGATTGCTGCAAAGTAACAATATAATCATCTAGATAGGTTCCACATTTAAATTTTGCCTTGAAGAGAAATCTTACATGGCTTATAGTGGACTGTACAGAGAGAATAATTTAATTTGACTGTCTAGTGAAATAAAGGCCAAACTTTCATTCTAAAGCTTTCTGTCAATTATTGCAGAGAGTACAGGGACCTACAAGGAAGTATTGATGCATCCTTTCGGGAAGTACGTACATTTCTCTACTATGTCAACATTTTAGTCACTGTGGCATTTTCCATCTTTGCACCATCTTGCATCATCTGTCACCTGATTGACCACAGGACAAGGGGACAAACCCTGGTCAAAGTGTGACCAACACTTTCTGTACATCCACAATATTCGTCCAAAATCACGTTGCTATGGACGTTTTGGTGAAGACATTAATGTACTTGTTCCTCTTTGCATTTAACAGAATATCTCATGAGTGTCATGTATTGCAATCATTTAAACTTGCTGTTAATTGTCAGTCTGCTCCTACAAACATGCCTGCTCCTTGTATATCCTCCACCATACAGCATCTACCGTATTCTCCACACACCTCATTTCCTTGGGGATGAGTCTGTTGAGTGTGATAAGTCAACACAAACATAGCTGACCTTTCCCAGTCATACTGGGTGTCAGTTCTTCAGTTCAGGACAATGGAGGGTTTGGCAGTAATTAGTTCTCTATGGAGAGTAGAAAACATTTTAAATGACTTAATTAATGAATTGTAAAAGTGCATGTGCTTATATAACGTGTTTGGAGGAAAGAATCGACCCATAAGTACATGAACTTGTGATGTTGTAAACAAAAATTAAACCATTATTAACTAGCCTGCAAGAGTGTGATTGTGTATGTATGGAGGAAATGAGCAATATGGAACAAAATGGCCTACCTCGCTGCAGCAGTTTAATGATGGCCAGAGGTGTTGCTAGAGTAGCTGATGGTGATGCATCCCAGAACATTGTTCTCCAGACCAGTACTAATCTGCTGTTATTGGTACGAGGCTAGCTAGGAGAAGATCTGGATCAGAGTGGTTCACTAGAAGCCTACATTGCTGCAGCCAATTAATGATGGCTGGCGGTGCTGTGAGCCTGACACATCCTAAAAGATTGCATTACAGATCAGCACACTGCAGATGCTTACATCACATCCTCAGCTACGTGTAGCTTTATATAGATTATGTTCACATGTAATTAGTTGTGCTGAAAGAGATTCTGCGGCTCTTAAATTCCTGTACAAATGTATCTGTCTGTTTGGAAGTTAATTCTTAGCCTTTGGCGAAATTATGTGTAAGAAAAAGTTAAACCCATAAAGCCATTTACTAGCTTGTTTGGGAAATTTTATTGCATCTCTTTGTCTTTTCTCTTGTTTTTTTTATTAGAAGATTGAATTAAAAAAAATGGAACACTATATCTCAAATGTCATCAGATAACAGCAATCCAGCTCAAAGTGACACCGTTGTAATCAGAATAATGGGTTTCCTGTGTGGCAGCAAGTAGAGTGTCATTACACTTGTTCTGGGGGCGGTAAGATTTCTGACCTCAAAGGCAAGCACCTCCTCTGTTAGGTGAAAGTGTCAGTGTGGAAGTGTTTTCTGGGATTTCTTTTTTGACAGACTAGAAATGATCAGGACATTTTGCATCAGTGCTATGAGCAGACATTCTTTATCCTGTATGAATGACCCATGAAATTACCCAGAATAAAACTTCAGTTGTGTTATGGATTGAATACTGTGGCTCAGTTTTTCTACAGGGGCCAATTCAGTGCTAGTACAAGTAAATACCGGCAGATTGGTGCTAGGGAAGGCTAATGCAGGTGCCAAGTGGAGTGTTAAGTGCTAGCCATGTGATGCAGGCCTATGGCTCCTGTTGCTGTAATGAAAGCGGCTCGTTCTCAGTCTCGCCTGGCTGCTGCTAATTGCCTTAATTGATAGAGTGACCTACATCTGAGAGAGGCTTCGGTGGATCAGCAGAACAGCTGGTAAACCTGGAGAAGCAAGGGGAGGAAGGGAGGATTGAAAAAGTATGAGATGGAATGAATGAGGGAGAAATTAGTAGAGAAGTAGATGCAGTAGAAAAGAAAAGTCTGGCTCTTAACAGACTGTTGAAATCATCTTTCTTTAAAGCATGACAACTCCTAATACTGTTGAAACTACTTTTTTTTTATTTTAATTTTTGTGCACACATGCTCAGTTGGAGACACACATCATGATTTTTGGACCCAATTAAGCATCAAATGTTCCATCAAAGCCACATTTAACCAGCAGAGTGAGAGTGAGGGGAAGAGGGTGGAAAAACCAAGTCAAACAGATAAAAAGGAGCAAAGGCACAGGAGGAGAAGGCTGACAGTGACATCATGCTTTTAGAGCAGAGGCTGGCCCTCAGGCCAGCGCTGAATACACTCCTAACAGTCTTGTGTACTTCCCTTAGACTGAATTATTCAACGCACTCCTGATGGAGAGACTGACTATGACTGTGTGTGTATCTCTGCATGTCTTGGTGCTGAGGTGCATGTGTGCATGTAGGTGCATGCATGAATGCATTTGTCTAGAGAGCGAGAGAGGAGAATATAAGTTCTGTGTGCAAGTGAGTGAATACAACTTTTCTTTATTTGTGAGCTAGAAATCGTGTAGGAGAGGCTGCTTGGAGTCACTGAATGGGCTTGTGATGTGTGGGCGGCTGCTCAGTTTATGCGCATGTGGCGAAGTGTGCACACACGTCTGTCAAGTCTGTTGAAGTAAATGTGTATTTTCTGTGTCTTGGATTAAGTGCTACTTTTTGTTCTTCAAAAAAAAGAAGTATAGCTCAATCAATCGTCGTCGTCCCCTAAACACAGTCACCAGACGGTGTGCGTCGACGTCTCCCCCCCCCCCCCAACACCCACACACGCTGTCACACACAGTCTCCCTCACTCTGTGTTTTGGATTTTAAGCTGCAGTGCTCTTCTGCATGCCCCCATTTCTTGTTTTTGTGCATGTGGGTGGGTGGTCTGTGTGTGTGCTTTGTGTGTTTCTGCCAGTGTGTGTGTGTGTGTGTGTGGACATTGAGTGTTAGGGTTTGATCCTGTGCTAATGATCTCCCAGTGGCTCAAACTTCTGTAAAGTGTGTTGAGGAGGAAGAGAGAAAGAGAGGAGGCAGAGAGAGGAGTGCGGGAGGGAGGGAGAGGACTATGTGAAAGTAAAAGCAGCGCCTGATCATCACAATCATCTTCATCACTTAACCCCCTAAAAAAGAAAAAAAAACTCACTCACTTTGCCACTTCTGTAGAGTAACTCTGGCCCATCATGATGTGCTCCGCTCTCCACTTGAGCAGGAGCAGCTACACTGAAAGCAACGTCTGCATTGAGGGCTGCTGCATCAAACCAGCTAGTGACAGAAGGACGGCAGGAGGGGTGGATGGATGGATAGACAGATGGATATAGAAAGCCAGCATGTGAAGTGTGTCATGCTCTCCTCAGCACATACATGCACACAAGAAAACGTCAGCCACAGACGATCAGATATTTGAACTGAGGATTTTCTCTTCTTTTTTTTCGTTGAATGTCACATGGAGGGGTTTTCTCACATCTCTCTCTTCTACTTTTTGCTTGTCTCTCTCTGCCACTCTCTGTGCTCCCTCTCCACCACCCTCCACCTCTCGCTGTCAACTCTCAGCTCATCTTCTGCTTACATGGACTGTAATGCACTTTTGTTTTCTGAATGTGTTAGCACTTCCTCTAGTTCCTCTCATTCTCAGAGTCTTGCCTTGCTTCTCCTCCCCTCCCTCCCCATCTGGAAAAGATCTGTCTCGCTAATAGGAGGCCTGGCAAATTAGCCCTTCTATCCTTCTTCTCTACCACTCCTGTCTCCTCCCTTCCTTTCTCATCTGGCTCCTCCAAGCATGCACTGCCCAGTGGAGTGCACTCATGCACACCCATAGACATAAAAATACATACACAAGTACAAATTTGCCCCTTTTGTGTGTGTATGTCTGTTTGTCTCCAGGTTGGGTACTGGCTAATAGGGCGTAGTAGGTAATGGCAGCCGTAGCCTATTATCTCTGCTCTGCTGTCTAATAGCCACTGGCTTTAAGCATCTGCCATGTAGCTGCTCTAACTCCCCCAATGGATACTTAACAACTTAGCACAAACACTGATAGGCACACACACATACACATGTACAGCCCACCCCCACAGATGCACAGCAGAGATACCGCCAAAAGTAATTTGTGCATATGTGAGTGTGTCTGCATGTGTGGGTGCATGCAGAAGTTTTGTACATGTGCTCGTTTGTATTTGTGGTTATCACATCTAACACACAGTGCCCTGACATTCGGTATGCTCTCTTTTCCTTGGGGACCACGACCTTACTTTAATTAGTATAGGAAATAGATTTTCTTATCTGATATTTGACACAGTGGCCACACACACATACACCCACCCACACACCTGCCAGTGTGCACTCAATTGTTCTCCACATCAACACCCGTCCTTTACCAGTATGGTGAAATGCCAGAGCAAGAAGCCAACACGTTGAGTGTTCAAAGCACTGTGCGTGTGTGTTAGGGAGAAATTAATCTGCTCCCATCTGTAGACTGACCATTGATTTGCCATGGTAACAGTGGATGGTGACTGTCGTGTGAACAAAAGCAATGAGAACAAGTGGCTGGATTGGAGAGGGAAGAAGAGAGGAGAAGGGGGAGACAAGTGATGCTGGAGGAAACTGACCCACATGGGGACACAGTCTGCAGGGGCTGGGAGAGAGAGGATTAACCCATGTTTGCCTGTTGCTGGTTTAACTAAATGTAGCAACAAGAGTTTTTGTGTGCGTGTGCACAATAGTGTTGTGGGAGTGTTTTTGGTATAAAAAGGCTTACACAGACCTGAGTAAGGCTTATATATAATGAATGAATCCCCCTTCAGCTACCGTTTTTCTTTCCTCTGCAGAATTAGTGATTTGTCTAACCCCCTCCTTTCCCTGCAAACAATCTCTGCAAAACTCCACTCTTCAGCATCCCTCCCAGAATCCACCCTGCACCCAACCGACATGCCCCCTGGAAGCCTGTGTCACTGTATGAACTTCTTCTGTGGTATTTAGTAAACATAATGTCGTGGCTGTCAACAACTCACTTAAGAAACACTTGGCAAATGTAATTTTAACCAAAACGGGGCATAAACCAATGTTTTACTATTCAGCAGCGCCTGCAGCTCTTGTGTAAACGCAGTAAGACTAACACTCTGTCTAGTTCATCTTCTGGCTTGTGGTATTCCTACACTAGCCAGATACTTTTGTTTCGCAGTAGCACTGGACAGGTGCCCTGATCCCAACCCTGACTGGCCATCCTGTTCTCATACCTGCGGCACTTGGCGTGTTTAGCATGGTCCAGCAATCAACACTGAGGTAGTCAGCCGAGATGTTGTGACTCACAGCTTGCTGCCATTTTTACACCAGGCCTAAGGTTTCTAAAGTCCAACGGAGTCACCATCAGTGGACTGGGAGAGAGAGGCAAAGACAGTAAGAGGGAGAGTGGGGTTTTTTTCCACCCAAAGGCACGTCAGCTATAAATATCAAACTGGCAATTCTTTGATTTGCCAATGAAGGCTGCCAGAGGAGGGAGGAGAATGCAGGGTCTTGCGCTGGTTTAAATTCATTCACTGATGGTGGAGAGAGAGACACTGAGGGAGGAATACGGTTTGCTGTGTCATTTATTTTCTATGTAGTCGGGTGAAATAACATTAACATCTCTTTCTCTCTGAAACTCTATAAGTCAAACAGTTTTTATTACTCAAACAGAAGCAACAGCACTTGTGCGTATGCACACACACACACAAACACACACACACACACACACACACACCATAAAGAGACACACATCCAATTTGTTTTCTGCCACATGGATGCTTGTGTATGTGGATGTCACAACCTGGACAGACACTTGAGTTTTGATAAGCCAGAGACCTTTTAGCGCTCTTGTGGATCCCGTTGTAATCTCTCCTAAACAGGTGCTGTGATTAGCCTCTGCCGTGAGCAGCATTTTGACACTTTGATAGGCAGGGCCAACCACGCTCACAACCATCGGCTACCACTCAGGAGACAGATTTAACTGTCGGTGCTTGGCAGGCACACTTTTACCATCCAGTACATTGTGTATTGTCAGAGCTTTGCTAGGATAAAATTTTCTTTTCCTCTGCCAAATAATTATGTCATTTCTTTACAATATCCTAGCTGACTCTTTGCATGCTGATGCAGCACATGTGATAGAGTCGGCAGTGCAGACTGGGTTTCTGATTTATGGAGGACAGATAGATCTTTTCCAGGAACCCACAGATTGACATGTTATTGAGTGCAGCTGAAACGATGACCCCCTGTGTTTAGGATATTTACAAATTACAATATCAAATCAATAAACAGCGTTCATTTGAGTAGTTATTTAAGTTTCATTCTTTGATTAGTCTGCTGCAGTATAAAAAACACATCCCAGTTATGAAAAATAGTCTTCCTAAGCACATCTGCATTCAAATGTTTTGCTAATTAAATAAAAATATTGTAAGACCCTGTTTGTTTCCCAGTCTAAAAACTAGGTTGTTTGAGTAACTTTTCTTCTTCTTTTTTGTCAGTGTCTGACAACAGCTCTTTTTTTACTCTACCATACATTTGCATTTTCACCGTTTTCATTGAATTTCATTGAAACATAGCACACAAATTAAACAAGTGCACTTTTTATATCCACAAGGTTAGAAAACAAATTGTCTTGAAATCAGTACACTTATTGTACTTAAGAGTGTCTCGGGTGTCGGATGTATAAACCTGATCACAAACCTTGGCATCCACAGTATTCACAGCAATATATAGCAACCCTGTAAACACAGTAAATTAATGGGGCTCTGTGGAAGAAAAGTCTTACCTGTTTCAATCACTGTTGGTATGACTCTGGCACATTACCAGGACTGTGATACTGAAGTGATAAATCTCTAATCTCTTGCTAATCTCATCATGCATTAGCAACTGATCATTTGTTTTTTCTACAGTAAAAATTCCAACAAAACAGTAAAAAAAATTGCGACTGACACGTTGACAGGAAAGAAATATATTACACGGGCATGATGGATGACTGTACGTTCTTCAAAGCACCAATATGTCTGCAAGCAGTTTTTAATGGATTTTTGAAAACAAATGTGAGTTTATGACTTCCCTGAGTTAATTAGGGTAAACCTTTACTAAAACAGAGTTTATTAGTTTCTGACTGTGGCAAATACGGTGGTGAGTTCTGTATGTTATAGCCATTAAAGACAACGGAAAAGGTAAAATGACACTGTTAAAACACTTAAATGTTTTGCATAACAATGCTGAACAATCAAGATTGATGTTGAATGTTATCAGTCAGATGTTATCTACTTAGGCTGTGTCAATGATTTAATCAATAAAAGAGAAGGTCAGTGTCATCTGAAATTGTAAGCACACAAACCAAATAATAAAAAAATGATATCTAGGATATGTTGATCATATAAATTAAACTTATTTTCCCCTTTACATTAATGGCCTTAAGCACTCTACCACACTCAGGAAGTAATACTCTGTGTGTTCTACCACAGGTTTCCTTTAATTATTCCTGTTAAGAAAATTCATGTATAAATTGTGGCTTTCCTTGCCGTTTTTTATCCTACTATTACAATTTAGCAAAAGTACAGGTCCCTACAGCAGGTCCACGTTGACCAAGAGCGCTGGATAACTCTTGTAACACAACATCAGCCCATTTAAACTTTTGCGAGGATAACGTAAGTGTTAAGTCGGAAGAGAAAAATGTGTTTTAAGTGTCAGGAGACACGCCGTATTTCAGTCCCATATTAAATTCTGTGGCTTCGCTGTAAATTGCCGTGCTCTTTGTCAGTCCAGGCCCACACCGCTGTCCATTACATGCTTGTCTGAGTTAGTGGTGAGACCTAATGCTTCACTAGTCTGGGCTAGGCTATGCTAGCTCGGGGGCTCTGTGCTGTGTTAAATGCTATTCTGTGTTTGCCCGGGGACTTTGAGACTGTTAAATACTACAGTAGATTTAAGCATTGGGACTCACCTCTTGTTAAATACTAAAGTAGTCTTTGTTAGCATTGGAAGCCAGTGTTTTCAGGCTAAATGCTATAGTTCTCTGTCAATTCTAGGGATGTAGAAAGTCTGTGTTCAGTTAGTGGATGAGGGCTCTGGGACCTGTCTGTACATTCTGTTAGAGTCAAGGGGATTTTTTTTTTTTTTTAACTGTGTCTTTGCTATGGGGGTTGTCAGCTGGGCTGTCCTCGTTCGCAGCTTTTAGAAGTTTTCAACGAGTGATGTTTCAAGCTATGTATGTTTGACTTTCACGCTCATGTAACAGTCATTTGTCGGGTTTCCTGAAGTTACAGTACAGTTCAAACACAGAACGATTAATAACTGAATATGTATGTGCAGATTTTTTTTTTTTTTAACGTGCCATTTTAGATATCTCACAAGGATTTTTTTTTTATCACAAACAGCTCTCTCTCGATGGAAATGATTTGGCTGTGTCCCTTCTGTTGCCGGTCAACAGCTTCCTCTCCAGGACTCTTGGTGTTTTGTTTGCAAGTGGCTCTGCTGGGCTGATGCTTTGTTAGCGAATGGATTTAGAGTAGTGTTTGTTAGCACTTTGCAGAACATCTGCTGAGCATTTACTGAGAATTAGACTACAACACAAAATATGTCCTGTCTACCAGTGTAGCTCTTTAGTGCAGTTTTAATGTTTTACAAACGCTTGTTTAGTGTGCCTATCTTCTATCCTCCCAACGGTGTTTAATTAATCCTAATTACACTGAAAGGGTTTAACATTGCTGGGTAGAAATTAGTTCATAAAATACCTGTAATACCTGAGGTGAGGCGTAGTTTAGACGTCTTTTACAACAATTCAAACTTTCTTTTAGTGTCACTGTGTATTGTGGCAGATCATTTTCACAGCAGAAATGTTGACTTGTCAAAGCAGGAAAGGCACAAATGTAATTAATGACTGAGACTCTATTGCATTTCAATGCTCCAGTAAGCAACGCCCCGTTTAAACCTGACAACCTTTAATGCCATTTATTTACACCTGTAGTTTTCCTGGTATTAAATGTCAAAATATCTGTCATGAAAAGAACATAACATAACAAACTGTAGCCTGTTCATCTTTCTAAATTGATATTTTTTTTAAATCATTTTTAAATACACACAGTCCCCTGTCAGATTTAGGGCTATGAACAAACTACATTCTTTGCTTTGTATGTACAGTATCTTAAAAGTGCATTAGCTCTTTGGCAGTTTTATGAAAATATGAAAAATATGAAAAATTAATACACTTTATTAATCCCCTTGAGGAAATTGTGGTTGGACAGCTGCCAGACAGTACATATCAGCGCTAGTACAGGGTTTTGGTGAAGACAATTAATCTGTTTTAGATCTGGAAGTAAATCAACACATCCCGTGAAAATGAGTGTTTGCTTTACACTATGGATATATTAAGGTTTTTGCAATTAGATAAAATGACAGAAAAATGTGAACATATGCAGAATAAATCCTAAAAGGGTTAACAAAACATCTCAAACCAGACTGCAAAAAAAGGTGCAGTCCTACTTGACCATTTTTCCATGACAAATGGCTATTATTTAGCTTTTTATAGTGTATATATTTCCAAAATGACCCATGAAAGGATTTTATTACTTCATGCTACTTTCATTTGGTTGGAACATAACTATTAATCACTGGGCTGTATCTTTGTTCCCAACAGTGTTTACTGATTCCAACTCATTTTGTGGAAATCTACCGATATAATTTGTTCACCAAATTAGTTTTTGTTGTTTTGCGAGTTACCTGTACCTCAAACCTCAGGGACTCAGGTAAATGTTTTTCCTGCTCTGTGCAGCCGGTGAATTTTAATGTTCAGTTCACTGTAATAATGTGGGAATGTGTTTTAGTCTTTCTACATGAACTGTAAGCAGAGTCACATTCTAAAAATTTGCATTTGTTGTGGTGCCACTGTGTCTGTTTTCATTTATCAGCTATTGAATTATTTTTGCATTTTGCATGTGACCCTTGAAGCTGCTGCAAGCTTCATTTTGTTGACACAGGCCTTATTTTGCCATGCTACTTTGTTTGCACTTTTGTGCAGACTTAAGTGGGATGGTACTTAGCAGCATCTGGGGGCTATACTTTGTCAGGCCAACTTAATGTAGCTGCTGTCTCCTAACTGACCTACTGAATTAAATATTAATATAGCACATTGCTGGCCTCATCATCAGCCTCCTCCTTGCTGCCATCTATTTCTCATTATTTTGCATACTAAAAATCTTTTGTGCTGCTAATGTCATGTATTTCTCTTCCAGTCTTTCATTTGTTGTTAGCTTTTGTGTGCTACGTTCTGTCTTGATCGACCTTCTCTACTTCTACAACTCATTTCCTCCTCCTGCAGCCCACATGACTCCTTCTCCCCGCAATTTCTAGAAATGTGTCAGTTCGTCCCTCATTAGCCTGGATCCCTACAGCTCTCTCTACACTTTCATATTTTCTTAATCTGATTGGTGTAAACAAAAATTAAATTTGACGTGAAGTTGAAAGTGTGTGTGTGTGTGAGGGGGAGATAGGAAAAGTGAGGTACTGTCTTGGTTTTGGTGGTGTATTATTCATGGTGGTGCTGGCTCATGAGTAAAGCTACATGTATATTTTGAGGGGCCTTTATGCATGTACACATGCTGTGTGCATGCATGTGAGTGGATGTGAAACTGTACATAAAGTTCACTCTATTTGTATAATTCATACACAATGTCATCAGTAAATCTGGGTTATAATGTGAAAATACATTTGTGTCGTGTGTGTGTGTGTGTGTGTGTGCATTATTCATACGTGAGCTTCTTGGTGGACTTGTGCGATTTGATGAGAAGATGCAGGTCACCCTTTAAAGACTTTTAGCTCATACATAAATTCTACATTCTCTCCTCTCCTCAACTTCCTTTAACTCTTTACATTGTGAAGGTATCTGAAACGTGACGTTATAGCACAGTGACAGCTGTAAATATTAAACGTGTTAAAAGCATGTTTTAAACATGCATAGCTTGTAGAACCACCTCCACAGAGCCATGTGTGCCGTGTGGGTGTGTACATATGATTCCTTATAATTATAAAATTAAGCAGTAGGCATTTTAGTGTTAATGTAAAAGATTAGTGCAATAAAAAAAACATATTCCAATGACTGCAAGAGTTTGTCTTGATCTGTCTTCTCACTTTATCATTGTTAGTAGTAGCTGTTTATGATGTGTTTCTTAAATTGTGGATCTGTGAACTCTTTTGTTCCATCTGTGTCGTTCTGATTGCGTTTTACGACTGTGTCTAGTTATTAGCTGTATTCATATATATTTTTTATGCTTTATTACTTATTTAGTGCAGAAAATGTCAAAAAATGTTTAGAAAGATACAATATGTCCCCAGCTTACACTGACATTTTTAAATGAGTTGTTGTGACCAAGCACCAATCCCAAATCTATAACAGCATAAAAAAAGAAGCAAATCATCACTTTTGAGAGCTAGCAAATGTTTGGCATTTTTGCTTGATAAATAGCCTGGAGGATAATTCCAGCTTATTACTTTATATTACACAGGCATAATCGCGTAGGTATTAAACAAACCTCCAAGGTTAGACAAATTTATTCGGATTAGAAAACAACATTAAATGTCAAAGTCATTACCCAAACTGTGAGTTGTAATAACCAACCAAAGTTCATAGGTAGTGGTTCAGATTTGACCTACCATATTCTCCCTAGCTGTGTGCACTCAGATTTCTATGATTATGAATAATTACTGTGTGACAGTCATCAATACAAAAAGATATGCCAAACGTTTGATGAACATTCATATGGAAGCCCAGTGTTGATGGTAAATGATGCTTCTCTACCATTGTGGGCAATGGTAAGTGTGCATCAGACTGTATCATCATAAATCTACAGGCAATACCTTTCTCTGACTCTAGCCTAACATTCATTTGTGTTGCCTTCAAGTCCTCCCTTAAACAGGAAAACCAGCCTTACCAAAGTATTCATTGGCTGATCCAACGATTGTGTCTTGTATTGTAATGTTATGATCAGCTCTGTAGTGCCGCTGTCATCCCTACTAATGCAGCTCAAACAGTTGAATCAGAAAATATTTCCACACCATTATCTGGCCTTATGCACTTCTGAATCTTTACCTCATCTAAGCTAAGACCCGCTACTCTGTGACTCGACCCAGCATCACAAACTGCTTATACAGTGACTGGACCAGCTGAATGCCATGGCCATGTAATCCAGCTACCCTCAGTGTGTGTGTGTGTGTGTGTGTGTGTGTGTGTGTGTGTTTGCAGTTAGATCTGAACTTCTCAGTGTTGCTGTGATAATCTGATTGGACTTTATTTGCAATGTGTTAATGTTCTGATAGCTTTGATTAGTACAACAATGATCATAATCAGTAGAGCAAATTGCCAAAACTACAAAAAACATTACCCAAATTGTAATAATGTAGAACTATTTTTAAGTAATTAACACATTTTGTTGATTGAATACACTGTAAGTAGACTGATTGTACCAGTACTTATGTGTATGTGAGTGTACAGTTGTACACTTGTATGTGTGGGGGTGTGCGTGGGTGTACATGTTGGTATCTGTCTTTGTGTGTCAGTGTTATCTGGGTAGAACTGAGGATCTGCCTTTTGCCACATAGAGAGAGCTTTTTTTCTCGTTTAAATCTGAGGAAAGTATAAACACACACACACACACACACAAATGGAAACAGTGAGATAGACCTTTTTGAAGTACAATTTCATCCTCTCTCCTTCCTGCTTTTCTCCCTTTTTTGTAGTATTGGAGGGAGTGGAATTAAATCTCTGCGGGGTAGCCTTTATGTGTGTGATGGCTAGAGCAAAGAGCTTTTTGCTAAACGAAAGGACAAGACTAGAAACACAATATAAGGTTTACACACATGCAGCGGCTTCAAAGAGGATTCATTCCCCTTCCCTTTTTGCACATTTGATCTATTTTAAATACTGTAGATAAACTTGTCATTTTCGCTCACTCACTCAACCATACTGCCAAAGTGAAAATGTTTTAGCAATGTTTGCAAATTTATTAACTATCAAAAACGGAGAGCTCCCTTGTCAGAGAGTATAAAGTGTTCAGACTCTTAAATAAGTACTCTGTAGAAGCCCCTTTGGTGGTAATTACAGCTTCTGGTCTTCTTGGTTAAGTCTCTGGAAGCTTTAAACACCTGGATTTGTGCACTTTATCACAGTCGTCCTCTCAGGTTTATCGGATTGGGAAATGGGAAATTAAATATTTTTTATGTATTTAATTTTTAGAGTAGATTGATGAATAAAAAAAACACATTTTCATCCTTTTAAAAATGATTATACAACACAGTACAGTGGGCAAAGGGTGAAAGGGTCTGAATTCTTTCTGCAGCCACTGTGTACTGTATATACATACATATGAGCGTGAAGCTGGGGGTGTTGAGAGCAGAGAAACAGAAGCTGACAGCTGATTCTCCATTCGTGTTTAGGAAGGCTTTGATGTATAATGTGTCACGTTCTTTGATGCAATCTATCTCACATGACTGGAACATTTTTCTCCTTCTCATTCTTCCCCTTCAGCCTTTTCTTATTCGCCCTGTCTACTCCTCCTCCCTCTCTCCTTTCACCTCTCGGGTGGATGGGCTGTGTCGCTGTCTATCTGTTGTGTCCCGAAGGGGAAACTCGCCTAACACTTGTGAACTAGGCAAACATACATTCTGCAATCATTAGCAATATATTTCACACTCACTTTGGGCTTCATGCTGTTTAATAGCTGCTGTGAGTTTAGTAATGCTTACCGCTGTCTCTGACCACTGGTTCACTTGTGATGCGACTAAATGAGACTAAACCATTTAACTGTACATGGTATTGTGAATTAATGCTGTAAAATCTGTAGGGTAATTCACTATAGTAGGACTATATACTGTATATATAAATATATATATATATATATATATATATATATATATATATATATATATTTGTTGTTGTTGCAGTTGTGGCACCATAAAGAAATATGTCCAACATTGACGTTTCTCTTGTATTACATTTTAACCACTGAGCCAGTTCAATAATACAGCACCTCACAATGCAGGAAGAGCATCAGCATTTCGCTCAATTAGCTTTCGAGACAATACACAGCTGTTGTTACATTGGCTACAGAGGGTTGAAGTGGATCAAACCTGTGAGTTATGAGGCTGTTATCTCCGACCATTAGGGCCCCCCTGTTGCCAGCAGACACACTCTTGCAGTGTAGTCTCACTTGTTGACTGAATCTCAGTTTCTTCCCTCTTCTCCTTTTCCCCAGTCCCTCTTCCTCCTTGTCGTTTACACTCTCTCTTATCTCCCTCCTTCTCCCCGTCTGACTCACTGATTGCAAAATTGAAAACGGGCCTTCTAATTCTTTCAGTTTTTTTTTCTTTTTCTCTGATTTGCACTCACTCCAGCCTGTGTGTTTTTTCTTCTTTTCTGCAATGAATTCAGCTCCTCGGATAAATCTGCTGACTGTCTCTGCTGCTGCCCTGTGTGTCATTGCAGGATGAGAAGTCTACGTTCTTCCAGTTTGGCGCCGCTCTGCAGCAGGAGGCTCTCCTCATGCTTGCCATAATGGAGGAGTACGACTGGCATGTTTTTTCTATTGTCACTTCAAAGTTCCCTGGATACCAGGATTTCATCAGCACGCTGAGGATAACTGTGGATCACAGGTAATGAAAACACATCCCCACGTGGACACACACACACACACACAAAGTTACTGTTTTAACTCCTGACAGTACTGACAAGTACTGTGTGTTATTTAATGGTGTATTGTTGCAGCTTTGTGCGCTGGGACCTGCAGAGTGTGGTGACTCTAGATGCTGTAGATGGCGACCCAAACTCTAAATCACACATTGCCCTCAAGAGGATCCAGAGTCCTGTTATACTGCTGTACTGCTCCAAGGATGAGGCTTTGTGAGTGTTTGTGTATTTCATTTTATTTTGCTCATACACTGCCAAGTGTAAACCATGGATCTTTATTTACTCTATAACTCTACTCCTCCACAGCTACATACTAGAAGAAGCTCGGTCCTTGGGCCTGATAGGAGCTGGTTACATCTGGATCGTGTCCAGTCTCACCACTGGAAACCCAGACTTTACCCCTGAGGTAGTGAGGCCCCATATGTAGTAACAGGTGGCCACTTTTGAGTGGTTGACAAGCAGTGACAAGCAGTGTTTCTGATTCCAGGCTGTTGCAGGTCATCTGCTACCTCTCCTGCGCTTCTTCTTTATTGCCTGCAGCTGATAAGAATGCAACAGTAAATCAAGAGTTTGACAATCTGGGAATTTTTTTTATATCTGTCTACTAAATATGAAGCCACAGTCAGCACATATGTAGAGTATAAAAACAGGGGGAAACAGTTAGCCTTGCCCTGTCAAAAGAAAAACAGAAATTACCTACTAGCAAGAAATATTTCAGGAAATATTTCAGTTCAATACATAGTCACATATAATTGTTTTTCCCTCAAACAAAGGACATATATTCTGTTGCTACTATTAGGTGCGCTAATATAATCTAGTTAAATACGATATAACTATCCTGCAATAAAGGTTTAGAGGTGCCAATTCACTTACTGTATGTGATGTGTTTCATATAAAAATGAAATATTATATATTATATAATATTTATGAGAAAGACAGAAAATTAGAAACAGCTTCCAGTATAATGTAGTCCAGTGCAACACCAGCTTAAAGTATGAAACAATATGCCAAAAATATGCCACAAAACTAATTTAATCAGTTTATCTTGTGTCTTCTTGTGGTGAGGTGTTGTCAACGCCTCCTGTGAACTTACAGACCTACACAGCAGCGTGGCAGCAGTGCAGAGATCTTCACCTGTAGAAGATTTTGAATGAGGCTCACCATTTATAATTGATAATAATTGAGTCAAAAACTCAATTACTTCTGCTTGAATTATTAGGTTTTGCAGCATTTATTTATTATAATTAGAAAATGACCAGTACATGAATGACATGTACTGTATTGTAGCTTTAATTACAACTTACTGTAATAAACATGTATCAGAAAAACTGAACATTATAAACTTTATTAAGTTAATAAGTAAGTTGTGGTTAAGTTTTAGTATTGAATTGTAATAGATTTTACAGATTCATTCAGACTTTGTGGTAAACTACGATAACCAGCTGCTTGATGTGGCTCCATATTTAACCAATAGACATGATAGTGGTATTGATCTTCTCATCCAACTCTTCAAGGCAAAACAAATATTTCTCAAAGTGCTAAGCTGCTCTTTTAAACCTAAGCCAGTACAGAAACAAATCAGTGACTGGTTAATATTATCTTTTGAGTTTGATGAGTCCTACAACAATCACTTCTCACACTGCTTTGTTTACATTCCCTCTGTACCCAACAACATTCGCTCAGCCCATAAAAATGATGTTTGACAGTATTACATGCACATTCAGTCTCAAAATGTAGGACAGCTATGTAACTATTATCCAAATGGCATAAAATGTGTGTATAAATAATTCAAAGTATAATCAGCTCCAATGTTCCACTCATATTTAAAATGGAGACATATCAAATGTTGCTTACCTTTTCTCAGAAGCCTGTCAGATGTCTGTTCTCCTCCTCCTCTTTTCCATCATTCTTGGCTCAGGAGAGTGATGGAAATTTGTGTTGTTTTTTTTATCCCTCAGGTTTCTTAGACAAAGATTTGATAGTTCCAATTTAAAAATGTAAAAAAGTATTGCAGGGTAGATTAGCAGATTACTGTGCTTTGATGTTTACTAATTTTGGTTTGGAGAGATAACCTTAGTGAGTTATTTATTTTGTCAAAATCATTATATTTTAACTGTTGCAAGGTGTCGTCAAAGCCTTAATTAACTAACTCAGTTTGTGACCATACAGACTGCGTATGCTTATTTAATATCAGCTATGAATTATTCCAGGAAGGCACCAATAAATCATCCTCTTGACATCTCTGAGATAGAAAAATGGATAAAAAGAAAATGTCAGGTTGAAGTCGAATTATTCTTACACACCAAATGTGCCACTTCACTTTTCACTTTTCCTCTCAGATGTTTCCCTTGGGAATGATCTCCGTGTCCTATGATGATTGGGAGTATCCGCTGGAGACACGGGTGCGGGATGGGGTGGGCATCATTTCCTCTGGAGCCACCGCCATGCTGCGAGAGAAGGGGGAGCTGCCAGAGGCTCAAAGCAGCTGCTACAGCACACCATCAGACAGGAGCCCGGGGAAGCTCCCACCTAGTGCCCTGCGCAGGTGTGTATGTGTGTACATGAGTGAGAGCAAGGAGATCGAGGTCTAGGGACTTGCATAACTCTGTTTGTCTTTGTAGCTGAGCGTTGAGCGGTCTTACGTAACTCTTTTTAATGTACTAATGAGAGGGGTAGAGGAGGGAAACAAAGCAGAGATGACAGCACTGTTTAACACTGTGATGTCTGGTGACATTTAACACTATTAGCTCTTGTGTGCATGACTGCTTAGAGTATGAGCTTAATCTGCTGATTTAGTCAGGAGACAAAGAATTGAACTTTAGGTAGACCTCCATGTTGTTTCATCTTTGTCTTAACTAGATCCTTCTATCCCAGTATTTTTCTGGTGTGTGTGTGTGTGTGTGTGTGTGTGTGCACACCTTATTCACATGACTGATCTTAGTATCATTAAGCCTGGATTAAATCAGCTTTTACTAGCTTTGTTCTATCTCTTTGTTCTTGTTATGTGGCTCTGAGGGTGGTACGTATTTATTGGTCAGTGTGTGCGCATATGCTTAGGTGCATGCCAACATGCATGTACTCTTCTCTGAAGTCACTCTGATGGGAAAACGGTCAAATCCATTAAACAAGAGGAGAGGACAAATGGGCATACACATGCAAGCACATTAATACTGAACATCCACAAATGTAAAAGCATAGATAGAGAATCTGTTAGTGGAACTGCTGCCTGCCAGGTTTTATGGTGCTATATTGTGAATACATTTTGAATATGGAGCGTCCACTGGCTAAAATATGATTATTAATTCAGAAATCTATAAAAAGCAGACAAAAAATGTGAAGGTCAGGTTGCTAGGCTCTGCAGATGATGATTTATGAATTGCTTCATTAGAATGAGAGTCACATAGTGATTTTCACCATTATGGGTTTATTATCTCATTTTTCCTCTCTCATTAGACCACTACAGTATTTATCAATGCAGATGCAATACCACCACTGTTGACAGGTTGGTCCAATATAATAATATAATATAATAATAACCTCAATGGAGCACAAACCTCTTCAGAACAATCTTATTTTTTTTGTCTGCTATAGGTACCTTATTTGTCTCACTAACTTATTAGATAGAATATTTCTCCAAACAACTGCAGTCAGTTGTTGTGATGATAAACTGACAGATTTCCCTACTCTGATTTGGAAGTGGTGAGGCTGTGATCAGAATTCTGCATACATTAGTCTAGATACAATCTTGCCGCAGTGTGCACATAAACAACGTGAGGTGTAGAGGAATTGAACAACATAATCTGGTACTTAAGAGACTATCAACCCCAGTAGATTCGCTGCCATTCTCGCCTGACAGGAATTAATGTCTTAGACTCTAGTTCACTGTATTTGGACTCCACAATGATACATGTTATTATTGAGGTTTGTCCATGTAGTAAATTTCAAAAGGTTATTCTTTTTTTGATTGAACCACTGAACCATGCAAACCCCTAAGCTTTCACTTTTTGTGGAAAAATGCTCCCCGCCATAATACAGAATTGGGAAAGTGCTTCCCTTCCTTTTTTATTCATATTTTTTCAGAAAGTGTTCACACAATGGCTACTCAAGTGCTTCGGTAATAGAAAAAAATGTTCCCCACACACTAGTAGCAATACTACAGTTTTGCAATAGCAGAGACTTTATATATTTCTGTGACGCAGCTGATGCTTCTACTTAAATCCTCTTTGAATTTCTAGTTAATGCAAATAATTTAGCATACAATTAAGAAATCATTGAACCTATTTTTAATGTAGTTGTACATTTAGTTTTAAAGACATCAGATGGTATCACAAGATGACATGAATATACATATGCATATGAATATGAATATATGTAGTGGAATCTGCCTGTTTTGCATGGCTTAAAAAACACACCAGCCTCATCAGTTTAGATCAAAATCTTTTTCCAAAAATGGTAACAAACCTGAAATAGGAGGAGACAGCAGTTTCCCAGAATAGACTGCAATAGTGGTCTCACTATATGTATTCATCTGTGGCAACAAACTCTGACAAGGGCATTACCTGCTGCATCGTGAAGGCTTTTCAAACACAAAAATATAAATTTGTCTCGACATATAACTACTAGTTAAAAGAATTGTAGTTTGTAATGACTATGGACAGATCAAAAAACAGCTCTGAGGTGCTTCTTATGTGTAATTTTGTAGGTTTATATTTAATTATTTGTGTGTGCTGAGGGTATGCTCATGGCAGAGCTGTTTGGTATTTTTGCAGTTCCTGCATGCGAGGGAGACAGGGACCTTTTATTTACTCTTTATTCAGTGTGAGTGGAGCCTGCTTTGAAAGAGCACAGGCCTGCTTCCAAGTTTTAGTAAAAAACAATGATTAATGTACCCCTCTCTAATCTGCTGTCCAACAGCAATATTTATGCGTGTGGAGTTTAATACCTCTCCTGAAGATGTCACATCTTAAAGTCCCACCTGTTTGAACTGTAGTTAAATTATCATAGTTTTTACCAGCAGGGTGCATGCTAAACAGCACTCACAGTTTTCTCGATGCATCTTGACCTCCTATCGCAATTTTTAAGTTCACGCATGAATCTTTTGTGGCCTTTGTTTTAGGTTCAATCTTTTAAAATTTCCTTTCGAATACCTTTGTTTTGGAATAAAATAATAATAAGAATAAGAAGTAAATGATGATGATGATGATGATCATGTAAATGCATTATTCAAATGTGTTTATTAAGTGTTAAGTATCAGCAAGACAAATACATAAAGAAAAATAATCTTCCATATGTGTGAAATTAAAATCATGATGCATATTCACAAAAAACTGTAAACAGTTGTAAAGCTCCTTTTTGAAATATCCTGTTTTAGTCGGATGATATTTCAGTCCTATAGCATCAACCAACCAACCGTGTTTGACACAGTGCCAAAATGAATCAAACTATTATGAATAAAACCGAACACAAGGCATTGAAGAACAAGTCTGTTTTGGGCAGTTGCTGTGCCTCTTCTGATATTTTTTTAGTAAACTTCTTTTGACAGTTATCCTTTCCTCCAGTGGGAATTCATACTATCATCCCAGTCCTAACGTTCAGAACAACCATTGCCTTCTAAAAAATGTTTTACTGGAGTCAGTGTGTTCTTAATCCCATATCCCTGTATGTGATACTGCTTCATTTACTCCTCTCCACTGCTTCACTTTAGTGAGTGTAAATGTTTCAGCAAAGGATCTGTTTGCGTATGCAGGATGACTGTAGTGAGTAAGAGAGTGAGGGCAGCCTTGTTGCACCAGTGACTTGTCTTTCAGGCGTATATCTGTGGAGAAATCAATGCAGAATGTTGATGGGAGAGATATGTGGCCTTTGACTCTTCCTCCTCCTACACACAAACAGATGCACACACACTCAGGCGTGCATGCACACACAGTGGGTGAAGACAGCATTGATTTGAAGAGGATACTCTCGCAGTGATTAGAGTGCTTAACTTGTATTAAATGTATTTGCTCTTGTGCACACATACAAACACTTAGAGATGCAAAACAAAAGTAAATAAGAGCTTCCTTCTCTCTTTCTTTTCATCCCCATGTTTTTCAGGCATATGATGCATGTGTGGAACGAAGGGCGAGATTTATCTTTTACTCCAGATGGTTACCAGGCCAACCCCAAATTGGTTGTCATCGTCCTGAACAGTGAAAGGAAGTGGGAGAAGGTAACAAATGAACACAGTGTTTTTGCAAAGGAGCAAGGAAATTAAAAGTCAAAACACTTTAATGAAGATGGCTGTTCCTGATTTAGTGTTTTTTGTGTGTCACCGCGCACACACAGATGGGCCGCTGGGAAAACGGGACATTGTCATTGATGTTCCCCGTGTGGCCGAGATATAACTCATACGGCGATGAGGATGCAGATGAAAACCACCTCTCCATCGTCACGCTGGAAGAGAAACCTTTTGTCGTTGTTGACAATGTGGACATCCTCACCGGTACTTGCATGAGAAACTCTGTGCCTTGCCGCAAACATGTCAAAGAGTAAGTACCCACATACAGCACACAGTGTGTTAATGAACAAATACATCCACATTTACCTACCTACCCACTCACACAAAATCAAGAGCCATTTGAAAGTCCCTCTTGTTTAAAGGTGCCATGTTTCCTAAACTGGAGTTGTTACTGGAGGTGAAACATCCACTTGTTTGTCAGATAAAGGTGATGTTTTCTTTTTGGCAGTCAGTGAGTTTCACTGTAATCTGTTTTTTTTTTTTGTTTGTTTGTTTTTTTACTTGTTTCAGTCTGTCTTAAATGACTAGAATCACATCTCTCAAGCTGATCTAAATCTGTCTGAGAACATAATTGTCAATCAGCTGCCCTTTGCTTGTCCACTTTTGTTCTACAAGGATCTGTACTGGGCCCACTCATTATTACTTTATATAACAATGACTCATCTGTTTGTCCTCGAGACTCCAATCCAAATGTATGTGGCTGACAATGTAATTTATGCACACGGCAGTACTGAAACATCAGTTAGTACTAATGTTGAATTTCAACAGTCCATGTAAGACATGGTTGCAACTGTTCATGTTATTTACCAGGACAAAAAGTTTATGTTGCACCTCAGATGTTTGCATCAGAGGAATTGCCTATATATTTGTATTATTATTCATTAATTAATTCATTAATATTCAGTACTTCATCTATTCACACCTTCATCTAAAACTACTCCAAGTGTCAGCTGGGGTAGTGGAGATGTACTTTATGTACTGTTTGCGTCACTTGTAAATGCTTTGCAAGGGTACAACTCTTTTCCAACTAACATAACAGCTTAACAGCTAAGTACTTTTCATTTGGTTCACAGCTATTCGGTTCTGTCAGTGTTAACATATAGTTGCTCTGTGTTGGCTTGGTAATTGCATTTTTTGCTCATTGTGGTCTTTGTCTCATTGTTCCATTAATTCAGTGAGAGTCATGTTATTGATCTACTGAATGTGTTGCTTGTTTTAAATACTACAATTACTAACTGTAATATTGTTAATTGTTTTCCTCTTGTGTACATTTGTTCTATAAACATGAACAGCTCATTAATGCTCTGCATGCTGTTTGTTTTTAATCTTCATTATTTCCAGTACACTTTACATATTAAGATATGGCCAAGTATGGGGGCAAATAGAGGCTTTGAGGATTTTAATCTTGAAGAAATTGAAAAAACTGTTCTGAAAATTGACCACGACTAAAGACTTAATGTGGCAATTTAAAAATCACCCACATTTTTCATTCATTTTTAATGCAAGCTCGTCAGGTGTGATACATTTCTTGTTTATGGGCTTTAGACAGTTGGTTAGACAAAACAAGATATTTAAAGATCTTAGTGGTAGTAATAAACGTGAAGTGCTAGTTATAAAATATCAAGTGGGGAATTCTAAACGCCTGTATAAATTTAAATAAAGATTGTTTATTTATTGCAATACTGTAAAACCCATGTTAAAGTATGTAGCAGTAAATATAGTACATCATTTAGGATTTAGTTGTATATAAGACTTAAATCTTTGTGGCCCTTTTTGACTTCCATACAAGGAATGCAAACTAGTCTTGAGCCTCATTCTGGCACATTTGAAGTTCTATTTATGAATGTGCAGTGTATCTTAAAAAACAGACTGTAAATAAATAAATAAATAAACCCCAGCCGAACCTGTACCAGGAGACTGAAAATGAAAAGATGTTTCATATGGGACGTCGCCCAACCTTTTGTCATCGCCCATCTGGCTGGACTACTGCAACTCCCATCAAGCCAGACTCGTAAAGTATTCTGTTCACAGCTACAAACCATCCAGAATGCTGCAGCCTGCCCTGTCTTCAACCTCCCCAAGTTCTTCTTGGTTGTCTCCCTGTGCACCCCACCTCCCTACCTCCCTCCATGGCTGCTGGTGGCTGTTCACATCAAATTCTAAATTCTGGTCCTGGCATTCAGGGCTCCTCAGGGAGTCGCACGCCCATATCTGCAGGCTATGGTCTATCCGTATTCTTCAGCCTGTGCTCTCCTACAACCGGTCAGTTAGCTCTCCACTCCCTGTGGGAGCTACGTCATCGTTTCACCTGGCCTTGACTCATCTCTCCACTGCTCCCCAATAGCAATATGTCCTTCCTATTCCAGATATAACAGCAGAATTACAGCATATTTTCTATTACAAAACAAAAAAGCCTTTTTCCCTGAATATCCCCTTATCCGTATGTTTATTCTGCACTTGCTTTTTTAAAAAAATCTCTCATACCTGTTTATGTAGGTTTTTCTCATTTATTTTTAGCATGCATTTATCTGACATGATAATTTTTGATCCCAGGAATATTTTGTTATCTGTTATCAGTGCACTAAGTCAGTCGCAGTAGCAGAATCAGCTTAATGGAATGGAAATGTTTCACAAATTCATGTTTACTTTATGTTACTGCTTCATCCAATGTGATTTTTATTTTCTCTATCTATGTGTGCAGGTTTTTCACCTAACCAAGCAACGGAATTGGGTTCATTGTCTTAAATCATCCTTCATTACTAGTCAAATTCCATGTTTTAATTGATATCACAATTAAGTATATATATCTAGATTTTAACACAAATTAAGAGTTTCTAAATATTGATTTAGGTATTTCATTTTGCATAAACTGTGAAGATTTCAGACAGTTTCACAGTTTCTACATGCATGCTATGTGCTTTTAAAAATTAGCCCAGCTGAAAGTTTCAGAGCTTTCTTTCAACATCAACATGTCAAGTAAGAATAAACTTGAAAGGCATTATTGCAGAGGCAGAAACACGTTGCAGGCCTTCTTGAATGTGTAAACAATGCAGAAATATTTCTTGAATATTCAGTTAATATATAATATTCTCAAAGAAACTTCTTGGGTTTTGCTCCAATTATCTACTATATATGGACACCTCAATAAGAACCTCGGCATGACAGGACAAGGCAGGCAGTCGTTTTCTCTTTACAAATTTTTACAATTTACCTCCCATCTGAGCTCATCTGTATGTAGCTAGTTCAGAGTACGTAAACATTAATTAGAATCGCTACAGGTTTATTTGTCACTGGCTCAGTGCTATATCTGTATTGTACTTCTGGTTGATCACTAGCCACAACACAATCTAACTCCACAATGAAAATTCATCTCTTCTACAGCATTCTCCTTATGACTGACAGCACTATTGTCATAAATTCAATAAATGTCAAAATTTCTACCAGACAATAAAAAATTGTTTAATTGTTTAATTGTCATTTGGATTAAAATAAGATAGGACAAGACAACTGTCACTGGTAGCTACAGGCAAGGTGCAAAACTCAGCTGTAATTACTCTGTTTGAAGATTTATTTACTTTTTACTTGAAATAATCAGAATCCATTATCTGTTGTGTGAGCCCCAAAGAAAAATGGATGCAACACAACAACTGTCAGTTTTCCGATCCATGTATAGTCATGAGGAAGAAACACTGTAGGCACAGAGGCGACCGAATCACTGAGCGTTGAAAGTTTCTGCCTTTCTCTGAAACAGTCACTGCAGACGTCCGAGTGATCGCAGGCCAAGATAACTAGTCTCTTCTAGGCATTTAATTTATGTTCCATCTTCTGTGTCTGCTACCTGTCATTCATGCATCCTTGCATCCAAACGTGCCGTATGTCCAGCCCCAGTGCGGCATTAGTTACTGCTTTCACTTCACGTACATCTCGCTGTGTGTGTGTGTGTGTGTGTGTGTGTGTGTGTGTGTGTGTGTGTGTGTGTGTGTGTGTGTGAGTGCGTGCGTGCGTGCGTGTGCGTGTGTGTGTGTGTGTGTGTACACAGTGACATACGGACACTGAGATGGCTCAGCTGGGAAGAGCTAATGTATACACTATGTTTGCATTACAACACCTGGGGCATATACTGTACATACTATGTAGACTCACATCTTTACATTATATACTATGCTCTCTTTTGCTGTCTCACATACACATATTTCCTTTGACTGCTGTTAAAAGATACTTTAATCCTTTGATGTTTCAGTTCTTTGTCGTTCTGCGTGTTCTCTGTGTGCAAATCCTTCAGTTCTTTATGAACTTTCTCTTGAGTTGGAGTCAGCCAAAATGGCAAGTGAAAAGGTCACAGAGTTAATGTTCCAATCCGTGTATGCTACATCAAAGATGGCTGACATGGAAACGGAATTATTTTTTTATGGAAATGCGTTTGAAGATGCTGGTAGGGTTTAATAGATTATGAGAATCATTTGATCCAACAATTCAGTTTAGTTCATTTCTCTGGCGTCCTCTGGGATGTCTGTCAAAAAAGTTTATTTAAACATCCATTTTCATTCTGTGCATCCTGTCTGTGTGGTTGCGGTGTGTGTAGATATACGTAGGTGAGTTTTGGAGAAGTCCTCACATTACAAGAGGACAGAGTAGAGGAATGCAAAGAGAGACAAGGGGAAGGACAGCTGATATTTTAATCATGTGGGCTGGTTGTTCTGCAGAGCCCAGCTCTATTTAAAGCCCGGCAGCATCTGCTCAGTACCCCCGTGTTTTCATCTGGTTTGGTTAGCTGGCACTAAGGGAAACGCACATGCATTCACACACATTGCACAAGCTCCCTCTGCCCTTCAGCAGTATTTATGGTTAGTCTGCACTGTCATAATTTTAGTTTTACAGTTTGATGGAACCACCAGATGTGGAGCGAGCAGGCAGCAAGCGTACAGTTACACTCCGGCGCCACACATGACACTGAACTGTCCTCTGATGTATATAAAAATATGACCTAAATGTGTGTGTGTCTGTGTGTTGCAGTAACAGCACCACAGGAGGTGCCTACATTAAGCAGTGCTGCAAGGGTTTCTGCATTGACATTTTGAAGAAGATAGCAAGGAATGTCAAGTTTACCTACGACCTCTACCTGGTCACGAATGGAAAACATGGGAAGAAGATCAACAATGTGTGGAATGGCATGGTTGGAGAGGTAATGCCTACCTGTCTGTCTGTTACTACTGTACAACACCATTCTGTCGCTCTGACTTTGTGTGCAAACATTTGAATTTGCTCTCCTCCCAAGTTAAATGAGATTATTGATAGCCCTCTCATGTTTGTGCGGCACCTATGAAGCCACTGCCAGCAGCTGATAAGATTACTTTAGCATACAGACTGAAAATAGGAGGAAACCGTTAGCCTGGCTCTGCTCAGTTGTACAAAAATCCACCCACTGGAACCTCTAAAGATCAATGATAAGTCTTTGTCTTCCAGCTATAGCTTCAGGCCTTATGCTAAGCTAAGCTAAACAAACTGGCTGCTGGCTGTAGCTTTATATTTAATGAATAGATGTGAGAGTGGCATTGATCCTCCTTTACAGTTTTCAAAGCTTTTCCCAAACACTATGCCAAAAGGAGTAAATAGTGTTTCTGTTATTTTATGAAAGTTGTCATTTGGTGCTCCACTGAATCCTGTATATCTGGATCAGTTCAATGTTGATTTTAGTCTTTAGTCATGGGATTTGTTGACTTTAAGAAAAAGAACATCGCCTACTTCAGAGACGCCATTTTTGATCCAACTGTAAACTAAGGTCTTGACACCAAAACTCAACAGTTACCTATGAGACACCAATAATAGCTCAATTGTAATCATTAAGTCACACTTTTATATACATATTCTTATAGGACTCTCTTCAACAGGAGCAGGATACATTGAGGCTCATTTAATGGTTATTGTTTCTTTCTGGAAATGATTTATTCAATTACAGATTTAATTAAAACTACAGTACGTGGAGTGACGGTTAAATCTTTAAAGGTTAAAACTGAAATTCGAAATGTCTGATAACCAAACGTGACAATATGATCCATAGATTGCTTATGGGAGCAGACAGCTAGAAGCCTTTAGACAATTACATCTGAAAAAACATAATCTGAAGAAAGTTAACATTTTACTGCCTACTAAAAGCGACAGGTTTTGAGCATAATCTCCGTCTGTCAGAATACATTCAGACACCCAGAAATGGTGGCACTATGAAAAAGACAGCTGTATTTTTACTTTTCATCTAACATGGTTGAAAATGCCCTCTAACTACAGCTGACATTCTGCGCTTATGCCCTCAGTCACTGTGATATTTTGCATCCAAAATAAAAAGGAGGAACATATGAAAGACGACTTGTATGATGTTGTCCAAATATTTACAAGGCTCCCTATATTTATTTTTGTCGGTGCAGGTTGTGAGTCATGCGCTCAATATGACTATTGTTCTCTCTGATTCCCAGGTGGTGTACAAGAAGGCAGCAATGGCAGTCGGTTCATTGACCATCAATGAGGAGAGGTCAGAGGTCATCGACTTCTCCGTGCCCTTTGTGGAGACTGGTATCAGTGTGATGGTGTCTCGTAGCAATGGGACCGTCTCTCCTTCCGCCTTCCTCGGTAAATCCATCTTTTTTTTTTTGTCTTCCTTAACCATAAATTTCCTTTTTTTTTTTTTATTCCCTCATCCTTTTCTCCATCTGCCCCCCAGTGACTACTGGAGGGAGAAAACAGGGAGGTGCTTACATGTTGGTAAAATCCTGCACATAAAATGGAATATTTTATTCAGACTGTATACGCTGGCCAAATTCTACTTGTACTCTGACTTTATCTGGGCCTCAACACCCTAAGCACATTAATATTTCTACCAGAGCAGAGGAAGTGGAGCGTGCCAGCTGTGTTTTTTTTTTTTATTAAAGTCAGCTCAGACAAAGCATTCTTGATACTCGCCTCCTCTCCTCTCTTCTCGTCTCCTTCTTCTCCTCCTCCTTTCCTCCAGTTGTTCAGATGACTAGAATCTGAAGCACTCCTCCGTGCCTGCCTAATGTCTTGTATTGTCATTGGAGCGAAGCGGAGAGTGAGGGGATATATTGGACCATGCGTGTGTTGGTCTCTGTGTATCAAGCCATGTGTCAGTGCAAGAAAAAGTGTGTGTGAGGCTACACAAACGTATCGGGACATTTGTGTATTGAATCAAGGATGTGTGGAAAATGAATATGCATTGGCCATATGTGTGTTAAGGGGTGAATGGTTTGTGTCTGTGTGTGTGTGTGTGTTTATATGAAAGCTTATTGTATATATGTGTGTGTGTGTTGAGCCTGGGCCAGGGTATCAGTGACGGTTCAGTATCTCTCGCACTCATATTAGAGGCACCTCAGCGCACAATCTCTTAGGGTTGGCTAACCCTGGCAGTCACATACTTGCACATACAGTGACACGCACACATACACAATTTGTCTGGGTTCAGCGTCCCTGGCACTCATCCCGCTCTCTGAACTCCTGCCCTGCTACACACCAAACACATGCAGACTCACGCACACAAACGGATCACACACACACATGCCCACAGCCTGGCACATCAGATCCCTCAGAGTTTGATTCTTCTCGCTCTCCCCTCTTTCCTTCTCTCTCCCTCTTTCCCCAACCATCCCCCCGCCCCAGGCCTCTCCCTCTCTCAGCTCTGATCCAAGGGAATAATGAGAAATATGGAAATGTGCTCCGTCAAACTCTCTGTGACTAACTCTCCCCCTCCTCCCTTCCTCTCCTTCGTCGTCATTCCGTCTGCCTCCCTTTCTCCCCCCTCTGTGTTTTCTCTATCATCTTTTCATCACTTTATCTCCCTCTTGTCCCTGTTGTCTTTCTTACTTTTTTATTTCACTCCTCTCCTCTCTTTCCCTCCTCATCCCTCGCTTTTCACACATCTTCTGCTCATCCACGGTGTCTCTGTCTCGTGTGCTTGATTTCTCTTTAACTCTCCCTCTCTCTCCCTCTCTCTCTCTCTCTCTCCTTCCTCTTAGAGCCCTTCAGTGCATCAGTTTGGGTGATGATGTTTGTGATGCTGCTCATTGTCACAGCCATCGCCGTCTTCCTCTTTGAGTTTGTTAGTCCGCTGGGCTTTAACCGCAACTTGGCCCAAGGCAAAGGTAGGCTTACACACACACCATCAGGACTATCACACCAATCGTTTCTCCTCTGAGCAAGAAACATGGTTTCAAGCTTCCCCTAAAGCTCAAGTGACCTATTATTACTCTGACTTTAGACAGTTCGGTTACAGAGCATTAATAATTCTGTCTCCTGAAGCTAGCCGCTAACATTGTATTCTTAAGCAACATCAAAAATGAGAACGTGGAGCAGCACTGCTGGCAGTGAACTGGAGATTAATGTTGCGTTCACAGGAAATTACATCTTACACTAATTTAACATTTAAATGAGCTAAAGGCCAGGACAGGTGTACGAAGTGAATGTGGTTTTCTTCGATTTTTTTCTTTCGGCACTTCTGAACACACAATAAATCTAAATAATGTGTTCAGTTTAATCTTTTTCTTACTCACTTACTGAGCAACAAATGGCAAAAATGTAAAACTATTTATTTTACAAACAATTTTACCTTTCGGAGGAACAGTGTATTTTTAAAGTGACATTAAGAAACTCGACTTATTCTTTCGTTTTTCTGCCTACTAGTGTAAACACTTGTAAAATGTTATGACATTATTTACAGAGAGTTTCTGAGTCACTGTGAGGTTGCCAAGCAAAAAGCCAGGCTAGCTCGGTGGGGGGGGGGGGGGGGGGGGGGGGGGGGGGGGGGGGGGGGGGGGGGGGGGGGG
>JAUYWH010000001.1:5153903-5206868 GCA_034779795.1 Ctenopoma multispine
CCCCGCGAGCGCGGGGCCCCCCCCCCCCCCCCCCTTTCAGTCTTTGTGCTAAGTGAACCAACTGCTGGTTCCTTCAGCAGTAAAATGTGCAGCTGCAGTGACTGTGAACCAGCGTCGAAGCATTATTGAATCCAGGTTGGAGTTTATGTCAATATGCTACTCCGGGCTAGCAAATTTGTCTTCCTTTCCGTTTGTTTCGTTTTTATTTCCTTGTTGTGTCAGTAGCGTATTTCACCAGTTCATTTTGAAACAGACTACCTGTTGTCTTTGAAGTGAACAGTAGTGTATCTACTGTACATCTCACAGTTTGGTATGTATTTCTTTCCTGTGCAAGTATTTAGGCATCAGAAGTTTTGCCTTCGCCCATAGATCATGCTGTTTGTGAGCTGTAGGCATAAATGAAAATTAAATCCAATAATTCTGTCACACTTTTAACAATGTCACCCCTCTGGTTAAAGAGCATTTCTCTTCCTCCAGCTGCGTATTACAGTAGTAGTTTAATAACAAATCCATCAAATTAACAAACTGCCCTCAAGCTGCTTCACAAAGTTCTCAGTTTGAATTTTGTGGGTTTTTATTTTATTACAAAGGTAGGAGCGTGTATAATTTTGTGAATGTACCTCTGTGGATATATTCTATATCGTAATGTCCATTACTTCATTATCACATGATTGGCTGTTGACCTGCCTTGGCATCTTTTGGTTCCTCGTTACTTAATGTTCTTTCTCTTAGTTTTATCGTCTCCGTCTGCTGTCTACAGAACCACACGGCCCATCATTCACGATCGGCAAAGCCATTTGGCTGCTGTGGGGTCTGGTGTTTAACAACTCCGTGCCTGTACAGAACCCAAAGGGTACCACCAGTAAGTTCATCGTATCAGTGTGGGCCTTCTTTGCCGTCATCTTCCTGGCCTCCTACACTGCCAACCTGGCTGCCTTCATGATCCAGGAAGAGTTTGTGGACCAAGTCACTGGACTGTCTGACAAGAAGGTAGGACTACACACATGTGGACACACAGAGACACACAAACAGACGAAACTAAGCACATTCACAGTCGGGGTCTCTCTTGTAATGGATGCCAGCCCTGCAGCCAGACAGAACTCTCAAGGGACTGCCCTTGGGCTTCAACAGCCCAAACCCTCTGGCTGTAGCTGTCACCACACTAACACTGCCAGCACAGCAGACCCACAGGCACACACACACACAGGCTACGTAGATCAAAGGTGTGTGTGTGTGTGTGTGTGTGTGTGTGTGTAGTTTGCAGAGGTTGACAGTGTCAGCAGAACCACAGCCACTCTTACGCTAGACTGGACACACAATGATGATGACTGATGAGTCCACTCCACTGTCTCTGCTTCCTCCTTTCTCCTCTGTCTCTTCTTGTCACTCGCCACTCTTCCTCCTCTCTCCTCCCCATGTGTGTGTCTCTCATTCATGTTTGCACCCTCTCTCGCTGGCTTCCCCTCTTTTGACTCTTTTCTTCTTGCCGTCTCTCCTTCCTTCACTTTGCCTTTGAGCCTCTTTGTTTTTATTTTTTCTTTGTTGTGCCCTTGTCTCATCCAGTCACTTTCTTCTTTAACTAATGCATCTCTCTTTTCTTTCTCACTTTCTCTCCCTGCAGTTTCAGAGTCCGTACTCTTATTCCCCTCCGTTTCGCTTTGGGACAGTCCCTAACGGCAGCACCGAGCGCAACATTAGGAAGAACTATCCAGATATGCATCAGTACATGACCAAATACCATCAAAGCGGCGTCCAGGATGCACTGATCAGCCTCAAGACTGGGTACTTTAAACTTGTCAGGCCAACTCACATCAAGTTGAGATTTATTATACCTGAGAGGGTAATTCTGTTTGAAGACAGCATGTATGCTTAAGAACATGTGAAAACAAACAAAAAAAGACATTGCATCACACGGAGACCAGACCTCAGGGTGCCTAGCAGGACTAGCTCATGCTAAAATGCTGCAGTAACTGTGCTGAGTGTTTCTGTCACCGGCGGTAAAATGCAGACCCTGTCTCCAAGTGCTCATTATAGAGTCTTGTTGCTGCTGGAAGGAGTGAGCTGCCAAAACAGGGACAGTGTAATTTGATCTGGAGTTTGCTACCTTTATTCTCTCTCCTAAACACACACTAATGGAAGGATGGCTGCTCTGCTTTTATTTGTTCATTAGTTTTGTATGCTTTGATCTTTGGGATTATTTTTTTCCAAACATAATTTAACTTTTTGCTTTTCCCTTCCTGCAATTACCTTATTGATACTGCATATCAGATAGATAAGTTTTGTTTTTCATATCTTATATATTAGACTTTGTTTATACCACTTCAGAACTGTATAACGAGTGTGTTGAGGAGAATCAGCAGTGCTTAACTGAATTCTTAGGCAAAAAATGGTTGTTTATACAGGATCAAATGTAAACGCTGGCTAAGTCATAGGATCTGACATATAATTCATGTGTGAAGTGCTGCACATACTTTATATTGTTTTCATGCGCACTGTGTATTGACTTGAATTAACAAATATTATCCTGAAATGATCTGTGCAAAAACAAAATTCCAACTATTGCAACAACAGATACTCTGCATATTAATTTTATCACATGTCCTTTGGTGAACAGTTTAATTCATATTTATGCATACATATCTAACATGGAAGGCCCTGTGGGGGTTTATTACCACTCTAGTGTGCTGAGTTATATAAAACCATTTTACTCATAATTACATTCAAGCAGGACTTTGTTGTTATAGAGGCTGAATGTGAGGTCCTGGTTGTGGATGTATTAGGCCCAGACAGGGGCCACATTGATGAATCAATTACAAATTGTGGCCCACGCATTTGAATTCACCTCGTCATATCAGAATAAAGAGAAAACTTAAAAGAGAAAATCTCTGCCCAAACAAAGACGTCTTTGGGAGCCTGAATATTTACCAGCACACACTCTGGGGAGTACTCTCAGTCACAGCCTGAGTCCAAATCTGATTAGCACAAGCTTCAAGAAACCAGAGCACTGCGAGTAATCAAAGTGGTGTGTTTGTGGATCTGAGGAACAGGATCTGTTGCACACCATCATGTGGGAACTTCTTTTCTTGAACGTAAATCCAGAATGTGTGTTCGTCTTACAGAAAACTGGATGCTTTCATCTACGACGCCGCGGTGCTTAACTACATGGCCGGCAGAGACGATGGCTGTAAACTGGTGACCATAGGCAGCGGTTACATTTTTGCCACCACAGGTTACGGTATCGCCCTGCAGAAAGGATCCTACTGGAAACGACTGGTTGATCTGGCCATACTGAGCATTATAGGAGATGGTGAGGCGCTTGCACACACACACACACACACACACACATTCTGCACTGCCTCAGTCACACTGCATTGAAGTTGAAGTTCCTATCTCGTTGTACCACTTCTCAGCTTTTCATCCTCCTTCTTCCTCTCTCAAAACTCTCACTCTCTCCTCCCTCCCCGTTTCAGAAAGCTATCAGGGGCTAGTCTTAACACACCATTTCATCATCATTACTCTGTGTAGGTTTGTGTAGGTGTGTGTGTGTGTGTGTGCCCACCATGTCCTGTTATGTTTACTCCTCCAGATTGTTCTGTATAATAAGCTGTGAGATGGTGCGAATGGAAGAAAGAGACTGAGCCAGACAGAAATCAAACTGCTGAAACCACTAAAGCGCTTCACTTCACACGGGGCCTTTTTATTCAGGGCAAACACCCCAATGCTCACACACACACACACACACACACACACACACACACACACTCTCTCACTCTGATAATAATTCTTCCCATCTTTCCTTATCACTCCATCACTATCAATTTTCACCCTCCTCCTACAACCTGTTTTCACTCCACCTCCTGTCTCCTTTCCATTACGACCTATTTACCATTTCACCTCTCTCCCCTGCACTCTTCTCCTCTCCATCTTTCCTTGTAATGATATGCCATTTTTCCACCACACTTCTGATATTCTCTCCGCTGCCCATCCCCTCTCCCCTTTTCTCTCTCTCTCTCTCTCTCTCTCTCTCTCTCTCCCCGTCTGTTCCTTTACCTCATTCTTCACTCCTACCTTCTGCTGCCACATTAAACCTTAATTTTGCCTTTTTCTCTCCGTTTCCAACAGGTGAGATGGAGGAGCTGGAGGCCCAGTGGCTGACTGGGATCTGCCACAATGAGAAGAATGAAGTTATGTCTAGCCAGCTGGATGTGGACAACATGGCAGGGGTCTTCTACATGCTGGCCACAGCTATGGGCCTCTCAATCCTCACCTTCATCTCTGAACACCTTTTTTACTGGAGGCTGAGATACTGCTTTACTGGTGTCTGCTCTGGGAGACCAGGTCTGCTCTTCACTATCAGCAGGGTGAGAAAAATGAAACGCTTCTAATTATCCCCATCCACTGCAGCACAATGTGCTGTATATAGGTCCAGTTTTGGTTCCTGGGAAGCAATTACCCCACCTGCTCCTGAGGTAGTACTTTACTATGCTGCTATTAGAATTCACAGTGCTGAACTCAGCTTACCAATTAAACACCATTCTCAAGAGGACAACAACCAATGTATAGCATTGATTTAAGAAGTAAGAAAGCTCTGGTTGTTGCAGTCTCAATATCAGGACTTTGGAATTTGTTGTAATGTTATTTATGGTTGAACAGAGAAGTCAACTTGCAGGCTACTCTAAAAACAAGGAACACACAGGAATCAACAAGAGAAACGCACTTCAATTATATTTGCAAATTGTTTCAGTGTAGTTACATACAGTACCAACGCAGGAGAATAACTGAAAGAAAAAACATCAGCCTCTTTAGTGTCAAACTCAAAGATCACACAGTAAATTAAAAAATGATTACTCTTGCTGCTGTGTAAAAATTGCATCTCAAACAATGCAGGTGATTTTTTTCAGTTTCCCACACAGTTGTCACTGTCAAAAGAAAATGTGTGGACATCTATATATACAGAATTCTTATTTGTAAAACTCACACACAACACTGGTTACTGGTAAGATGTAGAGGGAATCTGTGCGTGTATGTATATTAAGAGAGATTATGTAGCCCATCTCAGGCAGAGATGCATGTAGTGCTGCACATATGGAAGGTAGGATAGAGGAACGAGGATGAGACTGTGGACGCACATTCATATGCATACACACAGAGCTCTCCCCCTCGCTCGCTCTGTCTCACCCACACATGCACATACACGTCTGGTCTGACAAAGTTAAAAATGGTTACACATATGCAGGTGCAGTAAGCTTAGGGACAAGCTTGACCACACACGCGCACGCACAGAGAGAGAAATGCACGCACACACACACACACACAAGCCTACGTGTGCGCACACAAAACACAAATGGGCACACCCAGACAGACCATTCTTTCATTATTTATTTGTCTCTGTTTTAGGCAGGGCTTTTATTCCAGACGAGCAGCATTTCACACATTAAGTGTTTTACAAAAAGAGCGCAATGTGTGTCTGTGGGTGTGTATGTGTCTCAGTGTGTGCATGACGTTAAGGCAGCAATGCTGGAGGTTAAGTGGATGTAGGAAGAACATCTCCTTGCACTCAAAGGCCCCCTCCGGTGACATCATCACCTAAATTTAATTTTCTCTGCAGCAGTTCATCTAAAAAAGTGGTGATTATCTCTTCTAGCTACATTACAAAGCAAAATGAGGTTAAGGTTTGCAGAAAACACACTGGAGGAAAAAGATGCAGAGGTGCCTCCTAATGTACCTTGCAAGGAAATTACTCTTCTGCAAGCTTGAATCTTTTTTATTTGATGAAGTCACCTCTCCTCTGCTCTCCTCTGTCGTCTCACCTCCCCTCCTCCTCTCAGGGTATATGGAGCTGTATCCATGGCGTTCATATAGACATGAAGAAGAGGGCTCCCGAGCTGGACTTCAGTCCTCAAGCCAACATGTTGCACCTGCTCAAGTCTGCCAAGTCCATGGCTTTGGCTTCTCCCAAACGCAACACTGTCCTCTTGCAGCCTAGCATCCTAGATATGATGTCAGGGAAAGGTACTGTCCACCATACTGTGTATATTGTATATAACTTTTAAAATGAAATGAATTGTGTTTTTCTATTATGTGTATTTTATGCTCACAGAACAGGTAACTGTGACGACATAGCTCTCATGTACAAAGGTTATTGTGTCTTTTCTATATAGTTGACGTATGCATAAGTGAAGGTGACTCCCTTCACCTTGTTGTGGACTCCATACAGCAATTAAATTGAGTGTCATGGAAGAGCTCATCTCATGATTAGAAACACATTAGTTGCTGTCCACAGTGCCACAGGGCAATAGATAATGTATCAGCTAACAGGCTGAGCATCCACCCAAACATCCATCTATTGTATCTGCTGTCTGAGGTGCATCTCTCCTTGTCTCCTAGGTAACTCTCTCCATAGTCTGCCTTCGAAGGGTCCTGGTCTCTATAGCAACGCCGCTGGTCCACAGGGTTTCCTGTCATTGTCCGGGCGGCACAAAAACCTCCTCAACAATGCTGCGCCATTTCCCGGGCAACAAAAAGCCCCTCACCAGACCAGCCCCAACAAGCCCCAGCTGTCAATCACCAATGACAACGGTAAGACCCGCCTCACTGGGCCGGCCTGCTCTGCATCAAAACCTCGAGCCCTGTGGAAGAAAAGCGTGGAGACACTAAAGACCCAACCTACTGTTATATCGCCAGGCCCCGGCCCAAGCCCCACCTCAGCATCTGGACCCGGACCCCCACAAATGAAGAGCCAGCGCTACCTGCCCGAAGAGCCGCCACACTCTGACATCTCAGAGTGCTCCAGCCGGCCGCCATCGCACAAAGATTCTGACTCAATGGCTGCGAGAGGTGGATTCAAGCCTATCAATCAGCTGAGGAAGAGAGGTGGGGGAGGAGGTGGCGGAGGCGGAGGCTCCAAGATCTACTCAATTGACTCAGACCAGGCCAGTCTCCAGTCAGCTCCCCCCTATCAACGCGACAGCCAGGGAGGAGGTGACGAGCACAGTTACCCCCCTGACCTGTTTCCACCTGACAGCACATACTCACACACTCACGCACACTCACACCAGGCGGACGCACCCATTTTGCAGCTGAGTGCCAGCCTGCTCCATCACAGTCACAGTGCTGAGGCTGACTTACACTCCCTGAAGGACAAGAAATACAGCACCTACACACACAGCAGGTATTGTGTTCTGAACAAATTTACACCAATTCCCATGTTCATCGTGTTGTATTTTTGGTTGTGTTTGTGCGTGTAATCCTGGTCATCCTCTCTCTCTCTCTCTCCCTCTCCCCAGTGTGAAGGACAAGTCTGGGGGTTCATTCGATGCTCCCAGTGCAGGTCAGGGGACACAAGGCACCAGGCCCGGTCACTGTCGCTCTTGCCTGACCAAGCTGAGCGGTTACTCCGGCCTGTACACTGTTCGTTCTCCACAGGCTCGCTGTGATGCCTGCGCCCACCTGGGCAACCTGTACGACATCAGCGAAGACCACCTCCACTCACACTACTCCCACACACACACTCACCCACACAGCGGGGACATGTTTACACATTACCTTCCCCAGAGTGAGCTGGGCATGGTGGGCGAAGGGGACGGCCTCGTCAGCCACTTTGAGCCCTCCTCTCCCTCGCCGTCTCCTCTCCCCACCTCCTCATCAGCTCAGCACCTCCAGCTGAGTCGCCAGCACTCCTATGAGAATGTGCTTCCGGACGGCATTCCCGAGCGGCAGTCGCAGCCACACACTCACCTGCGGGGGCTGAGCCTGCCTGACAGAGATAGGGAAAGGGAGCTGACCCTGGATGAGGGGGCCTACGCTAATGTTCTCACAATGCGCTCTGATCGTCCGTTCAGCAGCCGCAGCCCGCCCTCTCCGTCACCCTCCCACCACCACAGTCTGGATGCCCCAATGCCCCTCCCCCGGCGGTCAAAGAGTCTCTTCCCCGATCGGCCTTCTCACAACCCTTTCCTCCAGTCAGCCCCTGGTACGGCACAACGAGAGCCTGCCTCCCAAGCTGTCACGCGCATGCCGCAGAGAAGTTCTGCCCACGAGCTCTATAAGCAACGAATGCCGGTTTCGCTTACCCTCGGTAACCATGGTAACCATCACATCAACCAGCATGGCGGCCATGTTGACCAACAGGTGTTCTACCCTCAGCAAGAGCCCCCCGTGGTGGCCTACATGGTCCCGCCTGCTGCCTCTCAGCCAATGAGCTATGTGACAGCACCGCGAGCCTCGAGCGCAGGTGGCAACCGGCCCCGGCTCTACCGTCGCATGCCCAGCATTGAGTCTGATGTCTGAGAGTCACACACAACACACTTACTCTCACTGAAACACGCTAACACACACGCATGCAAGAAAGAGGTGTGTGTGACTGGACCAGGCAGCTCTGATTCTAAGCACATAATCAGAAAACATACAGACACACACACACACACAGGTGGAAGATAGGAAGGTCCTCTCTGGACTTAAAGGTTAATGGTGATACTGAGTAAATAATTCATTGTTTCTTTATCACACCCTCTATAGGGCAGGGTTAGAGCCCCAGGGACTCCTGGAGGCACAATAAAAGATGAAGAGTGTGTGTGTGAGTGTCGGTGTGTGTACTAGCCTCAAGCTGAGGGCAACGAGGCACAAACTGACAATAAGTCTGACGAGACAGATCAAAATTCAGGAGGGACACTGTACACGGAGTCTAACACCAACAGTGGGGTCCAATGGAAGATACGATGGAGTGTTTGGAAGACGAGCCGCCCTGTCCCGCCCTGTCACCAGCCTCTTGGAGATGAGATGAAGCGGACACGGAATACCCCTCTCTTCCTGAGATTACACACACACACACACACACACACTTCACCTAAACACGCCCACCTCCTCTCCAGGACTCTCCTGTTGCACTATGATTTCCACAGTCAACCCGTATGTTGTCTGAGCCTCCAAACTGCACTGCCAGCATGGCTTAAAGAGTAGTAAACTACACTAGAGTAATCCTTGACTTGAATGGAATCTATCTACTGGGAGGCTAGCAGCTGGTCAGGACGCAGGTCTGAGAAGTGTATCAGCTTCTGCCCTCAGATGTACAAACACTGGAACACACACACACACACTGTGTCTGTTTTGCGGGGAAGATAAAAAAAAAAAATTAAACTACAGACTGTTTGCTGTTGTTGATGTCAGTTAATTGAACATTCCAAAAAGTGGACCAAACATGGCCGCCTGTCAACACCTCTCAGGATGAGAGTGTGTGTTCTAGTGTTTCTAGATCTATACAATATAGTATCTTTGCTTCCTCTTTCTCTTAGCTAGCCTTCAGGTCATACTGCATGCTTCCTACTGCCCTGTGTTACAGTTAAACTCCTCTACAGGGTCATATATGCACACACTTGCGCACACAAATAGATATATATATATAAAAATATATATATATGCACATACACACACACACACATGCACATACGCAGTAGTCTAGGGTAGTAGTTTAGGCTGGGTGTGTGTGTTGAGGCTATGAGATAGCTTCTCTTTGTGCACTTTGTAGATTTTATACCCTGCCACCTAACACAGACGTTTGACCAAAAACACTTTTATACTGAACAATATGAATATTCTCAATCATTCGCTGGATAGATGTCTTCTTTTCTCTTATTTCTCTTTGAACATTGGGTTTTAGGGCACAGTTAAGGGCACAGTCGTGTCAATTTTCATTGTGAGGTGTGATTTATTATTATTATTTTTTTAGATAATGGTTACAGCATCAAACAGTATACACAACACCAACTCTTAATCTTTCTCTTCTTTTTTTAAAACTTTTACTGTGCTCATTCCTACTCCAAGCACTTTCCTTCTCCCTGCATTAGTTTTGGTTTATTCTCTTTATTACTCTTTCGTCTTTTGCTCTCTCCCTGCTTCCTGCTATAAAGTGTCAGAAGAATAGAAAAGTTCAGTAGTGGGAATCACTTAATATCAGTAGTAAGATTCATCCGATTCAGCACCGGCTCTCGTAGGATACAGTACTTTTTTTCTAATAACTTTCTATATTGAACAAAAGAACTCGAGGCCTGTTTAATGTTTCCGTAGTGAATTTAGAGGCTGAGTGCATCACCGCCGCAGATTTAATCAAATTCATTCTCCTGGACGAGCGTCAGAGTAGCTGGTACTTGTGTGGCTCTCTGTTGGCGAGAACACGGCGCTGTGTGTCAGCAGAGAGAGTCACGTGGCAACGCAGAGAGTTTGCAAAATGAGTCGCTACCGAGGCAACACTCACTCACAGATACACACACACACACACACACACACACATACACTCAACAAGCTGGCAATGTGTGTATGAGTGTTGTAGAAATCCATAATCTACTGAGTAAGGGCATTGATTTTTGAGCACAAGGACGTGATATCCCATTAGCTGAGCGTCTGTCTCTATTCTTTCTATTACATTGCTCACACACGCACGCACGCATATATCTATATATATCGGCTGCAAAGAATGCAATGACAGTTTGAGATTTTAAAAAGCGGTAAACGCTGCCCCTCTTTTGGTAAAGGTTTGGTGTGTGAGTTATATGCACAATATCAGGTTGCAATATTATACTTCTGTACAGAGAAATCTTTGTTTTAAATGTTAGAAACTGATTTCATTTGTTTGATTTGAATGGTATTAAGTGTTGAATTCATTTCAATAACAACGTGGCTTTTTATTCTGCTTTAAAACAAAAAAAAAAGACTGGCATGTTTTTAGATTTTTGTGTGATTTTTGTTTTTAATTTTTTCCCCCCTCTGGTGTTCTGGTTGTGGTTGGGACTTCACTGTACAGTCCACACACTGCTGTGTGGGTTAACAGACTAGTTAACTATCCCGGTTAGCCAACCAGTTAACTACCTACACGTAGCTGGGTCTCTCATGTGAGTCACACTCAATGAATAATGATAGTCCAGCCTGTGTGGTTTATACGAGCCCCCTCCCTCCCACATAGTTCTTTTCCACTACAAGCCTGTGCTGTTTCACCTCTGTGTGTGTGTGTGTGTGTGTGTGTGTGTGTGTGTGTGTGTGTGTGTGTGTGTGTGTGTGTGTGTGTGTGTGTGTTTTACACTGTGCAGGCATTTATATAAGACAGAGGATGATATTTGTATTTAGAGGTTGTTCGTGGTGTGTTTTCTGTGTGTGTGTGTGTGTGAATGTGTGCTTTTGTGTACTGCCTTCCTTTTGTCCCACATATAACATTTGACCTGGCTTCTTACTCATGTAACACAAATACAGTCACACACACACACACACACAAACACACACATGTTGTGTCTGTACTGTTGTGGTTAAGAGAACATGTAGAATGAGTTTTGTATGTTCACCATCACAGAGATTTTTACACCAACCTTTAGTTTTATTTATTTATTTATATATTTTTTTATTTTATTGCATGACGTGCTTGTGTTTCTGGTGGTACCTATTTTGCTGCAACACCTGAGTTCTCCCTGAGTTAGATCTACTACCAACGTTCCCCTCAGCCCGGGTCAGTGCACCACATCTGACCCAGAGCCCTGGGTGGTTACGCTCCTCAGCTTCTGCACAACGCCAGCCACCGTCGAGGAACACGTGGAAACAGGCTCAGCACAGTTCTTAGTTTGGCCCAGGTGTACACACATACATACAGTAATGGGTGGAAGGTGTGCATTGGTGTGTAGTCCTCTGGGTCTCCTTGCTGTGTATCTCACCTGTGTATGAGTTCAGGGGTTTTTAAGCTACTAGTTGTGTTGTAAATACTACCTTGTCACTCAGTACCTCTGTACAATCTGTAAATAAGTAAAGGTTACATTTTTCTATTTGTCTGCCTCTTTTTGATTATTTACCATAAAGCGAACCTAATAAAGGGCTAATTAGATGTAACAAATGTATGAATGGTTAGTAAAATGTTTATTTAACTTTGAGCAGAGACTGAAATGAAAAGTTAAAAAAACAAACTCATGAGCTTTTATTAATCATGAAGCTGCGGAGACAGTTAGCTTAGCATGTTAACCACAGTTGTTGTTTTACACTTTGTTACCCACAAGTCCCACTCAGCCTTCACGTTAAAGTCGTCAAAAATTTAAGCTGAGGTGAAGGAATTCATGCAGCTTTTAGCTGTCTTTTCTAAAGTCCTTCCTGCTACTTTTACACCAGCACATAAAGGTCTGAACTCTATGAAAACACTGCAGTTAACGACAATTCTTTCATCTTACATTTCTTTTTGACCTCTGTTTGTATAAATTATTATAATTGTTGTAAATTACTGAAGCAGCACCCACTTTAGAATATTATAATTAAAACAACACTTAAGTGAAGGATATGTACTTTAATTAGAGATGCAAGAGTTAGAAGTCAAAATGTATTTAGCGCTTTGTGCTGTTTCCTCCTGTTTCCATTCATTATGCTAAGCTAACCTAAGAAGCAGTAGGCAGGAGATTCATACTAAGATTTGAGAACAGAAACCATCTTTGCATCCACTTCTCAGCAAGAAAGTGAATAAACCTATTTCCCATAAAGATTACCTTTAGAGCAGCTGTCAAAAATATGTTTTACTGCTTAATTAAGGTGATTATTAAGTCTTATTTGTCATGATAGAGTAAAAGAATGTATATATATATATATATATATACTGTATATATGTATATATAATGCAGATGCAGGTAAAATGTATTTATTTTGATGCTAGTTCGATATTTAATTTGCATTTAAAACTTCCCTCTGTTTTCATATATTTGCAAATACATTGAGATAAACAACAACTTGTGTTTAGCGCTAATTACCTAAGACGCTACAGTAAGATGGTGATCATAAGAACAATAAAGCTGCTACACATCTTAGCACTCTTATTGTGAGGTTGTTTGTCCATTTAGCATTAGCAGCAGCAGCCTCGCAGGGCTGCTAGCATGGCTGCACAGGGTAAGTGGTAAAACATGCTTATTAAAGGCTGTTAACTGCTGTATAGTTCCATTTAACACTATCTGTCTATCTTCTTCCATATCTGGGATTCTGCTGCAAAAGGGCCTTCTCTGCCCCACTCTCTGTAGGCTTTCATAACCCACCCTTCGTGTAAGGGTGTGTGTTTAGTGTGTGTGAGTGTGTGTGTATGTGTGTGTGTGTTCAGATCAATGTTCTGGTAAAAAGCTTTATTTTTATATTTTTGTTTCCCTAAGGAGACAAACACTCTAATCTGGGCTGAAGTGGGACAGGAGAGGGTAGCAGAGAGGAGCACACACACACAGACAAACTTATGCATGCTGCAAATCAGCACACGCCGAGGCTGGAGGATCTGTCACAAGCCATAGACCAGCTGCAGCCAGAGGAGAAGAAGTAAGGAGAGAGGAGAACAAAGACGTGAGGCGTCCCACTGCAGCCGTCTAGGCTTTCTTTGAAATGGCTCACATGGAAAACATCACAACATACGCTATAAAAGCCTGTTTGTGAAGAGTGTGTGACTATGTGCATATATATATATATATATATATATATATACATATATATATATATATATACATATATGCTCATATGTATGTTGCTTCCTCCGAGACAGTGTGTGAGGACCACAGCGGCCTAATTCTTCCTGACATGATCCATATGCTCGTAATGGACAGAGCAACAGCACACACTCCTCTGCCTCTGCCTCTTATTTAATTAATAGCCTGTAATGCAATTACTGTAACACACAGGAGCAGGATTCAAGTTCCTCGTGCCACAACACATAATACAGTCATACATGTGCATATTTCTGCAGACACAATCCCAGGGCTACACGCACACAAGATTGGGCATTCTACCACATATAGCCACACTGTAGGGGTGTGAGATGAAGCAGATAAATGAGGATAATTAATTTCCTGGATTAAGAACGTCTCCATCTGAGCAACCCCGCGGCTGGAGAGGAGTCAGAAGAAAAACAAGAGGCATAAGTCAGAGAGAAGAAGAAGAGACAGCAGAGGATGATGGAGGACGACGAGGGTGATAGCGCCGAGTAAGACAGGCCCGCTGTAGGCTGTTGGCTCTGCCCAAGACTCCAAACATCCTCATTAACCAGCAGTCGGCCTACACACTTAACACGTGTGTGTGTGTGTGTGTGTGTGTGTGTGTGTGTGTGTGTGTGTGTGTGTTTGCATGCACAGTTGTGTTCTTAAACTGTTGTTATTGCATGTGTGAGATAGAGAGAGATAGATAGAAGAAGAGGGGGAGAGAGAGAGCAGCGTGTCAGCCTACACACTAAACAAACCCATGAAAATTCATAAGGACCTGGTGACGCCTACTCACAAATACTAAAAATACTGGAGTGAGTTGAGCCTAGTCAGAGGAGAGGAAAGGGGGGGAAGAAGAGTGAGAGTGAGAGAGAAAGAGAGAGAGAGAGAGAGAGAGAGGAGATGAATAGAGAGAAATGAGAGAGCAGCAGCAGCAGAGGAGGAGACGAGATAGGTGTAACATGAACCAGGGGAGAGTAGAGCAGAAAAGAGAAGAGAAATAATAGTTACATCAACTGCATCCAACTTGGAACATCTATTCTCAGCCTCCAGCGGTCAGCACTCACTTTGTTTGAAAGTGTGTGTGTGTGTGTGTGTGTGTGTGTGTTTCCCTTTTTCCCTGGATATCATCAGTTTGAGGAAAAAGAATAAAACCATCTCAGTTTTTTTCCTCAACATGTTAACAGTCAATCTCCTGTGTGTCCATGCAGACGTCTGTGTTCATGCTGATGTGATGGAGATTGACAACCTCTCTCCAGCAGGGGAGGAAGTGTGGGACGAATGGGCAGTTTTGAGTCTGATTTTCGCCCTCAGGACTGATGCAGTCGAAGAAGACGTTTTGTTTTGGGCGTCTGAGTCAAAGCAGTTCCTTTCACAGCTCTGATGGTGGACGTTCCGCAGACTTCAGTGAACGCTGACAGATGTTGTTTGATTGACAGCACAAAATGACACTCATTTGTGTATAAGTTCAGGGATAAGCTGAAATATCAAAAAACGACTGTGTGCTGATAAGATCAAAACAGCTCTCACATCTCTCTGTTAGGCTGCAGCTGATCAGCTTACAACACAAAGGCAGGAAATGAGCAAAAAAGACATTAAAACCAAAAAAGAAAAAGAAAAAACTCTTGTTTCTACACTTTGTTTAAATGAGATGTAAACTGTTAGTAAGTGTTACAGGAGCTGGCAGGTGGATTCGGTTACTAGCTGTTGCCAGGCTTGCTGATGCATGTTGTTCTAACAGTGTTTAAAAGAGAAAATACTGGATCAATGAAATTGAACACACTGATGGATGTGCTGCTTCTGCTTCTAATGGTGCAATCAAACTAAAGTTTCAGCACTCCTGATGTTTATTTTATGTATTTTTCCTGTTTTGTTGATGACTCTGGGTTCTGGGTGATCTCTGTCCATTGTTTCCGTTACCCAATAGATAGTAGAAACTTCAGTTTTTCAGACATTAAGGATGGTTCGCCTTGTGCCTCTGTTCTGTTTGACTCCGATGAAGACACAAATGTGTCAAAACATTTGTCTACTTTGTTTGCACCATTAAAAGCAGTACAGTTATTGATATATTCCAGTCTGTTTTCCCTTTAAAATCTTTGCTGCTCTTTCAGAGCCACCTGGTTCAGCTGCATGCTGTTGAAAACCACGCAGACTCCAAGGTAACTGTCTCCTGTCCTCACTCAGCCAGAAAGCAAATAAGTGTAAATCTCAATAAAGTCAAACTAGTACTTTAAGAACAGCTTAGAATTAATATTTATTATTGGATGAAGCAGCATTAATTGATTTTCTCCACTGAGGAAAAAAAACAGCTAACAGTTAACTTAATATATTATCACCTTTTAAAGATGTTAGCAAACAATTGCTCTCTTTTCGTTTCCACCAATTCCTGAGAGGAATATCTGTCTCTTTAGCTCATTTAGCTGTGAATGTATCAGAGGTGTTTGTCTGAAAACAGCTGCGGCTGAGAACAGTGTTGACGAGAGATGTGAGTGTGAAACAAAACAGGAAAGTTCTGGTCTGCAGAACCAAAACCGACGCTGAAAGGACCTATCACTTCATCATTGTTATTTTTATTGATCAGTGTGGCTTTAATAAGTCTTTTGTTAATGCTCAGTAGGTTGGATGATAGGAGAGATCGTTGCATGGAGCGACGCCTGTTGTGTCAGATTGTGTCGGACTGCATAAAGAAAGAACAATAAATAAGAACAGATCTGAACACACGTGCAAACGTGGCTTGAAATGAAATAACAAAAATTCACAAGCTCTGTTTAGTTAGTTTAGGTGTTCGCAGTTGGAAGTGGGTTTTCAATGAAGGAGACATTTCAGTTGCATTGTCAGAAATGAGATTGATTTTTTGGACCAGCATTTCCAGTTTCTGCTGCTTTTGATTGGAACCGTCCTTTCTTTAATCTGTGTCTCGCAAGTCTCCAACTTTACGGAAGTGCAATTCTAAATCACTGGAGAGCTCTTTTAATCCTTCGAACGGCTCCTTTCACCGCTCGGATGCTGGACTTTCTGCTGACTTTAGTAAACGCTCAGAGATGATGTTTGACTGACACCACAGTCTCCGTCAGTCAGCTCAGTTTGAGCAACAAAAGCAAGATGACTTCCTTGGAAGAACGCTATAAATCTCAAATGAGCGCACACTGGAGAGATGTCATGTGTGACTTATGGCAACTAGTTCCTGCTTCACCTCCTCTATTTCACTCTCTCTCTCACACACACAAGCACATAAGTAGTTCTGCCAGGCTATGCTTGTGCTAATAGCTGTATACTAAACAGGGTACTTCCAGGTGCAGAAATAGACGCAAGACATTAAGAGTAAATTTAGCTTTAATAACCGAGCTAATCACACCATTAATGTAACATTCAGAATGAGGCACACATGCACAGTGTGTAGCATTGTCGCTACTCTAATAGAGGGTTTCCACCTGACTGCTGCTTACTGAGAGATGCTGGGAGGCAGGAACAAGAAGTTGGACAAACCCTGCCTGTGTGTGCATCTCTAGCTTCCCTCTCTATGAGCGTGTACATGCGAGAGCCGCAGCTCTCAGACTTCACGCCGTTTTGTTGTGTTTGTTTTATTTTGTCTCTTCTATAAATGATGAAGCTCCAGGCGGGCGAGAGAGAGAGAGGCACTCAGCCATCCCCTGGGGGGAAAGTGCTCGCCGCTGGGCATCGTCCCCTCAGCATCACCCACCTCCCCCAACCATAATGCCCCATCACATTCAAATGAGGACAGCTTGTGCATGCAAGTGACTAAAATGAATGATTACATGAGAAATTGCCAATGAGAGGCTTCATGCTTTTTGGTGTATTTTTAGTACTAATATTGAGATTGCCATCCATAAAACAGGTAATATATGAGCCACTACTCATTGTAAAAAATGGCATTAATTTTAAATGTTGCTCCTTTACTCATTACTTGCTGGAAACAGTAATTTGTCAGAGCTCTGCCTTTAAATTACCAGTGTTTTCATCTCTCCTGTTTACAACACTGCCAGCCCTGTGAGTGATCAGCGTGACCATCAACAATAACATTCGGTGTTCTTGTCATCTGCTTGCAGAGTAAAATTAAAGTTGGGGGAATAATTTGCAGTTGAGAGAAGGTAAATCTTTCTGTCACTTCTCATTAGAGTTTTCTCAGTGACAGAGGATGAAGGCAAACACTTTAGTTCAGTTTAGGCGACAGTCAAGGATGACGCTGTAATGGTTGGTTGAGTACTGGACCCAGAAACGCAGTCAGAAGCCCTGGGGAGTGTTAAAGAGGTGTTATTAAAGGCAAACAGTGAAAGTTACAGCAGGTGAGTTCCGGTAATCTTCCAGGAAGGTCTGATGAGGGAATGACAAGATGGCAATCGGTCATGAGAGACAAGATGGCAGCCTCCAATAAAGACGTCTGCTGCGTTGCCGCAATGATGGAGAGTGATGCACAAACACAGAAAACCCAGACAGACACGGACAGACAGTTTGTAACACCTCCATTCACAAACTGTCTGTTTCTACACAGAATAATAATTTTCTTTCCTTCTCGAGAGCTACATTAGGAGATTGATTCCACAGATTCATGTGTGAATTGAGTTTGGAGTTGGAGCCAAGACGCTGGCAGTTTTCTATACACAGTTAATAATGTAAGAAGCCTGGATGAGGATTCCCATGGTTTCATATAAAATGTCTTGACTAATCATTTGTCCCCACAGAGGGGGGTGTCAGACCATCCCACCATAAATCTGTTGGGCTCCATGATGGTGGACACCATGCTCTGTCCCTAACCCCCTGCACTTTTTACCTGACCTGACATGTTAAGCTGTTTACCCAAGCAAAGGGGAAAATACTCAGCAGCTCGGGCTAAACTGTTGTGGTTGACCCAACCAGCTTGAGCGGCAGTTTTTTCTCAATGGCACAGCTCACACAATACTGCACCTGATGTACCTCCTTATCTCCTTATCTTTGCTTATCTGCTTGTCCTACTAATACTTAAACCAAAAATAAAAAGAAAGCTTTTTTCCCTGGTTTAAAACATTAATATTCATATTCATATCTTGAATACTAACCCAAGCAACAAGAAGATAGTTGGCAGAATGACCTTACATCTCCATTATCCTCGCTCAGGTTAAACTGGCACAAGTGGCTAGTTAGTGACTACTCAGCCACCATCATCACTGATCCACTCACATCGCCATTAGTGTCTATACATTAACCTGTCTAAATCAAACAGTCTAGTTAGTCTAACAGCAACACAAACCTGACTCAGCTCATTAGTGTAAAGACTGTGAGCAGTCGAAAACAACTAGCTTATGTCTCTCTTCAAAAATCTACCGACATGTGTAAAGCTAACTAATGAAAACATTAAGTGCTGTTTGTTTATTCCCTCTTTTTGTGTGTTTAAATAGAGTTATGAAGTCTATTTCTTGCAACCAAGCTGCTTTCCCCTGTTGTCAGTCTTTATGTAAAGCTTAACTAACTGCCTCCTAGTTCCACCACAACTATGAGCGATGTTGATCTTCTCGTCTAATTCTTGGCAAGAAAGCGGATATGCATATTCCCAGAAACGTCAAACTATTCCTGGAAGAGGGAGTGTAGGAAAGTTGTAGTTACAGTAACAACTATTCAGTAAAGGTGATTCAACCTGACCTTTGATGGAGGTCATGACAACAGAATTTTTTTTTTTTCATTAGTGTAAACACAAAAAAAGAGCAACACTTTACATTCCAGCATATTTTATCACAGAATAATGCACAAAAAGAAAAAACTTCCCCTTGCAGCAATAACTACCTCACAAATCTGTGACATGCTACTGATCAGATTTTGCAGATATTCAGGTTTGATTTCCTCCCAGGCCTTTTGCAGCACTACGCAAAGGTCTGCTGTGCCGGTTGGGCAGTGTTTTCTCAAACTGCTCAGTTCAGTTTGTACTGCACCAGTACATCGATGGGGCCCAGATCTGGTTGAGCTGGCCAAGCCATCTCAGAGAGTATTCCAGCAGCTGCTTTCTTCTCCAGAATTTTACAGAAGCAGGAAAAATGCTTTGGGTTAGTATCCTGCTGCAAAATGTCTAACGCTCCCATTACTGGACTTAATCTACCAGACGAGCAAGGATTGGTTTTAAAATGCTGTTTATTTAAATGCAAGGCAGATGTTAGAAGCTGAGAGGAAGAAGAAACCAGAACCGGAGCGAGAGCAGGTAAAAGCTCTGGTGGAATATAGTCTTACACTGAAACTGACACTGGCCTGCACCTCACTGCGTGCACTTTCTTAAAGTAAAAATCGAGGTTTGTTAAAGTACTTGTCAGTGTCAAATGTGTCTTTCAGTTGAGTAAACTCCATCCACAGGCCATAAATTATCCAGTTGTAACCGCAATGATGTTTAAAAATTGGGTCATCTGTGCAGCCGTTGTGAGCTTTGCTGCTTTTAACCATCGCTGAGTTACTTTTTTAGACCATCACATGGACACAAAAAAGTCCGCTCTACAAGAAGAACCCTTGTACGAACATGTATTGAATTATGTTCACACCAGGATTAAAAGCCGAACTGGGGGCTCAACAGGAGGCACAGAGCACAAAGTATTTCTTTTTTCCTTAAAAGGAAATTTACAACTGGGCCTTAGGCATGTTCCCGACTGACTCCAAACGCTAGATATGGATTTTTACTTTTACTCCAACTAAAACAATATATATTCTTTAAATTTTTCACAGCCTTTGTTTCTGCAAACACAGTCTGCAAATCTAAGTACTTTGTGTTTAAAGTTATCGGATTCTTTTACTCTGCAGAGGAGAGAACTAAGGCAATGCTGTGTCTCTGTCCAAGGTGCTGATGGTGGAGCTGTCAGCAAAGCAGGAGCTGTCCGGGGTCTTTGCAGAGTTTCATGCTGACTGTAATGTCTGCTGTCAGTGGGAAGCACTCGGGCTCGGTCAGATCCTTCTCGCTTAATCACTGAGACATTCTTCGTGACTGTCTGCTAAGATTTGCAAACAGTGGGATCTTTAGTCCTTGCAGAGATGTGGACAATAATGTTTCTGTTTACTATCTACGTGGTCAAGGTGTGTCCACAGAGCCCCGCTCAACACTCAAAATTCTCTTTTTAAACAATGTGTTCTGGATTTCAGCCAGATTTGCATCTAAATTTCCAAACCTGTATACTTGCATCTTACATTTTGTGTAAATTTCCTTTTTCATTTCAGTCCGTGTAATTTTCACTTTGTTAGTGCTGTACTGTAGCTGTTGGAAACATCACTATTGTAATTTCAGATCCCACCAGTAAATAAAACTTCCTGTAAAACAATTCTGCTAAGTTTTGTGAATGTAGCTTGAAATTTGTGTTACTCTTTGAGAAAAGAAGAGAGTTCAGGAAATGTATTTTATCAAAACTGTAACACAAAACACAATCACCAAATAAATGATGATATATGATTAATACATACACAAGTGCATAAAGCTATCACAAGTAGAAAGCAAAGTAGAAGATAAAACTACTTCTTTCCTTGAGCGAGAACTCACCAAAGCAAAGTAATAGAAAAAGAAAATAACAAATTGATGCAGGCTGGCTGTGTGGTCATGATGTTAACAAGATGGACTATGTGGTTCCAGCTGGGAAACAGCAGCTGGCCCTACAGACCTCTGCTGGAGAGGTGGACAGAGGAAAGAAGCCGGTTCAGCAGATCTTTGATATTTGCCAGATTTAACAGACCTTCTTAACAGCAAACATTTTGGCTTGGCAGCAAGAAAAAGTGTAACTGATGAAAACTGTAATTGATGCATGTTGGATCACTATCACAGCTCAGTCAGACAACTGAGCCACTGCTAATGTAAAAATACAGGTTTGAAGAGTAGGCAACAACCCTACTCATGTCAAGTCTCCAGTTCTTTTCCCTTCACTAATAGCTGCAGCCAATTCCATCCCAGCCACAGGTGAATTTGTTCAACAGGTAAAGGCTGCTCTCTCTGTTTTCACGAGATGCAGAGATTTTATTTAGTTGCCATTCAGCCATCAAAATATTTCTCAGAACACATCCAGATTTGACACCTCAGTGTTGTCTGTGCTCTGGCATGAAGCAGGGAGGTGCTGGACTGTATTGGCAATTTGGGCTGAAACTTGGCTCAGTGGTGCACCTGTAGCTGAGAGTGAAATGAGGATGCTATGCTATGCTAATCACGGAAAGCAAATCAGCAGACTGAAGAGGCTGTGAAAAGGATGACCACTTCATTACATGTGATTGTGCCATTGACATCGTACATTTAACCTGTCCTTTTAACAGCGCCATGCATGAGTACATTAACAGGGTCTGTTAATGTTCAAGGGACCACGGGAAAACAACGTTTTTGTGGCAACATTTCTATGTTTTAGTGCTTCTCCAAATCAGCTTAATTAACAATGGAAAAATATACAGATTAACCAAAGTACATTTTAAGAGGTTCCTCCCCGCTATGGCAAAACAGCTACGACAACTCGTGAGGCAGAGCAAACCTTCCCAGCTTGGGTTGTTCTGGTATCTGTGATCTGGTGCTGTTGGTAGTGACAGAGGAGTGTTATCTTCCTGGTTGTAGGTGGACATCACTATCAAGATAGTGGCCTCTTTTTCACATTTTCAAAATTATATATATTGTCATATCACTGTGTGTCTAGAAATGTGACCATGGATGCAGCCTTCCATTAGCTTGACACCTCGGACAGTATGCTTACAGGTGGAACTTTTCAGGCTTCAAAATTGCACTGCTATGCCTGTCATGCTGTGGTGAACGAACTTAGAGGTCAGGACAACGCAATGTCCTGCAACAAACCCATGAGAGAAGAAGCAATTGTTTTTATGCGTTTATGGTGAAAGATGTGCATCTCCGGCTTTTAGAGCAGAAACTGTTTTCTCAGCTGGAAACACATCCAAGCGCTTATGCAATCCCTCCAGCAGCAGCTCTGGTGCTTCACCATGCTCAGTGATACAATGTTTTTCAGGTCTCCTGCACTTTTTGATCATCCTTGTTCTCATGTTTCTCTGGACATTACAACTACTTTACCCCCTCAAGGGTAAAGTAGGGTGTGGTGCTGGTCGCAACATTCGAACTGTTCACCTGTTTACTAAAGAGACAACCAATTTAATATTGTCTCTATTCATGCACTGCAATGATACTGTGTATTGTGCCTGACAGTGAGCACAGATCTATTGTTCTGCCCTCAATCTGCTCCGGGTGTTGTCCTCCTGTTTCGACCTGCCGTTCAACCAGGCTGAAAATATTATTTTACAACAGCTTTAGAAAGCTACATGAACAAATAATAATATAATAAAAGCAATACTTTACCAAGTCTTGCTAGTGGCTGTACCCCTACATTACTTTTACCTGCACTGTAAAACATAGTGAGGAAGATAAGAAACAACTTTATGTATAAACTAAATAAATGAAGCATAAAAAAATACAAATAGATTTTTTATGCCTAAAATAAGACTACAACATGCTCACAGTGATGATGAATAGGTACAGTATGTTTGCCAAATTCATCATTTTATTTTAGCAAGTTATCACACACAACATTTCATTATGTAGGATCAAAAGCAAAGTACAGTTGTGTTTATACAAAGCCAAGATCAGTGACTGTCTTTTCCATTGTAACTATCTTTTTTATGGTTTCAGTACTGTATCTGCTGGGTGATTCAGGACCCTCTGTTCAGCAGGTCATTATGGAGTCACCTTCCTGCTCCTGCGCTCGTCGGCTCTTCAGTGTGAGCACTCAAACAAGCAGAACTGTCACTCGGACCAAAACCAGGACAGAAATTTGCTGTGCAAAGTGAAATGTCTTCTAGCCCAGTCTAACAGACACATGACAGCTTATCAGGCACAAGTGGTCATGGTCGGAAATACGGTGCTGTGAAAAATGATTTGTCCCCTTCCTGATTCTTTATTTTTTGCCCGTTTTTCTCATAAAATCTGTTTGAGACGCTGTGGCACGACCTTAGACAAACCTGCTCGAAAACTCTCTAATGTGGCTAAACTCTAACTATTCTGCAAAAAAGGGAGTAAGTCAAAATTCCTCCACAGCAACGTGAAAGACTCAGTGCCAGTTATCACAAACTGGTGGAACCACCAGTTATTAGGTTAAGTGGTCAATTACTTTTTTCACACAGGACCAGGCAGGTTTGGACAACTGTTTTACCTTAATAAATGGAATAATGATTTAAAAGCTCTTTTTATCTGTGCTGTCACTCACTGTTATGTAAAAGCAGCCTCTTATTTTCTCACTTTGTTTCCCGCGCTCTTTACGGCCTTGGTCTCTAAAAATACCCACAATGCACTGTCTCACAAAGACTCACAGCCCACGGCAACGGACAGAATCACCTGAACTGGAGGCCTCATCTGTGTGTGTGTGTGTGTGTGTGAGTGTGTGAACTGCTATCCTTTGCTAGTGTATTGCTCTTATCAAGAGTTGTTCATCTGCACACTCGCCCACACACATGCAGACAGCCATGCATGAAACATAGTTTGCATTAAATACTTGATGAGGTGTGTGAGGCTGTCAGGCGTCGGTCTGCAGCTCAGTGAGAATAGTTGTCACATCCAATGAACAATTTTGTCTTGTGTAACATCTCCTGAGCCACAGTATTGGGATTCAGCCTTGAGAAACAAACTCCCAATGACCTGCTTATATAGGGTACTGTACATATGCACATTACAGCCTGCATCAGTGTACAACAAATAACCTTCAGATGAGAACAAAGTGTTTTGTATTATTTAAAATATGAACGCACAGCCTACATCTCCCTTTAACACTCCAGTTAAAGTTGGTCAGTTCATCCATTTTATTTTTTCTTAAGTTGCTCTAAAGTGAGAAAAATCATCTTACTCCACCGTTTTCGACAGTGTCAGACTGAATATTCTTCCTAATGGTTTTCACTGAAGCTACAGTTTGCAGTCAATTAAAACAAACACATTTTTACATTGCTTATGTACACATCTTCCCAACATTCACACAGATATTTTTAGGATCACTGGAAACTTCTCAGTTAGGATTTAAAAATTACATTGTGTGGGTTTTGACTATGTTTGGCTGCACAACATGAGTTTAGGGCCTTTGAATATGGGAAAACAAATTACAGCATTTGTCCAGCATATAAAGGATTTGCCCTTATTGTCACTCACTCACCCATTCACAAACACACAAATGAATAAAAGAACTATGTGCTGTCCAATTACGTCTGAAGGTGAATGTATTTATGCTTATAGTCCAAAGGCACCAGTATGCTGTCTAGTCCTTCATTTTTTTTATATTTACTGGTTAAAAAAATCTTCAAAAATTATTCACAATTTACAGTTGCACTGTAGTTTTAGCAAACGTTACTCAGACAGAAGTAAATGGTGCATTTGTCGGTGACTATTTTCAGTGACAGAATACACATTTCGTGCTCCAGTGAGTATTTACAGCAGCAGAATGGGATTAACTCAAGCCAAACTACAGTGTGTTCATGGAAACAACACAAATAACACAAGTTATCCAGGGCAACAGTTTGGCTCATTTTTATTGCTGTAATAGTTTTAAGACAAGAGTCGAGGTCCGTGGTGTGAAGGAATAAGCTGACTTTGGCTACTTGGACAATATAGACTTTGTTGGATTTGTCGACAATAAAAACAATTAAATACAGACCTGCGTTATCCTTTAAATATGAAACTATTGCACCAATTTTGTGAGCAATAATAAATATCATCCAACCATCCATCATCCTAACCTCGTCCCAGCTGTCACTGGGCAAGAGACGGGGTTCGTCCTGGACCAGTCTGATATATGAGACTCACATTCACACCTGTGGGCACTTTGGTGTCACCAGTTAACCTAACGTGCAGGATGGTGGGTGTATATTAAAAAAACAATAACTAAGATTACTAATTATATTTAGGTATTAGTTTATACACACATTTTATATAGGATAGACAGAAATACACTAACGAGTTACTTACACACACTGACACACACACACCCAGACAGTGGAGTTCTCTGGAGCTGCACCTTCAGGCCAGATTAGTTTGAGTGACTCACATGCAACTCTCCTGCTGTGTAATTGAACACTACACTGTACCCGCTCTCTTCACACACTTAAAGATACACGCTCGTACAGTGGCTTCTCTTAAATCTTACACTGAGAAGAATTTTGGAAGGAAAAGATAAAGAAAATGTGAGAAAGAGGTATAAAGAAGGAATATTAAAGTGAGAAGAAAAAAGAAAAAGACGACAGAGACATGTAAGACAGAGGGGGAAGAAAGAGAGAATAAAGCAGGGGAGTCTTCTCTTTCCTTAAATACTCCTGCTGAGATGCTGCTCCGCTGATCAAACGGTGAGAGAAAAGAGGTGAGGGGGCGCGCGTAGGAAGAGGAGAGCGAAAGACATATAGAGAGCAGAAGAAAGGGATAGACAGAGAAGCTGCTGAACAGAGAGAATGAAAAGAAGGTAGGAAATCAGAGGACTAGTCAATGGTCGCAGCCGTCAGATTAGAATTGTAAGTGTGAAGTGAGCGTGAAGGCACGGACAAAGATTTGACTTCTACAAGACATTAGTGCCCCCTCGGCTTTGCAGCTGTCCACCCCCTTTTTTTTCTGTCAGGTTTTATTTCATCACTGAGAAGTCTGTCATATACCTGTAACAGCAGCAGAAACACTGACAACAGCCCCCTGACACTCTGCTGACGTCAGCGACAGTGACGACCGCCATCTTAGGGATCTACAGCAGGGAGACACTGTTTAGGAGCGTTCCTCCTCACTCACACTGTATGCGTGTGTGCTGTTTGCGTGCATATGACAGTTCTCAAAAAAAGTCTAATAGAGTCTGTACCCCAGTGGACTCAGTATCAGCAGCCTCAACACACACACCCACACACACACCAACACACGCGCACACACACACACACACACACACACACACACACACATGCATGCACAGACTGGCCTGAAGTTCAGACATTAACTTAAGCTGACAGTCACAACACACATGTCACACTCTGAAAGTAACATTAGGTGATGTCACTGTGAAATCACACACGCGTTTCATGGTATCTTATCATGAAAGCAATTTTTGTCAAAAGGGAAGATGGCAAAGGACAGAAAGGTCACGAATGAAAGAGTGCAGCACAGATTAAATTAAAACATATTTCATGGAAATGCTTATTATACACGTACATAACATCAGTCTTTAATGCGTTAAAAATGCACAATAGCTCAACATGAATTCCAGCTTTGTTGGTAATACTGAGTTCACTTGTTCACATTCTTCACACAGTTAGTACAACAACAGTCTATGTGGACTAAACTGTGAATCATTTTTCCTTTGACACAGAAAGTGTTTGGAGTGTTTGGTGACCAGATCTTTTAAAATTCATGAACTCGTTTCTCACCAACAAAATTCACAAAATGTAGCTGCAGCTTGTTTTGTTCAGGTTTAAACCCTTGTTTTAAAAGAACATAAAATGAGTCTAATATAGGACTGTACAATTGTTTGTTTTCAAATTAGTATTACAATTGAACAGTTTTCAAACTATGAAGCTGCAATTTAAACTGAAATTAAAACAAAATTAGTCATTTCTTGCATTTTAAAGAATGGGACAAATATTAACAGCTGTCCCCACACATGCACACATTCTCCATGAGAAGCTTGTAAGGGAAGCAAGTCAGACTGGTGAAAGACAAACAAGTTTCCATGTGGAACATGCATGTCTTCACACTGGTGCTGAAAACGGCCTCAGCAAAAGCAAATGATGACCAGCAAGAGAGACACTAGTGTTTGCTTTAGATTGGAGGATGCACAGCAGGAACAGGTGTTGTAACAAAGGTACCTGTGGCGACGTCTTTCAACATTAAAAAAAGCATCTGCTAGTGCAATCACAACCTCTCTAGTTCCCTCTAGTTCGTCACCTACATCTCCTACCACTGGCTAAAGTGTTCATGACAGTGACTCCATATGAACTAGAATCAAAATGCCATGTCTGCCACTTTAGTGTTGTCTCAAATTACCCACCACTTAGAAGGAAAGACATGATGCCCCTCAGTGAAGTGCTTAAGGCTGGATTTAGTCATGTTAGGATGCTGAATATGTGCATGCAGAGAGCTTACTGAATACAATCACATACTAAATCCCCAGAAACTCTCTGTATCAATACTGTTTTTAAGAGAGGAGTAAACAGACCGTGTCTACCCACTCAACTCTGCAACCTGAAGCTATCCTGTCCCTTGATGCCAAAAAGGCGTTTGACAGAATTAAGTGGGATCATTGATTTGCAGCCTTTAAGAAATTTGTATTGGGACCAGTTTTCTGTAAATAGGTTAAACTTTTGTATGATACTTTGGGCTTCAAGGACAAGACAATATATAATATCACCATTAATATTTGATATACAGTAAAAACTGAACCATTAGCAGTAGATCGGCCATCAGATTGGACAGTAGGATGTGTTGCTAGAGATAAATCAAATCATAAACCTAATTAGTGCCACATTCCGAAACTGCGGTAGAGAGTCATTAAACAATATAGCTAAACAGATCTCACACAGACATTTTCTCAGAATTGTGTAAATACCCAATTGTTCTCATAATGTTTCATGCTTGTAATACAAAATCCATAAATAAAAGTGTAAAAAAGAAAACAGCCAGAAATACAGGTGTCTAGATGTCAGAAACCTCCAGACTAATGTCTTGCTAGAGGACACATCAGTAAATTAACATAAGTTCCTCACCAACAAAATAGCCTTAGTAGAATTTCCAGGAGATGTGGGTTGCACCTCTCCATAGCATTTACTGCTGACCACAGGCACGTGGCGTAAACAGCTCTACTGTGCGAAGAACATTATGTTGTCAATGTGAAGATGTACGATGTCCAAAACCACACTGCAGCGGTGATGAGAGCCAGGTCCTTCCACTGCAATGTAAACAAGTGAGGAGAAGATTATTGCAATAAAAGCCGCTGCTGTACAAATTATTTGATGTCCTTAGTCTTACGCAACCAATGTCAGACCTACTGGGACATAAGCTCAAAGACCTGCTCATAAATATTAATCTCATTGCAAATTAACTTCTACATTATGAGCAGGTCTTCTTGTTTACATAACGTTAGCTGAATTAATTTTTTTGCAGTCATTAATACTTAAATTCCCATAGCATTTTAAGTCAAATCACCCCTTTGAGGTGAGAGTTCCACTTCATACCACAACCTTATGACATTTATGTTGGTTGTTGGTCAGAAAAAAACTGGAATATTAAGGGTAACTTCAAAGGGTCAAAACATTTTACTGGGAAACAATATTTCATGATAAAATAGTAAAGGGTTGATTCTAGCCCTTTATTACGCCAGTGAAATGGGATCTTTAAATTTATTTTTATATTAACATGGTTCCAGGGACTGAGAAGAGTGCATTGTTGAATCTTAAAAGAAAAGCTGTGGTCTCAGAGAAGATTCAGGCTGCTGTAAATGATGCACATATCCACATCGATCAGTACATATTCAAGTCAGGCTAGGTTTGAGTCACACATCAGATGACTTAAAGCTCAATAAAATCACTGACTTGTGTCCTTATTGGGTCTTGTGCCATTATGAAGTACTGCCCACAGCTCATTTGACCCAACAGTCTAATTGATGTATCAGTTACATATGGTCGTTAATTATCTTAATTTAGATTTCTGTAAGTACGCCAAGTATGAAGTCAACACATTACACTCCTTTATTAGCATGAACCCTCATGAGTTCATGTGTCATGCATTTATTCATACGCAATTCATGCTGAGACTTGCACTTATTAATGCATGAATTACAGATAAGTCACGTACACTTATATTAAAGTGTTATATTACTTTATAAATTATTATCATCTGAGCACGAAAGTCAAGGAGCAGCTGTCCTTTTTCATTGAGTTCAGTTTCTAAAAGGTGGATGAGTACTGAGGTCAGAGACATGAGCCATAAATAAGGAGGTCATCACTATGATACTGCATTATGATACGCACTTATGTATTCTGAATTCATAATTCAAGCAGCAGTGCAGCTCAAAAGCCTTTGTTTAAGCATTAGAGACAAACCCCACGGAGTAATTAGAGGTGGACTCCCACCAGCAACACACAGAGCACAGGTTCAGACATTGTTTTAGAGCTAATCTGTGGTAAGCTTCTCAGCCAGAAAATTGTTTTATCCATGCATATATTTTATATATGGGGTATACAAGATCTAAGATCCAAATTATTGCAAATCAAAGACGACTGACTTAGCTGAAAAGATAGCTAATGGTTAGATAACTGAGAAAGCCTCATTACGTGTTAATTAATTTTCCATGCACCCACTCATCCCCGAGCAGACCAGATGATTTCCTCCCTGCAACTTTCCTTGGAAACTTCTTCTTACTTCTTTCAGATGCTCCCGGGGGATTTCTGGGCTTAGGGTGGATGTGATGCCAGGAGAGTGAACATAGCGTTTTCTCTCTGAGGCTAACAGGGCTAAAGGCCCATAGCGGTGACCCTGGCACCTCCTGCTCCTGCAGCACCTCTGAGAGGATACCTCAGGGAAAACAGGGATAAGACGTTTCTAAATCCACAAAACACATTTCCAAAAGGATTAGCAATTCCCCGGACTTCTCTGCTATCTGTGTCAGGAAGAAGTGAACAGTTTCAAAATGGCTCATCCTAAGTCTGAAGATCAGTGGTTGTAGTTGGGAAAAGACTTACAGGGATGTGAGTCTTTCCAAAGGAGACTGAAGATCGAGATGTGCTCCAGAACGCAGAGAGCTGAAATGGTCAATGCAGACGCTCAGATGCTCAGATTGGGGGGGGCCTGGTTGATCCAAATATGCAAATTTTCTACCCACTTTCAGCAACAGCTGTCCAGGGCCTCATTTGACAGTGATTTGTAAGCACAGCCTACACAGGAATCGCAAATGGTGGCGGTGTCACATTGCTAACAAACTGCAGATAAATGTGAAAGTCCTACGGGGAGTTTTTATTCTTTTGCGCGGGTCACAAACGTGGTGTTTGTTTTGATTAGTGAAATGTGTCAAAATTAATGTGAGAGGAAATCATATCATGTTGTAATTGCAGCTTGCGTGTTGCAGATTTGATGAAATGGTCCTGAGGGTGAGCACAGGTGTGAAAATGGACAGAGCTCCAATTGCCTCTGTGTTGACAGCAATGGAGAGATGGTGCTTTTCACGCAAGAAAGCACACCACCTCGCGGAGCTATAAATGACGAGGTCCGCATTAGAAAGCAGTGCAACTCAAATCTGAATCAAGCTCAAGATCAAAAAACAGATGTCACACAGTCAGCGGTTAGCTGACTTTTTCTGCAGGAAATGCTGCTACCTGTGTGTTATGCACCATTTAATGTCACTAATAAAATGACACAATACACACTTGATTTTCACAATGATGGGAAAGGTGTTGAACACCCTTGATTTGTTTTAGTCTGTGCCTAGCCATTGACCACCTTCATCTCCTTTATTCAGCTGCTCTCCTTAGGGGTCACCACAGCGGATCATCTGCCTCCATCTCACTCTATCCCTATCATCCCGCTCCATCACACAAGCCATCTGCATGTCCTCCTACAGTAGCTGTCATATCCCTCCATACAGTACATCCATGAACCTTCTCTGAGGTCTCCCTCTTGTCCTCCTGCCTGGCAGCTCCATAATCAACATCCTTTGTCCAGTATATTCACCATCCCTCCTCTGCACATGTCCAAACCATCTCAACCTTGCCTCTCTCACGTTGTCTCCAAACTGCTCAACATGAGCCTCTGATGTACTCATTTCTAATTCTGTCCATCCAGGTTACTCCCAATAAATGAGCTCTGCCACCTCCAACTCAGACTCCTGTCTTTTTTTAAGTGCCATAACCATTGACCATCCAAGATTAAAACAAGTTTGTTTATTAGCACGAAAACATGTCCACAGAGTTGCCGGTCATTGCAATCATTCATTCTTACCCTGCTGTTCAAAAAATGATCAGAACATAACTGGAATTGAAAGTAAGAAGTCAGATATGAAATCCACAGGCTGTTACTACATTTCTTCATGTTAGGATCCCTCCAGTGCTCTGTGGGGAAGTACTACCAGGAATTCTTGTACTTAAAACTGTAATATTTTGAAGATACCCTTTTGCTTTGGCAAACTCAGACTGTTGCAGCCTCACATTAGATTCAACTGAACTTTACATTACATTTTCACATGCAATAAGGCCTGAGAATTTCGCCCTCTATCTTGTAAATTGGAGTGATGCTATCAAAGATTGCTTCATGGCCCGTATAGACAGGAGGAATGATTGCAGCGACCAGTATCTTTCGGCATTCATATAGGTGCAAGAATATGAGAGAGACTTGAAAATAGCATGTCAGTGTAAATCTCATCCTCCTCTGCGCCTCTCCACTTACCACAGGTGTAATTTTCTGAGGATACAAGGAGACCTGTCATCCCTAATACTTCATATAAATCATTTATCCCCTTCAATTAACTCTACAGAGTGTCCACAACAATATCAACTCTCCTCAAATGTATGAGAAGAAGAGAAACAGACAGGGAGAGTCTCTGCAGTCCAAGCTGCAGAGTGACCGGTAAGTTAATTAACTACAGAAAAATTTCACTTCGCCATAGAAACCTATCAGAGCTAGAACTAAACTGTTTCAGATAAAGTAAAATGGAAATATAAAATAAAGGCAACACTAAGGTTTTATGATAAATGGGGTTAACTGTTAATTAAGGTTCAACACTACACATTTAATCACCTATCGAACCTAACAATCCCCCGTTGTTTGACCCTTCATCCCCTCTTTCTTCTTTCACCTCTGTTCTTCCCTTCACCAGCTCCTGGCTCTACCACTGGACGTGCCTGTGGCTCTACCACAGGCACGTCCAGGGATCATATTCGGCTCGAGTGTAGACTCCAATCCCTGAGACGGAACCCCTATACCATCAACTAAGGCAGTGGTTCCCAAACTCGGTCCTCGGGCCCCCCTGCCCTGCTTGTTATCCAGCTATCCCTGCCCCACCCACTACTGATTACCTGGATCCGGTGTATGCTCAGCTTCTGATTGACTAAACACACCTGAAACCGAGGACAAGGTTCGGGAACCACTGGTTTAGTCAATAAGAAACTGAGCATACACCTGATCCAGGTAATCAGTAGTGGGTGGGGCAGGGATAGTAATCGACTATAGCTGTTTTCACTCACCCGATTGCATCCTGCTCTTCTCCCATCTGTCTTCTCTTTTGTATTAGTCGCACTCCTTTATAGTCATACTTCAGCCCATCCGATCTTTACTCTGTGCAGGTTACCTTTTCCTCAGATGCTCCTTCCCCTGGTTAGTTTTGTTTGTTTGCCTATTAGTTTCACCCCCAGTCTTGACTGAGGATGTGAAGACCAAGGAGATCTTGTGGTGTGAGATGAGTGAAGGCGAGCCATGGAAAAAGATGAGAAGACGATCTCTGGACGTCTAGCATGGAGTGAAGACAACAATGAACCAACAAGGCAGGTGAGCAGCGCAGAGTGATAAATGGGAGTGAATTAACAGCTGGGAACAATTGGTGAGGGAAAGGTGAGCTGAGGGCGTGACCAAAGTGAGTGAGGAAACAACCAGGTAATCAGTAGTGGGTGGGGCAGGGATAGCTGGATAACAAGCAGGGCAGGGGGACCCGAGGACTGAGTTTGGGAACCACTGCCCTAGTTGTTGAAATATTTCAACTTCTCCTCATTTTTCCTATGTCCCACTCTTTGTCACGTTCCCTGCCTCTTGTTTTTCTCCCACACTTTCCTTGGCCACCCCCCCATTCATCTATGCTCTCAGTTCTGTGTTCTCACCTGCCATTCCCTCACTCACAGTAATCGACTATAGCTGTTTTCACTCACCCGATTGCATCCTGCTCTTCTCCCAACTGTCTTCTCTTTTGTAATTAGTCGCACTCCTTTATAGTCATACATCAGCCCATCCGACCTTTACTCTGTGCAGTTTACCTTTTCCTCAGATGCTCCTTCCCCTGGTTAGTTTTGTTTGTTTGCCTATTAGTTTCACCCTCAGTCTTGACCCTCGTCTTGTTGGTCTCACTGTTCATAATTATTTATCCTTACAATATGTTATGATCTGTGTCCCTTGGTTGTCTGTTTTGTTTTTGATCTTGCCCTAGTTATCAGTGGTTCCTAAACTCGGTCCTCGGGCCCCCCTGCCCTGCTTGTTATCTAGCTATCCCTGCCCCATCTACTACTGATTACCTGGATCAGGTAGGGCACGGTCAAAAGGACGGATGAGCTGAAAACTAATAGGGAACAGATCAAATCCGAATCACTTGCAGAGGTGATGGTGAGGGGGAGAGTCCAAGGAGATCTTGTGGTGTGAGATGAGTGAAGGCGAGCCAGGGAAAAAGATGAGAAGACGATCTCTGGACGTCTAGTATGGAGTGAAGACAACAATGAACCAACAAGGCAGGCGAGCAGCGCAGAGTGATAAATGGGAGTGAATTAACAGCTGGGAACAATTGGTGAGGGAAAGGTGAGCTGAGGGCGTGACCAAAGTGAGTGAGGAAACAACCAGGGAACCAAGAAGATGGGCCAGGGAGTGCGACGTGATGAGAGTAAAAAAAGAATGTGTGAAAGATGTGAAAGAATTCACATAATGGAGACACTGAATGGAGTATTTTGAAAATATGTTCAAGTAAACAGCAGAAAGAGAACTAATACAGGAGATAGAGGTGGTAACAGCTGCACTGGAATAAGGTTAAAAGAGCTTTAATGATAAGGGTAAGAGAAAACTGGAACAGTGTGTAGGTGGCCTGGGACTTGAGGACATTGAAGGCAGGGGCGAGGTCTGGAAAGGAGAGAAAGTAGGTAATCTAATACTGCATGGAGAAGTAATCTGTGAATGTATTGGCCTACTTGAGTAATGACCAAGGGGATCCCAGCAGGACGTGAAAAGGAGCTGGGGATGATTCGAAGTGGAGTGTTGTAGAGGACCAAAAGCAAGAAGCACTAATGCTGGTGGGTAATGGAGTCTGAAACAAGATGGCATCGACCGCATGGTTTATTGTTTAGATACATTAGTGGAAGGAGTGAGCAGGTATATGGCGGGGAAAGATTGGGGTGTCAGGTACGGAGTGTGGAGAGTGACAAAATACAATAAATATAATAAGCATTTAAATGACTATTTAAATAGCTATTTAAATGTGTCATTAATTCACACAATTTATAAAATATGTTTGTGTTGCTGCATATCATAAAATAAATATATAATTTATTAAATATTCCATCAAATATATCTATTTAATTAAAAAAAATTATATATATTTAAGTAACCAAATATATAAATTTCATTAAAAAATAAAATATATATTTATTTCACTGTCTATTTATTTATTTCATGGTCTGTGTTGCTGCACATCATGAAATGAATTTATTCTGCCACCTTAACCCTCAGTGGGCATGTGTAACACTGTTTTCTAGTCAGACGAATGGTCTGGTCTGAAGGATTTTTACCAAACACGGTCGTTCTCCTTATAGAGGATCTAAATGAGTTGCTAACAGGTTGGTGAGAGACTTTCTAAACTTGATATTAAACCAGGAGTAATTGATACAGAATATGTGACCAGTAAAATAGAGGAATTTATTGAATTATTTATTGAATTTGAAATAGCTTCTTTGATTTACTTGCCAAGTGGAGCTAGCCGTTTCATCAGACTCCTTCTTACCTTGCCATTAGTAAAGAGAGTCACTACCTCGACTGCAACATAAAGGGAATGTCACAGCATAAGCGCTAACCTAAAACAACCGAATCAGCCAGATTATTATTTAAAGCAATAAACTAGACAAAGACTACTCACTCCATTGCACTGGAAGGTTTCAGCTAATTCACCTAGCAGCCTCCCAATCCCAACTATGACTGTATTACTGTGTATAAAGTATGAGCACAGTTAGCGAGTCGTCTTATATTAAGGTGATTGATCTCTACTGTTTGCTGAACCTTACCCTACATGTAATACAGTCATTGTTGGGGCAGAATTAACAAGCTAGCAAAGCAAGTTAGCTGCAGCACTCCAGTGCAGTGAGTAGTTTTATGTTTTATGACACTTTGTTGTTTCAAATAATGTTAATCTGGCTGGTTTGGTTATTTTAGGTTAGTGCTTATGCTGTAACATTTCCTCTGGGTTGCAGTCGAGGTAGTGACTCTCTTTACTAATGGCAGGGTGAGAAGGAGTCTGATGAAACAGCAATCTCCACTAAGCCATATAAATCAAAGAAGCTACACTCACAGGCTGAAAACTCCAAGAAATTCAATAAATTCCTCTGTTTTACTAGTCACATATTCCGTATCAGTTATTCCTGGTTTAATATCAAGTTTAGAAAGTCTCTCACCAATCTTTTAGCAACACATTCAGATCCTCTAAAACAAACCACCGTATTTGAAAAAATCCTTCAGACCAAAACAATTGTCTGACTAGAAAGCATTGTTAGACCCGCCCACTTAGTTTGATGGCTAAAGGTGACAGATACATATATTTCATGAAGTGCAGCAACACAGATCATGAGATAAATTAATAGACAGTGAAATAAACATATATTTTATTTTTTAATGAAATAGATGTATTTGGTTAATTAAATAAATATATTTTTTAATGAAATGGATATATTTGGTTACTTAAAATTTAATAAATTACATATTTATTTCATGATGTGCAGCAACACAGACCGTGGAATAAATAAATAGACAGTGAAATAAATATATATACTTTTTAAAAATATTTAATAAATTATGTGTGAATTAATGACACATTTAAATAGCTAATAGTCATTTAAAATGCTTATAATATTTATTGTATTGTGTCACTCTCCACACTCAGGAGCAATGTGTTAAAGAACCCAACAAACACAGCAAACAAATCCAAAATCAAAATCAAAAAAACAATTAACAGAGAGACAGGCAAATTGAAAGTATCCATGCTTTCAGTTTGTCTGTCTTTCTGTTAATAGGAGATATAGGAGATTAAACACCGAAAGGTTAATATAGCGAAACTAAGATGTGGGGCAGAAACTGAAAAGACCTACAGGAACACAAGGGAAGTTAACAGAAACTGACCGAGACCAAAGACTACCCACTTAAGCAGAGATATGACAGGAGACGATACTGCGAGGAGAGCAGGAGAGAAGGGCTAGAGGGCTCGTGAGGGGATAACTCAAGACATCCAAAAACTACAGGAGGTGCGAACTGAGGACTGGCGTGAATGGAGCTGGCGGAAAGGACACCAGAACCCGAGTGAATAGCAGACGATAATTACATGAACAAGTACTGGGATTAAACACAGGCGAATGGCGAGGGTGACAAGACACAGCAGAGTTGAGCAGGGAGAAGCTGGTGAGTAACGTCAAAGAGAAGTGCAGGACGCCAGCGGGAATGCAACACAGATGATCTGACAAAGATTGACTGGTGAAGCAGGACTATAAAGAGGAACAACTAATTACAAAGTAAAAACATCCGAGGATGATTACTGGCAAGGTGACTGGGAGGAGCGCATAATCAGGTTAGAGAAAACATGAATGAACAGGGGTGTGACTAAAGAGTGGCTGGGAGGAACTGGAAATCAGAGGAGAACAGGGACATGAAAGAACAAGGGGAGTAAACTGGAGTGAGACCGTAGACACAGGTGAAAGACAGAGGGAAAACAAACGGGAAAAACCAAAACACAGGCAGGCAAACAAAAAAAAATTAACTCCGACAAAACAGTGAACAGAGGACACTGATTATGACACCATCAACAGTAATGCTGGAAAGTTGATGGGGTAGCTGTTGAGCAATTAGTTTAAAATTTCAATTTGTTTAACAATTATAACACAAATGCACTCAAGAGAAGCATATGAAGTTATTGACTGCAAACGTGCTAGCACAATAATTAGTTGCCCGAACTGGACCCGAGCTATCAGTCCTACAAACAAACTGAGCAAATGTTTGGATTTTTTAACAATATTTCCTCCATCTCTGTACAGTCTTAGAATGTCTTAGGATCTTAAATCTTAGGATGTCTTAGAAAGGCAGAGTCTCTCAGAAGTAAAGATGGGCAGAGGCTCTCCAATCTGTGAAATAGTGCATAAAAAGATTGTGGAAAACTTCCTCAACGTGAAATTGCAAAGGCTTTGTAATCTCATCATCTACAGTACATTATATAATCAAAAGACTCAGAGAATCTGGAGATATCTCTGTGTGTAAGGGACAAGGCCGAAGACCTTTATTATACGACACTGCATCACTCATCTGTATGACTGTGTTAATGACATTACTAAATGGGCCCAGGATTACTTCCTAAAAACCACTGTCTGTAAACACAATCCGCCGCGCCATCTGCAGATGCCAACTTAAGCTCTATCATGCAAAAACAAAGCCATATTTGAACTTGATCCAGAAGCGCCGTCGTGTCCAGTAGATAAACTGGATGTTGTAGATCGAATATTTTGGGGACAAAAAATGTTAGGGTTGAAGGATGTGTTACTTGTTAGTCTGAAAATCACAGAGGAGTGCAAAACCTAAATTGCTGAAATTTTCTCTTCATCATTTTCTCTTACGTTTCAAAATTAAAGCACTGATTTGAGTCACGTGATCAGATATTACTTCATGAAACTGGCCTAATAAAGAAATATAGCAGGCAATTAACAAGCTTCAATATGTTTTGATTTTCTGAAGATAATTTAGGTAAGTTTTCCAGGACAGTTATTCTATTTTTCACCTATTAACTTTTAACAGTACAGATATTCCAGCATGGCTACAGATCAGCAACCTACTGATGCCTTCAGCTGCTTCTGTGACCTGAGCCTTGGAGGTCACCGCATTCTCTGGAGAGTCTCCTGGATGGAGTAATGGTCCTGCTAATGGACAGAAACCTATGATGCAGATACTCTATACGACTGAGTACTAGTCTAATTTAAGCACTAACATCAATTATTAAGCTCACATTAAATAAAACATTTGGACCATCACCATTTCTGTACTGGATCAATCTGTGTTAATGTTGATATTACTGTATTATTGGTAAGATGCCTTTTGCATGTTCTGTACAAAGCACACCTGCAGCAAGAATAATTCTGCATTTGCTGTGACAATGACTTCAGCTGTGTTGTAATAGTCTCCTGTATGTATGTATGTATGTGTGTGTGTCTCAGAGCCATGTTTGACTTAAGCAGAGCAGGCACTGATACATGAAGCCCTAGGAAACCATCGTCACTAAAGACAATCACTCCTCGTCTGACTTTCCCTTCACCTACTGTGTTCCAACTCAGTTTGAGAACCTACTCTGATGCTGAACACATTTAATTTTAAAGTTAAGACATCTCCAGTGTTTGAAGCCCAGCTAGAAGTCATTGCTATTCACGCTTCCTGGGTTAAACTTCACATTGCATTTGATGCAGCATTAAACTAAACCCCAACTTTTATGAAACAGTATTGTGAATTCATCAGCAACATTGTATAACAAATTATTTAATATATTTTTGTATTCTTCAGATAAATCTGATGTTTTTATTTAAAAACCTACAAAGTTCCTGCTGCTTATGCAACCTATTATTTTTTTTAGTTTAAGCCATAAAGCCCCACTCAGTACTACTGTATTGTGGAGCAACTTCTGAACACCTACAAATAAGCTCTTTTTAAGTGTGAGGACAGTCACGCTATTCTTCCACCGTACACTATGAAGCCGGCATGCTATTTTACAGATGAACCTTCTCCCTCAGTGTAGCTGCTCAAGCTTTAAAGAAGCAATTAAAACAAGACATCCTCCTGGAACTTCACTGAGCTGTTCTCCTCATATGTTGCCATAGATAAGCTGCTCAGACGACAAGCCTATTTTTCTACCTCTCAAGGCGCAGGGGTGGATGAGAGGCAGAGAAAGGCAGGGGGAAAGAACACCCTATCAACTGCAACAACCAGGTCATGGGAAAAAATCAAGGGCAAAATAAAAAAAAAAGATTCTAATTTACTAATCACATAGTGATCTGTGGTACATTAGTTGATGACAGGTTAACTGCTTTTTGCCAGTTAATTTGTTTGCCTTTGCTGTTCTAAATACCTGATGTTCTGTGCTGTAATTATGGTTTATTTGTAATACTGTAAATACAAGAACTGTTTAATGGTTGGCAACCTTCAAAAATGGTCTGTCATATACAGTAGATCTCCATGGCAATTCCATATGTACATATGGATTATGGTTCATCCAAAACATACTAAATTATTCTGTTCAACAACCACAACCTAACCCAATATTTTTACAGTTCTGATTTGGTAGTACTTTACTTTACTTGGCAGACGCTTTTATCCAATGCGACTTACAGGGAGATAGTGCTGAGTGTCTGGCTCAGGGACACCTGGTGGGGGATGGGCTAGGAGTCAGGCTGGGACTTGAACCTGCAACCTTCCGCGTCCCAGTCTGACACTTAATCCATTGAGCTACCAGGCCACTTGACAGTCCTGACTGACTGTTGGGCTGTTGGTGAGAATATTTCACCTTAGTTTTTTGCATAGGTTTTTTAGGAGCTTTTCAGTCAATTCAGCAGGCTGAATTAGCAGCAGACCCCATCAGTAAGAGACCACTCTCAGCTTAGCAAACTGTTACAAAAAAAAGAATAAGTCTTTGTTTATGATTTATCTATCTGCAGTCCTAGATGTTCTGCTTTCCCCTTTTGAATGACAAATACAAACTACTGCCACCTGTTGGTACATAGAGTTATCTCCACTCTCAGGATGGACCTTCTGCTGTAGCGGCTGTTGACTGTAGTCCTTGCATAGTATTCAATTGCCACTCCTTTGCCCAGAAGAAGGCAGAATGACGCAACACATCAATCAGAATATGCTGTAACTAGTTATTTGATGTAGGTGCTAGGTGTGACTCTTTCCTTTGTGTTTAGTAAAAACCTCATTCAAAACCCCACTGAAACAGCTATTATAACTAAAAATTCAGCCTTGAAATATCAAAAAAAGTTTAATGGGTACTGGTGAAAACACAGCAAGGCAGAAAGGACAAGGTAACAACATAACAGAGACTAGAAGAGTGTTGATGAATTTTAGGTATATGAACAAAACCAAATTAGGATGAAATAAGTTGTTGTCTTTTGCATGCTCAAGTAAATGCTACTTATCTTCTAAAACCACTAAAGGTTGAAGTTCTAATAGCAAGCTGGGCTGTATTAATCTCTGATTTGTCATGTAATTTGAAATGTAAAACCAAGCATGCTTAACTTGTTTTCAGAAAAGTCAGAAGGCAAGTCAGAGTCTCAATAATGTTTTGTTGGCTTGTAACTTGTACCTTCGTGGTATGTTACTTTTTTGAATTTCTACTGATATTGCAATGACAGATAACTATTTCTCATGTTACACAATCTTTACACAGAATTTGATCTGGTTAAGTTTTGTATCAATGTAGCTTTCACGATTGCTTTTCCGACTCATATCTGTTGCTTTCACCCCCCTCGCTGTCATACAGAGGTGACTTAAATGTTCACTTTGGCATGAACCTGACAACTTCTCTGTTTTCCAAATATAAAATGCATCATGCTGCAGTGTCCTGTAGAGGCCATTACCATGGGTAGCCCAGCTGGTGGAGGCAGCTGAGAAATAGCTCTGGGACCTGCCCATCTATCACAATCTGCCCCCTTTTTCATGGAGAATCCATCACCTGAGATTTGGCCCAGAGTCACTCCCTCATCCAGGTAATTTTCCGCTGCAGAGGGAAACTGAGCTGGGTCAGGACATGAGGTTTTACTCATAAAAGTGACCTCAAAGGTAAAGTGAGAGGAGGCTGGATGGACAGATTTACCTCCACTGGAGCCTTTTACAACAGACAGAATGAACTTAGACGTTGGCCATATATTTTCCTGAACATAAAGGTGTGTTGTTCAAGCATAAATACAATGCTCCTGGTGGTTAAAAGAGTGGCTTGGTTTTTTATCACTGATACATTAGGCCCTAATATTGATCTGTTCCTCTGTATGACTCTTATTCTTTCTCTCTTTCCACAGCTTTAGTTTAAAATATATAAACCCCTGACTGACCTCACTATCAGCTTGATCTGGACAGATCAAAGATTGCCAATCTTGTTCAAAGAGTGTTCCCCAACAGGCACTTGTAGTGAGACAACAAAGACCTGTACACATGAGTTGTCAATGCGACTGAGCATGCCACAAACACCCTAACATTTTCTCACACAAGTTTTTTTGGGTCACTATTACTTTTCTCGATCTGTACTTACAAACCAAAGGAACACAGGGAGTAGATTGAAAAAAAGACAAATGTCCAGGACCTTTGGGAGGTAACATTTCTCAGTGAACACAATCTGATTTAAGTTTCCCAGGTGCCATTCAGATTGAACACCTAGGTAATATAAAAGCCCATAAAGGTCCAGTATGCATGAAATGAACTAGGATGTATGATGTGTTGTTTGACCAGAACATATCTTCAAACCGTCTACTTCCTTCATCGCTCACCCTCGCTTCTCTATTTAAGAAGTATTTTCCTTTTTATGTCTCAGAAGTGACTGGCTCTTAATTATCTGGATCACTCTGACTCTGTTGTCTTTTAAAAGTCTTTATTTTATTAAAATCCACTTCTATTTTATGGGTTGTTATTAAAGGGAGACTTTGCTGATTTTTAACTTGCTTGACCTCAGCTGTATGAGCAACCCAGTGACCTCATCTGGAGTTTTTAGTTACTTCTTAGTGTTTTTACACTGTGTTCCAGTGAATTTTGCTTTTAAACTGTGGCACTACACACTAAATCCTGTCAACACAAAGTGGTGACAAATTAATCAGACTTCAAGGATTAGCCATATGACAATATATAAGATGGGCTACAATAAATAAAAGGAGAAAGCTATGAACATGAGGCTTAAAGTCAGTCATGCTTTATTTTGCCAGATCGGGATCAGCTTATTGTTCCGCTGTCTGTGCAAATGTTTTACAGTTGCAGTTCACACTCAATGCTCTTGTGCTCCACTGCAAATTCTGCCATTTGAGAATGACTGACATTAGCTCTTAACACTAATCACAGAAATACAACTGAATGATAAGGGGAACTCAACTGATTTGTAGAGGGTCAACAACCTAATCTAAAGTTTTCAGTCCTTGGCCTTCAGCAGCCAAGGTTGCCATGCTCCCTTGATCTCCAACCAATGAGATTTTGTTCTATATCCAATCCTTTTTGTCTGTGAGTGCAAAATCAATGAGAAGTTGATTACGACCATTCAAAGCTTCCCACTGCACATCAACTTCCATTTTGAAAAGCAAAAAGAATAAGCATCTCTAGAATAATGTTTGAAGAAGGCTTGCATGCATCGTTGGGGATAATGGTGAGCTTGAAAGCAAATGTATTGATTTTTTTACTGTTTATTTTTAATTACAGCCATAATTAGCATTTGAACGATTATGAAAGGCAATACGATGTGTTATTTTTTTCTTTTGTCCTGTTAAAACCTTGTGGCTGGGGACAGCTACATAGATGGAATCAAAGCCTCTGGCACTGCCTTCAGTCTGTCAGAATTGAGCGACCCATCAACCAAGTTGCTTGCTGTGTGAACCTAAAGTTTATTTAGTTTGCAACACTGCTCCCCAAAATGCCGAACCTCAACCTCTAGCTCAACTTCAGCCTTCAACCTTTTGCCTCAGGCCAGAGAGATCAATGCACAGAAAATGAAAAGCACAAACTCAGGTCACAAAACAAAATGAATGGCCTCTCTTTCCACTTTCTATGGTATTTTCACACCATCTGTAAACCTAAAGGGGCATAAGTGAGATTTTTACTTCCCCCCTAGCACAAAATGAATCCGCAGGGACCCATGCATTACTTAATGCCCCTTAAAATAACCAGCAGCAGCAATGATGTTGCAGCAAGCAGGGTGCACGTACAGCTAGGTGATTGTTGGTGATGGATATTTTGGCCAAACCTTCACCTGCAGCCAATTTGTTCATGTTAACAAACACATACAGACAGTTTAAACCATTAGGGAAGGAGACTATACCATACATTGACCAGCTCAGAGGAATAGAACAAGTTCTGCATGTATTTAAAGATTATATTATTATTATTAAAGCTTGTTTACCACATTAAGAAACTGAGGCATTCAGAAATGTCAAAATGTCTCATAGCTGACAATGTTCAAATAATTTACTTTCTAAAAAAGCCACATACAGCCAGTCTGAAGTCAAACAGTAATACGATACAGTACAAAAAAAGAAGAAAATCAGCCTAAGAAATCCCTGTGTAAGTATGAGGGGCTTCAAATACTCCCAGTCTCCACAATGCCGAATAAAAAAATCAGTAATAGTACACCTGTCAGCGTCTGCATTATCTTCTTTGTGGATCCCACATCAGGGATTAAGCTTGGCATTTATTAGATGGATTTCAAACCTCGCCTGCAGGCAGGCAAATACGATGAAACAAACAAATCACAACCCAACTCTATTGGATGCATATCAAAACAGTACATGACAATTAAGCCTGCAAAGTCTTCCCTAATCTTTGCAGCTCAAAAGATACAGTTGCCTTTGACAATTCTTACTGAGAGATAATGAATTACATGTCAACATTTTTCAAACAAGGTTTTGTCTGGAAAGGAGATGTTCATCTTAGGTTTTTGTTATTGTGTGACACAGTCAGTGGCATTTCAATTAAATATGATCTTATTCCCATGCTCATAATAGCATAATCATAATTGCACTAATTAAAAATGCTTCACATTACAGGAACCTACCAACCTGTAACATGCAGCTTCTCATACTGATAATAACTTTTCCTACAGCTATACACCCATCCAATGCCCTTGCACCTGGCCATGAAACCACAGCAGTCAATGTGCCCTTATCAGATAAGACAGAGCTCTCAACCTTCGCCAGCACGAGCGTCATTCACAGCATCGTGAAGGTGCTTAGAACACATGGTGGAACATGAGACGTAGCTGCCAAACTGGACTGACCACAAGTATACAAACAAGCTCTAGAGGGAGGAGGTACCTAATTGCCTCATCTTCAGGTCTAGTGAGATAAATGCACTGAAGGCCAAGCCAAAGTCAATCAGTAGCACCCTGACATAAATGTTATTTATCTCCAGGTGGAAGATGGCTAGTTGAAACTTATTTTGCATCTTCACCAGAGTGGTTAGACTGACCAGTGCTGTTTGATGCTGCAGGTCCCTGCACCACCCCAACCTGGTTGCTCAGTTAGATAAGATTTGTGTTCCCCTGTGATGAGTTATCATTCTCAGCCGAATCCATGTCACTGGATACACAGAACACTCCTCTGAACATCAAAGCCTTTTCTCACCCAATATATTTGTACTATTCTTTGTCTCTGCAGCCCCCTTCTCCCTGGTTTCCAGTAATTTTCTACAAGGTCGTGACACCTTTGTCTTGAAGATTTAAAACATTTATTGTTTGCAAAATGTTCTGACTCACTATAGTTTTAGTTCTTGTTAGGGCTGCACAATGTAAGTCAAACTGCAATCATTGTAGACCATTTAGCAATTTGTAAAATTATGGACAATTAATTGTTATAGACATTAGTGTACTTGCTTGGTTATTAAGGAGAATGGACATACATTTATAAATCCATCTAGCTGCCATTGATCAGTGGCGTGGGTCCTAACAGTTCCAGTTTAGTTGCAAGTACTCAACGTGCCTATCCAGATATTTTTTTTGCATATTTAGTTTTGGTCAGAAATGGAATGCAATGAGGTTTCAGAGGATAAAGTCTTGTATAGTGTTAATTTTAAAGCCTGCATTTATATTGAATTTAGATTTTTCTTCCACACCCAGGAATGTTTGCTGTACCAAGAGTTTTAAACTTGCCATCTGTTTCATGTTTTTTCTTTCCCTCCGCTTTAACACCTGCATAATTATTTATATCAGCGTCACATAGCAAAAAAGCACATTATATACTGTATATTTTTTTTAAATGACCAAAAGCTTAACAGTGTTGTGCAACAGTTTGGTAGCAGTTAATATTAGTGTGTGATTCAAAAATAGATCATTTTCAATTATTATGGTATGATGGTACAATGGAAACAAATTATAAATAATATCAATTTTGTAAGGTCATTCGACACATTTAAATGTTATATATACATTTCTGATCATCACACAGTCTTTAATGTGTAAATCTTAATTTTTTTAATCACCAACTTTAACAGATTATTGATGAAAACACAAAATGGAGACATATACAAAAGATTTATTTGGAGGACTGTGGAAACTATAACAACACAAACTACAATAAATTTTACTTAATGCTCCAGACGACATGAATTCAATATTGGACCATCAGGTTAAACCTACTGTTTAATTAAACAAACATCTATGTCTTGGGCCATGCACGTAAAAGGCTTTTATTACTCATTTAAATCTGACTAGAGAAGTCATCTGTCGATTTAAATTATTCCCAAGTATTGTGAAAGCCAAGATAATAATGCTGTGCCTCTTAACTGCTTATTGTCTCACGAGAAAAAAAAAAAACTTGTCTAAATACCAAGCAACACAATCATTTTCATGTAGCATCCCACAGAAAATAAAGTTTGACTGTTCCTAATGATTGAATAAATGATCAGCTGTAAAGCCAGTGTTTGATGACTCATTTAAATGACCATAGAGAAATTACCACAATTAGTTTGCAGTTGACGTGTTCATTGACAACTCAGGGTTTATTATACACCTTTGTTACTGGGCTGTACAACTGCCGATCAGTGGTCAAAGCTGAACAAGCTGCTTTCTCCTACCCATGGAAACATTAGAAGGTTCCATTTGCATATAAGAGGCTTAAGTAATTAATAACCCCTCAGATGATCCCACAAATGAGGGAGCAGACAGGTGTGGGGTAGGGTGTGGAGTCTAACAAGTGAAGACAGAGACAAAGGAATGAGAAACAAAACACGTGTAGGGGAAACTTTGCTGACAGAAGACCAACAGCCAGTATACAGGAACAGAGTGAGTGGGGAGGAAAAGCTACTATATTTAGATAGACAGAATGGCTTTCAATGGATTTGCGAGCATGGGGGTTTATAAACCGCTGCCAATATGCACAAAGTGCCAGCCATCCAGCACTCGAACTGTGAAATATTATCACAAGGGAATGGGGAAGGGGGCACAGATAAAAGATTAAAAGCTGGAGCCATAAGAAGTCCGGCTGGGCTGAATCAATAAACCTCAGAGGATTAGCGAAGTCTGAACTGGCAGGTATCTTAAAAAAAAGAAACTGAAGTGGTCTGAAAATGGCTTATGACGCACTGTTTAGTATTTTCTCAGTTTTTTTGGATGCTGTGCTCTCAGCTGTCACTGCTGACACGCCTTGCTCGTGACAACAATTTATGAAGAGGATGTGAAGACGATAGTGGTGATGCCATCAAATACAACTTGCGTGACCTCCGCCGCTCGCCGCTCGAGATTGCCTTGCAAAAGCATCACATTTGCAACGGGATGGAGAAGACAGGAGACTGGGGGCGACCATTCATTACGTAAGTGATGTGTCTCTCCACGCTTGTACCTAACCTTTATTTTTTTTGACTCGTGGTCCTGTCAGCACCTCGCGTCCCAGCATGTGCGCAGGTGGCGTACGACGTAAACGTGAAATGAACAATCAAAAAGAGATCAGAGCAGGTGATGGTCCTCTGTCCGGGCCTTTTTTTGTGTCAGCCTGGTAATTCCTTTGCATATATCATGCAATCTGAGCTGTGTAAGTGTCCATCATAGCCGAGGGACCTTTTTTCAGTTATACATCATCTGTGGCATATGCGGCGCTTCAGACAGAGGCCAGCTTTTCTTAGGATCTGAAAGTGGAAGATGAAAAGGATGTGTGAGAAGATTGTTGTATTAGAGTGTGTGTGCACAAAATGAATACAAGTGGATGTTTGTACCCTGTTGTGCACTTTTTGAAGAGATTTTTTGGATTATTGTGTGACTTATAACACTTGCTTCTGCAAACTTGTGGCACTTTGTAAACGGTGTTTCAGTGTTGATTGCATGTTCTAATTACAGGTACTTTCTGCCATAGTGCCGAGCTCATCTGATGTGTGACTTGTGGCACATTTTAACCGCTCCCAATTAACGGCACAAATTCAAGAAGACTTGTCAACTTGTTTACCGGCGTTCACTTGCTTATTCTACCTACACATGAACACAAGCAGCAATACTATGATTCTGATGGGACAATAATTCTGCAGGTTGGAAAAGTAACAGTTATCCAAAATGCATGTTAATGAACACATGATACATGGCAGGCATGGCATGTGAGACCCAACTGACCTCTATTTATATTACTCATCTGCTCTTCTGATGGATCCTTTGAGTCTAGTTATGGACTCCTCTCTTACTTAAAAACTAACAAACAAAAAAATCACTTTCCCCCAGCAAGGTCATTGTGTTGGAGTGGGAACATAACACGTTTGGTTTGTGATGAGACATTAAAGAAAACTGGTGAGTCAGGGGAAATTGTATTGAGTCTTTTAGAGGGAAACAGCATTGAAATTTATAAGCGTGAAAATGAAGAGGGGTGGAAATATGATACGTGAGAGATGAGGGCCTGGGGTTGGCTGAATGCCAACAATAATGCCGCATAGATGAAAGAAACAAGTTCATCTTCAAGATGCTGTTCTAACATTGTTATTTTGAAGCAGGATGAGAGTTATCATATTGATATTCAAGTCGTTTCCCGCTGGAGAGAGGGAAACAGCGCCTGACTGAGAGAAGAGAGAATGCCCACTCCAAATACCTAATACTTGAGCCTGAACGCATCAATTGCGAGGTTTGTCTGTTTGCCAGTGGAAACACAAGAGGAGAGTTTCATTAACATTTCAGGCACACCACCCCCACTAATCCACAACATACAATGAGTAATCAAGTGAAAGGTTGGAGTACTGCTGCAGATATCAGAACTTATTTCAGTGGATACAAGATTAAACAAAAATGCATTACCACTGGTGACAATGGTAAATATGTGTTTTTATTTCAATGGAATCACCCAATCAAGTGAAGTCACCTTCAGGGTGACCGGTTAAGTTCACACAAATGTTTCTATGTCGAAAATCTGACACTTGAATTTGGATTGTGCACCAACAGCAAGTCGTCTTAACTCTGCTGACCTTTATGGGAACTGGAGAGTTGCTGTTATTTACTGTCTCACAATCCATTTTAATTTAATCTCTGCAGTCAGAGAGTACGCTGCTCGACAAAGGAGCAATGGTATACAGATGTTATGATCCAAGTTTAGTGGTGCTAATGTGGCATTTTAAATAAACTGTGCAACCTACTGTCTTCCCAGTAACAAAACGTAAATGTTACTGTGCAACTAAACTGAAATGCAAATCTGTCACATGTTTTTAGGTTTAGCCCTCAAAACCAATTTTCAACTAACCACAATTCAGAGAAAGATGTTAAAGGTTACTAAACAGGTTTTGTGTGGGTAATGACTGTCACATTCATCTTAATTAAGACAGACTACAATATATCTAAAAAAGTGGTTTTGTAAAAAAGTGTTTTCGTAAAAAAGTCTAAACACAAAGATTAAAAATAATAATAATTCAACTAAAAGCTGTAGTGAAAGTGAATAGTGCACTGCAAGATTAGATATTATGCCATTTCAGTCATTTTTGTTATGTTAACTTTATCAGTGGTGGGTGTGACTAAGTTGTACTAGCAGCACATCTTCTATGTGCAGCTGTCCGGCTGATCATTTTCACATGGGGATAAAAAACAAACAAACAAGGAAACAGCATATTTATAACTTCTAACTTACATTACAGTTAACATGCTATAATGTTGTTACACTTTTGCACTTTAACAAACTATTAAAGTGAGCGAATTTACTCACAAGTAGTATTGAAAATGTATACTATAAGTACATGGCCATTAGTGTACTATGGATATGGAGTATACTTGGGAAATATACTTGAACATTACTTAAGTTTACTTGATTTGCTGCCAGGCTGTTGTTTGACTCTGACCTCGTAGGAGGCATTGACAGCACCTTTCCACACTTTTGAAACAGATTTCCATAATTATTAACCATTGCTAAATTGATCAACTGTCACCTGTCATTCCCATTCATAACATTACTAGGAATGAGTCTAATACAGTATCCTGACAGTGAAAAAGTTACTTGCACTTGGTGTTACATAACACACATACATTCCATTCCACCCCCCTCCCCACACACACAAAAAAAGAACAAGCTTTCATAAAATGCAAATATTAAAAATTGAACTCTTGTGTTTTCATGCACAAACATTGTGTTGTTCACAATGTGAAATCAGCAATGTGCCAAATTACACCCAGAAAAGAAGTAAATTTAGGCTATACTTTTAATTTAAGCCCAGGGCACAAACAATCCAGAAACAGTAATATAACATGCTCCCAGATGTTGGTAAAGTAGCTGCATGAATTTAATGATCTTCACATCAATTTTGCTATTGAATGATAGACACAGCAGCTGATACAAGACTTTGCCCTCTTTTTTTGTGATGAGTTATTTTAGTGTGGTAAGCAGCCATAGAACTGGATGGCTGAATGTGTTCATTTAGATTTTTTTACTTGACACAATGGGACTGATTAAAAAGACAAAATGGATAGCCACTGGTTGTGCTAATTCTCTGCACTCTTAAAGAAGAGAATTTCGGTTACCACAGTTGATCCTATTTGATGTGATTGTGCTTGCATGCACACACACTCACAAACACAAAACCCATGGCAAGACAATCTCAAGTCGACCTAGTAGGCAAGTCCAGTAATTTGTCCGAATAGATCCCAAGAAAGCCTTCATATTACGCTTGTGTGTAGCGCTGCTTTCAGAAATGGTCTTTGCAGAATAATACCGCATGACTTCACGCAGAAAAATAGTGTCATTTAGCTCCTGCCAGCTGTCCTCATGATCAATGATTGTTCCTTGATGAAACAGAAATCACCAGTTCCGTTACAATATAGCAGCGGAGCTGAGCGTTGCAGCACAGAGGAACATTTGTTTAAACTGTTAACAATGCATTGACACAAGCACAACCACACCTAGTAGCGTAAGGACTCTACTAAACCCGACTAACAGGGTTGCCAAAACCCATTTACCTGCCCTGGTACAAGAAATATCTTTAAGTGGTTTAAGGAAATCTGAAGTCGTTTTAGTAAAGATTGAAAGCTGTTCTTCAGCATTTTGCAGAGAAAAGCGACACAAAGCATGGCCCACATTTCAAGGTCCTGAGGAAATTGAGTGGGATTGATGTTTTCCTGCCCTTTCCCGCCTGTGTAGCCTTGAAAGTGTTGTGTATGAAACACAGTGCTCTGCTCTTATTGTGAATCTGCCAAGTTTTAAACATAAAAGACACAAAATATGAGGACAGGCAACTCCCATTCCACACACAGGTTAGCCAATGTAGTCCAAGGGGAGAATTCTTTTCCATGGCTCTTCCTTCTGAATGTGTAATGGTTGAACTCAGTGAATGCAACATGAGCACGTCTGCAAAGTCCCAGAAAGAATAATGGCTGGCACATTTACAAGTTTCATGTTGTTAGGCTTGAGATAAACTATTTCACTTTATGTAGTGCTTTGGTCATTAATCTTGGTGGCTTGCACAGACAGTACCTTCTCCTTTCATTTTATTTATCATGGCTTCACACAGGAGCCTTTTTCTCTCTACAAAGTAGTAACCTTAAGCACTGCTCCACTTCCTTGACTTCCACACTGCTTGTTTTCAAGTGACAACTTTTCTCAATCTAACTATAAAGATATGAGCTCTTTTAGGACCAGTGATAGATTGTTGACACCTGTAGTAAAATGTCTAGAAGGGAGCACATACAGTTGGAGCCAGGGGTGGCACAGGCCCCAAGAAAATGCAAAATTATTGCAAATTCCCCGTTAATTAGAATCAAAATGTCCACAAATAGCTTCAAAGAGACTCAAAGTGGCCACACAGAGGAGGAGCAAAATGAGACATGAAAAAAAACTCAAAGATATACAAACAATGACAAAGTGATGCTTTTGCAATAAGACGCATTTGTATCATATGCAAATGTGACTACGCAAATTTGCAAAACAAAACCACATGAACACATAACAAAAAGAGACACGCTTTCGTTTTTCTGTCTTAAAGTGCCAGGGGTGCAAAGGACGTTTCTATTTCTGTGTATTTTTCAATGACACAGTACTTCATACTTTTTTCAGTTTAATACAGATGATAATCCTACTGAGAACATACCTGTTCTCCCCAACATGTTGTAGTGCAAGTAAATTCCCTGGTTGTACAATTTGGGAAGCTATGTTTTCTCTGCCATTCCAATTGTATCATATTATCTAAATGACTCCAGCTGCTTTCATATTTAATAATCCTCCCGTAATATTCCTAGCAGTCTGTTCTTGACCATGTACCATCCATTCTGAAAAACATCAAAACTGGTTTTGCCTATTAAATAATTTCTTGTTGTTGTGGTTGCTTTACCCAATGTCTGGTCTTGTGCAATATAGGATAATCCATGTTGTACATGGTGACTGCAAAGGTCATGTAATTTAAGCTATTATCTACAGAGGTTATTACAGATCTAGCAAGCATGGAATGATGAGGACCACGAGTCAATATGCACTACAGACGTGACAGTGGTCACAATATAACCAAAGAACTTTACTAAGAAACATTAGGACTGGTGAGAGGTTATCATGTAGTTCACACAAAAGCCAGATGAGCCTATATTTGGTGGTGCTTTAGGTGGCTGCCTACAAGCCTAAAATTGACCATGCATCTGTTCAGACTACTAGAAGCTGTCAGGACAGTATATACAGTACCATTATACATTTTTAAACCTTGTGACACAATACTGGAATTTAATTGTAACTGAACTTGCCGTTTTTAACGAGTTGTTCCAAAGCATTCCAAATACAGGTTCTTTTGGAGCAGATTGGCTGCTAACCTTTTACTTTGAGGTCATGCAAGTCTCTATGCAGAAAAAGGCCAGATGAAAAAATTATAAAATTAAGTTACCACACGAGTTTTAAAAAAAAAAAAGACTACAACACCACATATTATTGGGGCAGCTCTGGTTAAGGGGGTAGAGCAGTCACCTGCCAATCATAAGATTGGTGGTTCAATTCCCGGCGCCTCCAGTCATATGTTGAAGTGTCCTTGGGGAAGACACTGAAGCCCAAGTTGCCCCCGATGTTTCAGGTAACACTCTGCTGTGTGTGTGTCAGGGCTCGAAATTATGCTCCCGAAATTTCATCTATGCTACCTCAAAATATATTTGGGAGCATTGGTGCGAGTGCATGTAATTGTTGTTGTGCGACCTGTTTTAATTTCTCTAAAAAATGATAACAGTATATATGTGTTCTGTGTGCTGAATGCTGATACGGTGACCGTTCTGCTGTTATGGTTTTAGATTGGTTAATAATAGCTGTCAATCACTCAGTCAGGAGACGGCGCTAACTACAGCGGGGAAATGTAAATGTAAAAAGGTGAAGTTGAGGGAAAATGAAAAGAACACTGACAGATTTCTTTTGCAAACCACCTAAAGTTACAAATAATGGCGCTGGTGATAGT
>JAUYWH010000001.1:5206968-5274190 GCA_034779795.1 Ctenopoma multispine
CTTGTATACTTAAATGTTCTGATTTTTTTGTATGAATTCAATATTTGGCTTGATGGCAACATCTGGTGGAAATTTTGTATCAATAGCCCACTTAGAAATCCCCTTACTGATAAAAATGCTGATGTGTCAAATACTTATTTCCCCCGCTGTAATGTGATGCACATATAAGATGGTCAACTCTAGTATTTTGTAAAGTAATTACGTAAGTACCATCATTACAGATAAGATGCACAAAGTGCATTGATAACTAGATGAGAGGGCAAATTTAGCATAGCGTTTTACTTTTGTTACTTTATATTAAATATTACTGTTTGTTAGGGGTCTCCTTAAAATTGAGTATTTGTACGTATTTTTTATTTTTATTTTTTAATTTATGAAAGTAATTTTATTTACACTTCTGTACATTAGACGATAGAATTTCTGTCACGCACAATCAAATTCATGTCCTTTTTCAGCCGCCGTAGGCTACGTCAGACGTAAATACTGTCAGCTAACCAGCAGCTAGCTGCCTGTAGATACAATATGGCTTTTACGTTGTACTCTCTCATTCAGGCAGCAATTCTGTGCGTGAATGCTGTCGCTGTATTGCACGAAGAAAGATTTCTCAGTAAAAGTAAGTAGCTGTAGTCAAAATTGTATGCGCCTTCAGATATCCGAAATTTTAAATTGGGTTAGCTCTCAGCGCTAACACCTCTTAAAAACTAAAGCTGACTGATTTATCAGTGAAGATTAATTTATTTTCTAAGTGGCTTTATTGTTTGCTAATGAACGACAGAGAAATCTTCATCGTTTAAATCTGATAAAGATTTGTTGCATTATTATATATTATTTCCTGCTTTTAAGGGCTCTTTTAAAACAACTTTATTAACAAAACTAATGTACAACAATCAGCAATCGATGTGTTACATTCGGGGATATTAAAAGTGGTATATCAACAAATACAACAGTATATGAGCCTAACAAATAGGCCGATGAAAAGTTCTGTCCTGTTGTGTACTTACTCAAAAGCTGTATTATCTATCTATCTATGTTATCCATCCTCAGTCGGTTGGGGAGTGGACCAAAGTGTCGGGGGATTTGGTGATGAACCAGGAATCAAAGTGCAGCTAATGAACCTTATCCGCTCTGTGAGGACTGTTATGAGAGGTGAGTCTGCATAAAGCGGGATTACACCAGCACACACACACACAAATCACTAGTTTAAAGGGGAGTGACACAGAAAATGTGTGTTTATGTCTCTCTGTCTCTGTTTCTTTGCAGTGCCGTTAATAGCAGTGAATTCAGTTTGCATCGTGCTGCTGCTTCTGTTTGGATGAAGAGGAGTCTGCTATCAGGGCATCATCATCTCAGGAACCACGATTTGTCTGGCACTCAGAATGTCTCCTGTCAGCCTGAAAATTAATGTTATTAGATTCAGCATCAAAACATGGGATAATTATTAAGACCTGTTTTTTACAGCACAGTTGGTGATTTAAAAAGGAATACATTTGTTAAGAAAAGTTAACTTCCTTATTTGTTGTATAGTTTAATAAAACTCGTAATACTTGATTTCGAAAACAAAAAAAAGCAAAACATAGATTATTGCACTTTCCTACAATATATACATGAAGACAAGAACGTGGACTGTAATTACTGTCACTGAGTGGCCGATTATAAATGTGATTTATACACTGAAAACTTGTACATTAAATCGTTTTCAACGTGTTATTGTGGTAGAGATATTTCACAATAAAGAGTTTTAAACACTTGAAACATCTTGTGTGCTAACGAGTTTCAGTTCATAAACTAGCTGGAGTTTGTCCCTACGTGTTTGCCGTACTTGACACAGCGGTGAGGATGTTTATGTACAATGTCCCTGATTTTAATGAACGACGTACACGTAGTGATTCGCAGTAGTACTACGAGCTTTACTAAACTAGCTGTGTTGCTAACTATTTATTTAGAGCAAAGATGGGCAGTTCGCAGAGCTACGTTGCTGCCTCTCTCTCTGTATGTTGCGTTTATTTGGGTTACGTTCACATTTACTGTTCTTACAAGTTGTTGAAAACAAGTGTACTGAACGGAGACAATCTTCCAAGTTTGCTGTATCTCTCCATCAAATACTGGAGCAGAGCTGTGACTCGGAGAACAGGCGATCTGTACGCAGCACCGCAGACGCGTGAAGCCGTTTACACTGTCCTCAAGTGCAGGTGAGCGTCGTCCACTTCCACTGAACCACAGCTGTTGAAACCCCGTGTAAGCCGGCTCACAGTTGGAGTATCTGTCTTTCTAAGCGTGCAGACTCCTTTGTTGAGGAGCTTCTGCGGGGCTGCAGGTTATGGTTGGGATTATCCAGACGCTGAGTTCAGAGACCTCCCCCTGTGCTTCCCTGAGTTTCTCTGTGGCAGACTGCTGCTCATGCTGCTCGCTGACGACAGCTTCAGGCTCAGCCCCGCAGGTGAGACGTCCGCCGCCCGGCAGCGCTGTGCGTGGGGCTCGTAATGTGACAGTGATTGTGAATCTCTTTTGCAGGTCTGCTTCGCGTGCGTCAAAGTTTGAAAACCCTCGAGCCAATTGATGAGCTGAAAAAGGGTGCGTTCACGCTGCAGGTCCGAGTTCTGGACTACCGGCAAGTTAATGCAGGAGTGGAGGTGGACATTTTACTGTCCGCGACTTCTCGTACTGGACGTCCGGTGTGGGAGAGTGTCCTCACACTGCTGTCCAGAAATAAGCTCCATAAAGGCAGCAGACGCCTCCCCATGAGTGAAAACAAGAAGGATCATCCATCAGGTAATTTCTCAAAACATATCGTCTTACTCTGGCAGCTCTGGATTTAATATTTATTCATAGAGAGGGTTATCTTTAGTGCCACAACATACACTGGTGCAGACTCTCTTCTGACAGGTGAAGCAGATGACACACTGCCAGAAAACATGAAGCAAGGGGAGCTCAGAGTTCCCCGGAGTCCCAGCCTGCAGTGTGGATGGTCCTCTTCTGAATGCTCTCCCTACGGATTCCTCTCTCTACCTCCAAGGCTGTTTGGTTACAGGTCACAGATCACACCAAGTCTCTGGATGCTGTCTATGTGCCTGGCTGAAATAGAAAAGCACAAAGGTATTAAAAACTTATGTGAAAGAATTTAATCAAGCTGTTTTCGGTAGCACTCGTCAGACCTCCTGACCTTCTGTTATGTCAGCAGGGGTTGAAGTCATCACAGCTCCTATCAGCATCACTGCCCACTTCAAGGAGCCTCTGTTGGTACCCGGCAAAGTGATGATAAAGTTTTGGGACACATACGAAAACGGGGACCAGTCTTCTTCTCAGGGCGTCAGCTTCCACATGGAGCAGCATGGAAACAAAATATCTGTGGTGGGACAGATTTCCAGGTCTTGATTAACACATAGTTGGGTTTATATTTGTAATGTTGTGTGAGTAGCCTATCAGCATTCATCATTCAGGAATGTTTTCACATTCTAATAAAATAAGGTATTCCTTTTCTTTTTTTTCTTAATTTTTGATTACATTTTTCATAACTGTATGTGTTATTAGATACAGTAAATCTGCCTCTAGAACCAGACATTTATCTGGCACTGAAAGATTCACATTGTAAAAAATAAAAGGTTTCATATCCAGATGTGTATGTGGAGCTAATGTATGTGCAAGCTGAATTAATTCCATTTTTATTTTCTTTTGGATTAGTAATAATACATAGGTTACAAAAAATAAATCGACTTGCAAGAACACTTGCAACCTGCTGTGGACGGCGGTTGGTCTGCAGTAGATCACAGTGACACGCTTCTCTCCAGTGAGATGCTGCCTTGCAGGAAAACACCAAAAAGAGATGGGGGCTGATACTAGCTTTTTATGTTTAAATCATAAAAAAATGTCAAGATATTACTTAATGGCAGTTGCTAGCCTTCTGAGTCCCTCCACAATTACAGCCTGTTCCTTTTTACAATACTGCTTATGTAAATAATAAACACGTTTTATGAAAACTGTTAATTTGGTAGCGTTATACATATTATTAGATTGAACTCTCAGCAGAAGTGTAGACTAACACCTGCTTTGAGATTTGGTGATCTCATCAGATATTGTTTTAAAATAAAATATGTGGATCTAGTGTTCATGAGCACATTGTCAGATGTCTAAAGGTTCACTGTGTAGTCTGCTAATGTAGACACTACCTCTACAGGGAATGTAGACTTTTCAATATTTAATCCCTCCAGTATTCCTGTTTGCAGCTTTCGTGTATGTTAACGTCTGCTTTCTTGTATAATTTATTGGAATACATTCAGTGCATGGAACTGAAAGAACGAGATTTTCATGCATCCCTGCACTGCTGAAATACTTCATAAAGGAAACAACAGGGAGGGTTGCTCAGTAGTTTAGATTTAAGATTATTTGAATAAAAGAAAATATCCCAACTAGTAAACATTACCGCTTTTTTAACATTATGTTAATTAACTAGCTTTCCATTTTGGGAAATACATGTACAGTACAATTATTGACTGTCTTGATCAGATGTACATGAGAAGATACCACTTTCATGTGTGTCTACACAAAATAGCTAAGAGACAGTAAAATGACCAGCCTGGCTATAAACTTTAAACATCATTAGCCAAAAAAATGAGAGTGGTAATATTCTCATGTATGCAGTAAGCAAATAAGTGTATTTTCTAATATATGAAGCCTAACAAAATGAATCCAAACTGGTAACTTACCATTTACCATTTAGTATTTTGTACTGACTGTACACTACGTCCTCTGAATTCAGTGTCTTTGTACATTTTTAAGTCATTTTACCATTTAGCATAAATACCTTTCCTAGATATACTGTAGATGTTATATAGTTGTTAATATGTGCACTTGTATCTCAACATAACTTAGTGCAGTAAAAGCCTAAGTTAGAGTCAGTGGAGCGCACTGTGACAGCCTGCCTCTTTACACACGGGTACAGTAGTAGTTTATGAGATGAGGGGAGGGTGTGTGTGAAGGATCTCTCTTTCCAGACATCCAGACAAAGGAGGAATCACTTCCAACCAGCTGTAGTGGAGATCCAGGGACGCTTGCTGGGTCATCTCTTCTCCTGGCATGTGATTTTCATTGCAGACACTTCTGGCGACCTGAGTGCAATTGAGGAAGACTTAAGGTAAAAGCATTTTTTCATAGTATTGGAATTGTAGTGGATTATTGTGGAAACTGAAACTTCTGCGTGTATGATGCTATATCAGTTGTTGTTAAATCACTTTGGTGATTGATTTACTGCATACATAATGGTCTCATTAGTGCATAGGATAGTGCATTAGCATCCAGTCATCAGTATGTCTAAAAAAAGCTAAATGTTGATTTAGACATTTTCTGTTGCTCCACAAAAGGAACTATTGACAGAGAATAATAGATCTTTAAGGGTTAATTTCATACTAAACTCTTGCTTAAGGTGAATAACTGTCAACTGGAAGTGATTAAGATAAATTTGTTGCTCAATTTCTCTTTGCCCTGCCACTATAACCTCCTCCTGCCACAAATCTGTTGTCAACCATCTCGTAGTCGCTGCTGAGACAAAGGAGCCACATACATCATCTTAAGTGTAAACTAAAGACATGATGCACTGCATGTGCTTTAATCATATCTATTTTTTATCTATTGTTGCTCAGTTGCTGGAGCGGAGCACAAAGACGGCTGCTTGAACATGTACATTGCTGTTATCATTCATTTATAGAGGCCCGATTCTGTCATGCATATGAGGAGTCAGTCAAGTGTAAGAGGGTCAGTCTGTCAAGCTGCTGCACAGAGCGTTTCCCTTTTAACATGCAAAGTTTCAGTATGGAAACACTCCTCTTATAGATGTCTTTTAATCCTGTAAATATTTAACTTGCATTAATGTAACTTGACTGTCAGTGTAGTAAAAGTGTAATATAAAGCTAAAGTTGTACATTAAGATGTAAGCTCTGGCTGGTGGCATCTGAAATGCTGTTTCTGTGTAGATGCAGATGAAACACACACACACACACACACACATTCCTTCCTTAGTTAGAGCACTTTAGTTCATCTGTCTCCTTCTTCAAAGAGCTGATCCTCAGGGAATTTAAGTTATTTTTTGCTTCCTTTAAAAGTACCAGCTTCGTTTATTTATTCAGAGAGGCCAGTACCAAATGACAGCTTGTTCTTTCTTATCAGCCCACTGTTGTTCAAAAAACATCCTCAATGCACTTACTCTTACCTGTCCCAATTGCTGTTAGTTGGAAATGTATTAATACTGCATTATAGTAACATGTAATCTATAGGGCAGTGTAAATGTTCAGACGTGATAAGTTAAGAGAAAAAACAGAGTTTAATTAATGGAAAACAGAGCAAATGTATGATAGAAGCTTTCGTAAGTTCAATAAAGATGAAAATCACCAGCTTTCAACCCACTTTAGTAAGATTTTGGTGCCACATGGTCAACATTACTGTCCAACACAGATGTGGAAATGCACTGGACACTTTATTAGGTACATCTGTCATGAATTCTACTTTTAGAAGGTTTTAATTTCATTTTATATTTCATCTTAAAGGATAAGAACATTCAAACCAATTTTCACAGCAGCCTAAATAAACGTTTCACTCAACACTACAAATCCTAACCTTGTGGTAGAGCTAGAGAAGGTCAGCAGACTGACCATCTAACACTGCTATTCCTTGAGAATTCCTTCCTTAGAGGGACTGAGTGAATAAGTGTGTCACACTACATTCTCTATTTGTTTCAGACCGTCAAGAGAAAATACACGAAGAAGCAAGGAAAGGGCAGCACTGCCAGCACCCCTCTCTCTTCTCCCACAGACAGCATCAGCATACAGGTCTACCATGACTACCAGAAGGTAGCTTTTAAGATGTACTCTGGGAACGGCCATGCCACGGAGAACAGTTCCCTCGGCAAGGTCACCAGCCGAGATGGCAAGATGCCAGACATCATCTCCAACAGCCAGGACCACCTGTACGACACGAAAGACAAGAGTGTTCACAGGGACTCCGTGTGGATGCTGGATTCAAGCAGCCAGGCCTACTCAGGGCCAGAGGACAACTCCACAGACCCACATGAGTCCCTAACGGAGAGTTCAACTCTGACATTTGTGGATGCACAAACCATGGACGAATCAGCAGAGAACCACAGTCTCCATGGAGTGGGGATGGTTTACCTCAAGGAGTTTGTGCTGATAGATGATGATGATGATGGAGACATGTCGCTGAGAGAGAAGACGGTGACAGACTTGTCAAACACGGATGGAAAAGCCGCCGAGCTGGTGTGTGGGAGGCTACTGTCCACCTCTAGTGGAACAGTGTCAGAGTCTAAGGAGGAATCTCCTGCTCCTGAAGCACCTCCACCTGAGGGTGTTGAGACTACACACACACACAAAAGCTGCTGTTTCTGCACCATTTTATGACCCAGTGGGATATCAGACCTCTGTGGTACGAGCACTATGTACTGGGCTTATGCTTATGTTTCTGTTCAAACACAGGGCACGTTATGAAGACGTATAGTAAGTGTGCTTTGTTTTTCTGACACAACTTTCTTTTATTCTTTTTTCAGACTTCACTTAGACTTATTAGTGTGAAAATGTGATGTACAGTACGTATGGTGTATGGAATGTGATCATGTGGGTTAACATACTCTTTTTCAAGTTGAACAAACAGAAGTCGGATGTCTATGATAAAATTTTGATACTTGCATGTTGCTGAAATATTTGATCTGAATGACTGGCTTTATGTTAAGTACACAGAGTGTCTCAAAAGATCAAATGCCAACATTGAATAAAATAAATAAATAAAACCCATTTTGTGTAGTTAGATTATCTGTTTACGGGCGTCACAGTGGTGTAGGGTTTAGCACTGTCACCTCACAGCAAAGGGACCAAAGTATAAATCCATGTGTGGGAGTTTGCATGTTCTCCCCATGTCTGTGTGGGTTTTCTCCGGGTACTCCGGCTTCCTCCCACCATCCAAAGATGTGCGGTTGGGTTGGTGACTCTAAATTGTCCGTAGGTGTGAATGGTTGTTTGTTTCTATAGGTCAGCCCTTCGATGGACTGACTAACCATACTGTCTGTTTACCCCCTTTGGTTATCTCTGGAATGTGGGACGACTTCAAACACCATATTACTGCAAACATAAGATCATGATCCTAGAAAGTTGATTCTGTTCATCTGGACATGTTTTTTAGTGGGAGATACGTCTCCTCCTCAGTCTCAGCTGACTGCTGGTTTCCCCAACCTTATAAACAGCACCTTTGCATAATCACAGAAACTAGCACCATTGGCTAACAATAGGCTGTGTGATCAATGATATGCAAATTGTCCACTGATCAATGGACATGTGTACCATTCACAGAGAGTTGATAAGGAAGCTCTTCTGTGTTATCCCGTACATTTAGCCAGTGGTTATTTGGTTTCCCTATGTGTAATTCACAGTCCTGATAGTGGATGGTGAGAGTCAAACCTTAAACACTGGTCTGTATGTGTGGGTTTACGGTACACATCAACGTTCAAATGTCCCCCGTTGGCGATGGAAATGTCACAGTCTAAGAAGGCTAGGCTTTCATGTTTCATGTCCTCCCTGGTTAACTTGATGTGTTTGTCCACCGAGTTGATGTGGTCCATGAACTATGGTACGTCTTAAGATTTGATATTCACTCAGGTGTCAACCGCATACCTGAACCATTGGCTCGGTGGTGTTAGCTCGGTGGTTATTCCAACTAACCAAGACAAAAGCCCGCGTTGCACCACAATGAGCCGTGTCTGCATTGGCTACTTGACATCACTTGTTTCATTGATGCTTTGCCTGTCTTATTGTTGAAACAACTTGTGTTTGCAGTACATAGTGTTCAGCCATGACTGAACACCATGAGTTTGGATATGTTCAGGGGCTGGCTGCTCTGGAGGAACAGACCGGGGTTAATCAGTCCATTACAGCAGGCAATGTTCTGAGGTGGTTACTTACTGGTTTGACTGACAGCAAGACCCCAGTTAGAGCCCTGCTGGGCAGAGAGATAGCAGTTTACCAGACTTATCTCCCCCTCCCATGAACACCACCACTGCCAACACACTCACCACCACCACCATCACTTACTACAAACACTGGCAGAAAAAAGACGAATTTGTGTATTATGGTTAATTAAGGCACCTTTAATTTAATAATAGTAGCAAACAGTTTTAAATGCAGTGGTCAAAGAAAAGCTGCATCTTGATATTCATTACATTTAGTCTACAATAGCAGAACCACTCAGTTTTAATGGTTCACCATTAAGGTGAATTGACTTTCACACTACCGACATAGTTTCTACATCATCTAATTAAAGGTCCGTGCCCAACATTTTTTTATTTGCTACTAAACTGTTATATGTTACATAATGACACAATGTTTGTAAGAGAGCAGCCAGCAGGTTCATTAGTCTAAAAATAGCTGTTATCAGCCACTGCAGCATGGGTGTGCAGCTCACTGAGCGTATCTTCCACACATGTGAAGCGTAACCGAATGTGTCAGAACATGACAGACAAAGCCGCAGAAACCATCAGCTGCAAGAAGACCATTGAGAAAAGAAGTTACTTTTCACGGTGACCTCAGCTCACCCACTCACAGCATGCTCTCAATCCTGGTTATCAAAACCGCTCAGCGTCATCACGCTTCACAAGACGGAAGTGCAACATTTTTTTTTAAAAAGATGAGGATGAGTGTCTGAAGAACAGCAGAGAGGATGGACAAGAGAAACAGAACGATGATGGTGGTTTTTCTGCTCTGTGTCATAGCAGGTGAGAATACAGATGATATTCATTTCTAAGTTTTAATATCTTCATCACTGATAGTTTGCAAACAGTGTCAAAGCTTTTGAAGATACTGAAGCATAGATGATCTTCCTAACTTCCCAGGTGCGATGCCAACAGCGGGCCAGAGTCTGGATGTGTGTGCCTCCTGCCACACTAACGCCACATGTGGTGACAAGGCCGATGGCTCTGGAAAAGTCTGTAACTGCAAATACGGGTTTGTTGGAAATGGAAGAACCTTCTGTCAAGGTGAGAAAAACATTTTTTGTTTGTGATTATTTACTTTTTCTGGAATGAAAAAATAGTTTTGTAACTGTGCACTACACAATGTGAGAAGTGAGTTTGAGGTTGCTCATAGTCAGAGAATTATCAACACGAACATGTCTACAGGAATTGCCATGTTCACTAGTTTAGATTAGAATTTGTTCATATGGCCTGAAGACAGAGCTGAAGCTGACTTGAATATTTTTGTACACATTATTATATAACTGTAACTGAGAAATTATCATTTTGGCCTTATAGTAGCACAGAAATCAGCATTTTTTTTATAATCTCTCCAGGAGGAACATAAGTCTGTATAAAACATTTTATGGAAATAAACTTTAAATAAAAGTCCTAATAAATATCCTCTGGCCATTATGAATATCTGTCCAGAATTTTAAAGCAGTCTATCCAATAGACTTTTTTCACAGAAGCCTTTTAGGACAGGTGAAATGAAAACTACAGATGGCTCAGATTCTGAAGCACTGTAGACTCAACACCAGCATGATGGGGCATGCGTTTTAATGTTATGAAATACATCTGTGTTTTTAGACCAAAATGAAAACATTGCCATGCCTACTGCTGGCATAGTTACCAGCCACTAGCATGGCTAAAGAACAATTAATAAAGTTTAAGATGGAAGAGAAAAAGCAAATGTTTACCTCCTTCATTATGAGTAATACATTTTTTGGTTCCAGATAAAGATGAGTGTCAGATAGGAGCCAATAAGATCTGTGGGCTGCACACCACCTGCCACAACACATATGGCAGCTACTACTGTACCTGCCTGGCTGGCTACAGCCCTTCCAACAACATGGACATCTTCATCCCAAACGATGGGACCCACTGCAAAGGTGAGTGTGGGCTGGAACTTCTTTGAAATAAATCAGTGTCTATCAGTGGCTTTGGACTTTACTGTTTTTATTCTCACTTGCTTTACAGACATTGATGAGTGTGGAGTCACAGGAGTATGTGGAGAGGGAGCTCAGTGCAGAAACCTGGAGGGCAGTTTTGAATGCAGGTGCCAGGTGGGTTACCGAGTCCACAGTGGAGCCAAACCCTTTCATCCTTATAGAGACCAGGCTTTCTGCAAAGGTAAAACTGCATTTAACTTCTATTCAGTAATATAATCCCACTGGAAAACATTTTAGGAATAGGAATAGGAATGAGTGTTTCATGTTCTTGTTCCATTCAGTGGTTGACTGTGGCCAGCCTGTCTCAGTGGAAGACACAGTGCTGCTGTCAGTCACAGGGACCACATATGGCAGCGTGGCCATGTTCGTCTGTGACGAAGGCTTTGTACGGAGGAGTGGAGACAACAGCTCAGTGTGTGGAGCTGATGGGCTGTGGAAAGGGCCCACCATGGTGTGTGAAGGTAACAAAACACAAGTCTAAAATACCTGTCTGTTGTCTTTTGCAACACCAACCATTAATCGGCATTCATTAAAAAACTATATGATCTTCTCTAACCACTGGTAACATTCACGATATACACATGATGCATGCTTTCTCAGTTGTGTGGCTGTTCAGGTGTTTAGAGTGTCAGACTGGGTAGGGCTGGATTAAATGTTGTTTGTACAGACATGTACAGTCCCTAGTGGATAAATCCTGCTGACTCTGATGATCCGCTGACATCTCCCTAAAGCAGTGTCATGAGACTGACATTGTTGGTTTAGGGTAGAATGTCTTGACAGCTGTTGGATGGATTGTCATTACGCAGGGTTTGATAAATATCACACTCCTTCCCCTCGGATGTATGGTAATAACTTTAGTGATCTCTGTTCTCTGGTCTTTCTGTTCGGAGTTTGCATGTGGTTTTCTCTGGGCGCTCCATTCCTCCCACAGACCATTGACATGCAGGTTAGGTTCAATTGGCGTCTCTAAATTGCTCATAGATGTGAATGATTTTCCGGCTGTGCCTGAATGTTTTTTTAAACATACAGTGAGTTTTCAGGAGCACAGGGATCATGAATCTCAATGGCTGGATAGAGTTCCTGGATAATTTCATGCAGTGTGTCACTGCTTTGGCTCTCAGAGGTTGACTGTGGCTCTCCCCCTGCCCTCCCTCACTCTCATATGCTGTGGAATAAGAGCTCAAAGATGGGCACTGAGGTGGTTTATCAGTGTAACTCTGGATATCATAATGTTGGAAAGAGCAATGCCTCCATCTGTACAGCTACTGGACAGTGGGAGAGGCCATCTGTGCTCTGCCAAGGTACAGTTTCTGTTTTATTAAATTATTTTAGCTGTTTTCTGAATTTTAGGACACATTATATTTATATTGCTATAAAACATGTGTAACCCACACACATATTTTAACTTTTACATTTGTATTACATGGTTGTGCTGCATGTTACTCCTGGTAGAGACTTTGTGTGGAAGTCCTCGTATAATTGAATCCACTAAGCAGGTGTGGAATGGTAACTCAACTCCCGGCAGCACCGTGCTCTATTTATGTAAAGAGGGCTTTTACAATAAAGGAGAAAATAATATATCCACCTGTAATGAAAATGGTCAGTGGACACCGCTAGCTCTGTTATGCCAAGGTAATTCACACACTGTACATCAAATAGCTTTTTTTCTAACTGTAAAAGGTAGGAAACCATTTGGTGTCACATATTCTGGCTGATTAGTCTGTGTATGCCCACACAGTACTGACAAGAGGCCAGATAAGAGATGTCACCACAAACTGAAACTCTTGTTAAAATGTTGAGACTTCATTATAATAAAATTGGTACTTTATGTGCTTTTTTGTAGACAGTACTGTGCAAAAGTCTTAGTCTTATTGGATTTGTTTTTCAGCAAGGCAATTGTGTCCATTTCTATTTATTTGTGTGTCTCAAAGAGGAAACCCTGAGAAACCTCCCATCAGATTTGATCAGTTCTTTAGCCCCTTTTTTGGTCCAGGACAAAAGGACATGAGATCATACTCAATATTTGTCACTTTAGCCTCAGGATGTTTGTGTTTTTTTTAATACAGTGTAATTTTTTTTCTATATTCTTTAAATTGTATCTAATAAAGAGAACAAGAAATAAATATATATATGGTCATAATGGCCCTGCTAAAACACCAACTCTAATGTTGGCCTAAGACATTTGCACAGTACTGTATGTTCTTTTTATTTTGCATAACCCTCCTTTATCATTTCCTGTCCCAGAAATATTATGTGGGGTTCCTCCTACACTGCCCCACACTAGGCAAGTGTGGAATGGCAGCTCCACCCCTGGCAGCACAGTGGCTCACTACTGTAAAATAGGATTTTATTACAACGGAGGACATCATGTGTCAGTGTGCACAATTAATGGTTCCTGGACAAAGCCAAACATCTCATGCAAAGGTAACAGCTTGCTCCGACACGTTGTCAGTGCTGTAGTCAAATAACAACAATTTTCATGCTAAATGATCTACTTTCCACTCCTTTAGAAGTTGACTGTGGTATGCCGCCACCCATCCCTCACTCAGTCACGCTGTGGGATAAAGTTTCCACTGTGGGCTCTCAAGTTGTTTATCAGTGTAAATCTGGATATCACAATGTTGGACAGGGGAACGTATCAATTTGTGCTCCCACTGGGAAATGGGATGAGGCGTCGCTGCTCTGTCAAGGTGATGACAACATTAACTCAAGATGTGTGAACTGCGTCTAAAAAGGATTTGGACATCTTTCTAACTACCAGTCACCTGTGTTTCTGTTGTAGAAATCAGTTGTTCGGAGCCTGTATTTAAAGCTCATGCTAAAATGCTGTGGGATGGCACATCGCACATCGGCAGTGTGGTGCATTACCAATGTGATGAAGGATATCGCACCAGGAGCCTGAAAAACCACTCAGTATGTGGAGAGAATGGACAGTGGGAGGATATTGATCTGTGGTGTGAAGGTGCTGTGTTTGATGACGGATCATTTTTAACATCAGAAATAGTTGTAGCATATTAATTATTAATTCGTTGTGTTCACCAGCTGTCAAAGACGATTTAAATGTGCCGTTTTTGTTGTTGTTGTTTTTTCTATCCTGCATACCCACAGTCTGTGCTAATTCATATCTGTATGCAGAAATAAGCTGTGGTCTCCCACTAAGCCCCCCCAATACTAACCTCCTGTGGGACCACGCCAGCAGACCAGGCAGCGTGGTGTTTTATGAGTGTATGGATGGATTTTACATGGAGAGTGGAAATAATATTTCAATATGTTCAATATCAGGAGTGTGGGGGGAAGTATCTGTAAAGTGCAAAGGTAAAGTAACAGTCTGTAATGTGGGCATGCCTCTAATGAACTGTCAGAGAGTCGTTTGAGATTACTAACAAGCTATTAATATGTTTTAGTTGCTCGTTTAAATGCTTGGACTCTGCATGCTCCGCGGTTCTTTATGTTTTGAGGTACATTTTGTGGAAACATAAGATGCTGCATGTGATTTTCCTTCGCTCCACAATGGTCTTTACCAGTCCTCCAGTAGAGGTCACTTGGAACTCATACAAGGATAGATGTGGTTATGCATGAAACCTACTTCACACTAACTTAGCATCTAAAGCTTCACAATGAAAGTCTTTTATTCTTTACCCGTTGCTTGTTATTTGTCTGAACTAAACAGTCTTTTGGTGCCACTATTATTCCAGCTAAATGTGGTCAGGTTCCCTTTCTTGCCAACTCGGAGGTGATGTGGCATAACAGAAGCATAGTGATCCACCGCTGTGTGGACGGATACCACAGTTGGAGGGGCAGCAGCGTCTCTGTGTGTGGCAGCTCTGGGGTGTGGCACAAAGCTACTTTGAGATGCATAGGTGAGTAATATCTCACACAAGCTTGTGTGACATCATTGATTTACGTTTTCATTTACATTTTCAACATATTTTTAAAGGGATTTGATATTTTATGGCAATAAATGAAAGATAAATATCTGGTTTACTGTCACTCTAATTGCATTGACCCCATATCTCTCACAGAAAGAAAGCCACCTATCAATCACCTGTTTGTTCTCAATGAAAAATGTGTGCATTGGAAAGCAGAGAAGTATGAAGAGGATACAGAGGTTTACAAGGTAAAAGCAGATGCCACCTTCATTATTCCACTGTAACTACAGGTAATATCTTATTTTATTCCCTGGTGTGGACAGTTTAACATTTACAGTTTCAACCTCGCCTCTTACATTTTTCTAATCTGTTTCAGATATTCAAACAAAATGTAACATAAATCTGAGTAAACAAAGAATACGGGGGTTGAATATTTCTTCACAGCGCTGTATTTTTACCTCGACCTACGGAGGGTTTGTTGACCCTGGCTCATTTGACGTAACCCTTTCAGGTGACTTACACAGGATCCAGAGACTTCCAGAGGTCTTTTCGTGACAGACGAAAACAGTTTCTGAGCTCTAAGGCCGGGCAGGTCGAACTCTGTCTCAACCTTCTTCCAGTGACAAACTACAGCATCTCTATAACTGCAGTGTCTGCGAGGTTCACTGCCACTATCACCACTAACACCAGTTTACCAGGTAGAATTACACCTACAGCTCTCATTTCTACTGCAGTCTGACAAAACCATTTACTGTATCCATGCAAAAGATGTAGTTTTTTAGCTTTCTGGAAATGTTGAGGAAGTAAATCATGGTATTTTCTTCATGAGCAATGCACATTAAATATAAGAACATTTGACAGTGCCTCCAGCACCAGTGGTTTACTACGAAGAATTTGAGACTCCAGTTCCAACACTGATGCTACACAGATCAGCAAACACACTGGAACCAATAAGGTAAAGACTAAGAAGACAAAGGGCAAAGTGCAGCATCTGACTCACATGTTGCAGTCAATGAAACAGATAGCTGTACATCTTCATGCTTCAAATAGCCAATTCATAACACTGGATAAATCACTGATAAAATAAATCTAGGTTATTCATAACTCCTGCATACACAAATTTTCTCCATCCTCTACTGATGATTAGCCTTCACCAAACATCACAGAAATGCAGGCCGAGAGGCTGGAGTTTGACCAATAAAGTGCTTTTAGGATATGTTCAAGTTTCACTAATCTTTGGTGTAAAATAAATCAATGTATTAATGCATCAGTCTATGTCCATATGGATAGAGGGCTATTACTATAACCACTGAAAAGTGTCACAGCTTTTAACAATAAACCTAAATTTATCGTTTATTTGTGATGGTTATTTGGCTTCATTTGTGTAAATGGGTTAGTTATTCAATATATCTAAATAAGTCAACATTCACAAAAAACATTCCTCAAATGTTCATCCCATATTAATACATAATATATTTTCAAAATAAAATGAAAATGATGTATTTTGTTCTTCTTTGGCAGTTTGTACCAAGTGTTTGTGCTTCCTGTAGAGGGGATTCTGGTGTTTGATTGTTCCTCTCCTGGAAGACCAGACCCTTCAATCAAAAGCAAACCCTCTTCAGAGTACACTGTCGCCGAAATCCCTGTCAGACATGTTGAGACACAGATGAATTTTACTGTAGGGGACGGACTCCACTATGGAGGCTTCTATAATGCACCACTGGGAGATGGCAAGAACTATTATATCATTTTACGAGTCGTCAGTCAGTGGAAAACAGTGGGTGAAACAAGTGCATAACATCATAATGTTTTCAGTGGGAAACGGCAGAAGGCTTTTCTGTCTTGTTAAACTGCCTGAATGTTTTCTCTCATAGGCTTTAAAAAGTACCTGTGTCCTGTGGGCTAAAGTAAAAGGTATTATCTTTAAATATCTTCGTTATCTTTAAAATGAGGAGTTTTTTAGATTTATTTTAGAAAATTACACTTCATCTGGTTATAGTGTTCTGAAGTTATATAGGTATACAAACTGCTAGTTACACATAGTGTTTCCTCATCTCAGGTACATCCTATGTTCTGAGGGTCTCATCGCTGTCTGCTGCTGCATCAGTATGTCTGGTGGCCATGGTGATTCTGGGTGGATACAGTTTCACCTGGTATGGACGACGGTACACAGCACAGTACATTACCCACCTGTTAATGTTATTTTATTCATTTAACAATGTTGATCTGTCACTTTTTTAATTCAAAGTCTAAAGTAGGTCAGTGCTTTTAGTGTTTCAACGATAAATATACATACATGATATTAGAGTTTTAATATTTTGATGTTTATTTATAAAATAATATGCCTGAAACCTAAATATTTATTTAGACTTTTTTTTGGGTGAAAGTGGTCTGTCACACATACTGTAGAAGGAGATATTTTGCATGTGTTCAGATAAAACACTTTATTCACCAGGTTTCTTCTTTTCCAGGTTTTTCAAGAAGACATGGCACTGCTGAGGTTTGTTCTGTACCTGAACAGTGTCAACAGTGAATCTGCAGTCTGCTCTCCATTTATGTTTGTACATTTTGTAAAGAAAATAATAATAAACTTTTTTCAGTGACTATTTGTTGTCTACTGAATGAATGTTTGTGTCCATTGGATGTGTATGTGTACTTGCACCTTATTATGAGAGCCGACCATTTACCAATTTGAAGGTTGACAAACCTTCTACAATGCTTCTATTACAAGAAACTTGAGCGATAAACCATTTCTGTCCAGGGCTTTCATCTCCGGGCTGTTTTCATTAAGCTGCAAACCCCATATACTGTATTAAAACATACAGTAAATTTATGCATTAAACATGTGACAACCTTTTTATTCTGTGAGCATTTTAATGAAATGATGTGTACTTGTCACTGATCTTTACAGATTGTTTTTTGTTTCTCTGGGCCCCCTAAGGATCACTGTGGTGACTGGGAATATATCTTAGATTAGACTGGTTCTACTGTAAGACAAACCAGGATTATATTTACAGAACTGATAGTGTTTCCATTTTATAATTTTGGCGTTTTTTAATGAGGATGTTTGTGAAGACAGAGGCTTTGATTTGTACTGGGCCTTTAAATGCGTTTTGCTTCCGGAGCAGCTCCTTCACATCTCCGTCCAGAAACGACACAGGTCAGTGTGTTACCGACAACAGCCCTTCTTTATCGGGTTTGTTTACAGACTGTTTGTGAACAGGTACAACACAGTTATTACTGTGCCAAGAGTAAAAACACAGTAATACACTGTAATAAACTGTTTGCTAACTAGTTAGCTACGCGATGACCCAGTCTGAGATGTTAGCTAGTGGATAAGTAGCTAGGCCAAAATGAACCTGTGAGGTAATTTGTGACTTGTTATTGATATGCAGCCACGTAAGGCACGGTTAGTCACTTTAAACAAGATGTTTGTCCTTACTGTAACCCCAAAATTAACACCAGGCTATATATCTTTCTCTTCTAAAGTAGATACTTGAACGTTACGTTACCGTATGCTAATAGAGATGCAGCCGTAGGTCCAGTCAAGTCGGTCAGCGAAAACCAAGCGTTTGTCACGCAGTTTTGCATGAATGCATGTTCATCGTAAAACGTTAACAAAACAACAGTCAGTACAGTGTTTCTACCATTTAGCTGTTGTAATCTGGTTTTCGGCTGTAAATTAATAATCATTCAACACATTCTGCTCGCCACCGTCACCACCAGGAAGACCAGTGACTTAATGTTAATTTCAGCTGTCAATAAAAGTTTATTCAATTAAATTATGTTTATTACCATCTTTTGACCGAGTGGACGCCAAATTGAACAGGGCAGATTCTTTCTGAGAAAAAAAATTGATTAACATCACTACATATTAGCTTTTAATACAGATAAGCTTGCTCGTGTGAAATTGTCAGTTTCTTGAATAGAGTCCGGTTCTGTTGTCTTGAAGTCTCACCTTGTGCAACATATGCCACATTTTTTTAGATTAAGTTATAGTTGGCATGATTGATGCAGGTGGTGGTAGTAGATATAAAATGTATTATATCTTCAACTAAATCTAAGTTGAGTCTCTCGTAATGTAGAATATGATTAATTTTCATGCTGTTTGCTTGTGAAAAAGTGATTTGGGATTTGCAGCTGTGCATTTTTTGGCCAAACGTTATATATTTAGGTAAGACTCCCTGCTGTGTGATTACAAAAGATGACACATTCTCCATATTTGTCCCAAACAGGTTCGCTGTGGCTACTGGATCTCGGTTCACTATGGCCCAGAACCAGGTGATCCTGCAGTTCAGGTTCGCCACATTTGGGGACTCCATGCTGCAGAAGATGAACCTCCTACGACATCAGAGACGGTTCTGTGATGTCACTGTACGGATTAACCAGCTTGAGGTCCCTGGTCACAAGGTGGTGTTTGCCGCTGGCTCCTCTTTCTTGAGGGACCAGTTCATCCTGCAGCAAGACTCCAGGGAGGTTCAGATCACCATGATCCAGGAGGCGGAGGTGGGTCGGCAGCTGCTTTTGTCCTGTTACACAGGCCAGCTGGAGTTTCCTGAACTAGAGCTGGTGCATTACCTGACAGTGGCCAGCTTCCTCCAGATGGGCCACATTGTGGAGCAGTGCACTCAGGCCCTCAGCAAATTCATCAAACCTCAGGCTGCACGCCAGCTGGAGGTGGAGGTGGATGTGAGGAGGGAGAAGAAGGAGGAAGGTTTATCCTCCCAGACCCAGAGAGAGCAAGAGCGCTCTCAGGTGCGTACTGTCCATCACGAGGAGGAGGAGGAGGAGGACATGGAGCCGGTTGAGGATGATAACACAGGCAATGATGAAGATGATGATGATGACGACGACGACGATGACGATGATGTGATAATACAGCCTAAGTCCCCTCTCCAGGTTCTGAGCAGACGCCAGAGACAGACAGAAGAGAGTGATATCACTATAGTAAAGGTAGAGTCTGTGTCTGACGTAGCAGAGAACTCCATCACGGGTCACTTCCCCACCAGCCCGCCTGCTTCACTCCACTCCCCTGAACCCCAGCATTCACTTATTAACTCCACTGTGGACAGTCGCAGCAGTGAGATGACAGTTCCACCTGGCATGGCCGGCTACCCGCTCAGTCCCCCTCCACCATCCCCTCCTACAGAGAAACACAGCGGGCACCAGAGGAACTACGACAAACCTCTGCAGTGGTACCACCAGTGTCCCAAGTGTGCCCGGGTCTTCCGTCAGCTGGAGAATTACGCCAACCACCTCAAGATGCACAAGCTGTTCATGTGCCTCCTGTGTGGCAAGACATTCACACAGAAGGGCAATTTGCACCGACACATGCGCGTCCACGCTGGCATTAAGCCCTTCCAGTGTAAAATCTGTGGGAAGACCTTTACCCAAAAGTGTTCTTTGCTGGATCACCTAAACCTGCACAGCGGGGACAAACCCCACCGCTGCAACTACTGTGACATGGTGTTTGCTCATAAGCCGGTTCTCCGAAAGCATCTCAAACAGATCCACGGGAAGAACAGCTTCGACAACGCAAATGAAGGCAGCCTGCATGACGGGGGTCTTGACTTTGATTTTGGCCGAATATGAAACCAGTGAACCGTCTCTTAGTCGATTGGTTAGATGCCATCAGTTTCTGATTATAACAAACTGAGTCTCATTCTGAGGGATTTAACTGGAGAATGAGAAAGGAGGCACTGTCCCGGTCAACATTTCACTGTAGCTTCATTACTGTGGATGATTTTTATTTAGTTTTTTTCTAAAATACATTATAGATGCCTTCATATCATACTTGAAAAATCAGCACTGAAACACAAACAATAATGACTGTATATCATTAGTATTATTGATGAGTTAACATGTCTGTGTTTACCATGTCAAATGGAAAAAAAAAACATAGCAAAATGAAAAATAACCATTAGTATACTGTATACTGTCTACTGTAGATTTTCTTTCCTATGTGTACAAATATAACAACATGGACTTTATCAGTAAGGGAAACTTGAAAGAAACTATTTTATTGCAGGCAGCCTTCGCTAGTGACAAATGGGATGCCTATATGATCAGAACCTAAGTGTTTATGTGAACTGAAATGGTTCTTTTATACTAACTTTATATCTGAGGTACTATTGGACCAAAGTGACATTGTATTTTGTCCTGTCTTCATGGAGATCGATGTGTGTTATGAAATTAAAAAACACTGACTTTTAACCAGTGATGATTTCACGCTCTTCCTATTGTTCATATATGTTTGATTTTAATACTCTGGCACATTATGAAGTCAGTACTTCTAATGTGAAAAACAAATGCTTAAAAACCAAATTATAATGCTGTGTTTAAAATGTCAGAGTTTAAAATGTCTGTGTCTTCCATTCACAAACAGAAGCATTGTTCAGCTCATGCCTTCTTAGGTGTGCAGTCTTTTTATCAGTTACTTTGCTGTGTCAGTATCTGAAAGTAGCATGTAAATGAATGGCGAGGCATTTAAACAAAAGCTCTCTGTGTTTCTTTCTGTATTTTATCTTCAGACTAGTGAATAGATTAGCAAAGAGGAGTACACAGCACTGCATTTTTTTTGCATGGTAAAATGACAACTTCACTCCTGTGCCATAGGGTTAGCGTTACACTTTGTGCATTTGGCACCTGAAACTTTTATGACTGCTGAGTACAATAGAGTATTTGTCTTCTTTATTATTATATACATTATTATTTTATTTTATTTATTCCTAAAACATTCAAGTGATAGCTGACACATATTTTATAGATGTCTGCACCTGAGCCAGGGTAAAATTGATGTTGTCTACTGATCATTGGCTCAGGTGCTCAGTGAGGCTATTTTCTTGTAGAGCCACACTAACAGTGATGCAGGTAATGTAGAATTCTAGTGCTAGTACTGACTAACATCAGAAACAAACCAAGGAGGCAACTGTAGTCCGCCGGTTCTTCTCTTTTAGCCGACACATTAGGAACAGCCCTCCAGTGATGTACAAACACAAACCCATCAGTTTAGCTTAGTTTTTAAGGTGTAAGTGAGGTGTAAGATGTTTTTTAATTTTGTTATAATGTTTATGTAGTCCTGTCCGAGGAACCAAGAGTTCTCAGAGTTCACTCAAACTGAAGGATTAAGTACGTACTCTAGTACAAGTACTTTTCTAAGACGTACATTTGTCTGGGCATGAATCCAACTATTTTAAACACTATTAAAATTTATGCTGTTGTGCTGCAGATGTGTTCCACATGTTCAATTCTATTTAATTCAGTTGAATTTATATAGAGCCAAATAACAACAGATGTCAATCTTAGAGCACTTAACAGTGTAAGATTTAAGACCTTACAGAATTATGCAGAAAACCCAACAGCTGATGAAGAGAAGCTAATGTAGGTGAAATATGATCTCTCTTGCTAATTCCTGTCAAAACTCTGGCTGCAACATTCTGCATTAACTGGAGGCTTTTTAAGGAGTTATTGGGGCATCTTATTAACGGGGAAGCAGTGATTAAGTCTAGAGGTAACAAATGCGTGGACTAGTTTTTCAGCATCACTTGAGACAGGATGCTCCTAACTTTTTAAATAGTCCTCAGGTGGAAGAAGGCAAATCTGGAGATTTATTTTCTATACGGGTTAAAGGAGATATCCTGGTCAAAGATAAGTCCAAGATTCCTTATAGTAGTACTCAAAGCCAGTGCAATGCCGTCTAGGGTGGCAATCTGGTTGTATAAATGAGATTTTGGGGCCAAATAAAAAAAACACTGTCTTGTCTGAGTTGATAAATAGAAAAATGCAGGGCATCCAACCCGTTATGTCTTTTAAACAAGCTTGAAGTTTTACTCATTGATTTGATTCATCTGGTTTCATAGATAAACATAAATGGGTGTCACCTGCATAACAATGGACATTTATAGAGTGTTTCCTTATAATATTGCCTAAGGGAGATATGTATAAAGAGAAAAGAACTGGTCCAAGCACAGAACCCTGTGGAACTAAATGAATAATAACTTTTGTAGGCATGGAAGACTTATTATTAACATGAACAAATTTGGATCTATCTGATAGATAAGACATAAACAAGCTTAGTGCTGTTCCTTGAATTCCAATGACATGTTCTAGTCTGTGTAATAAAATATTGTGATCTACAGTGTCAAATACAGCAATAAGATCAAACAAAATCACATGGGCCTCATTCAAAAGAACGTATATAAAAAACCTTATGACAGCACCTGCAATTACACATTAATTACACATCTACACTGTAAACTGGAAATAAACTTTCAAGATTAAAATCATGGCAAAGATGAAAAAAATGATCTGGTAATAAATAAAATCAAATATGTGACACAATAAGAAGTGTAGGACAATAACTCGGTCCTCAGGCCCCTCTGCCCTGCTTGTTTCCCAGCTATCCCTGCCCCACCCACTACTGATTACCTGGATCAGGTGTATGCTCAGCTTCTGATTGATTAAACACACCTGATCCAGGTAATCAGTAGTAGATGGGGCAGGGATAGCTGGATAACAAGCAGGGCAGGGGGGCCCGAGGACCGAGTTTGGGAACCACTGGACTAAGGTAACTAGACTAGCAGAATCACCTCAACTCTACATGTACCAGGATGCCTGCCTTCCAAACAGTTCAACTTTTGACTCATTAGCCAAAAGGTCTGAGGGTCATTTAGGTATGTTGTGGCAGATTTCATGCGAGTCTCAGTGTTCTTGCCATGACATTTCTGACTTTTACTGAGCTTTGATGTTTTCCTTACTTACTGAACTGTTCAATGGCAACTTGTCCTGCTATAGGCTCTTGAAGACATTTTGTGTCTTATCCAAAAGGCATCGTCAGTGATCAGTCCGATGAACCCTTTCAGAGAATTTCAAGAACTTAAAGCAGGTCCAGTTGCCACCGAACTAGATGACTGAGAGGCTTAACAGATGTTTTCTGTGGATTCTTTGTGACTCCCTGGATGAGTTGTTGCTGTGTTCCTGGACCAATTTTGCCATCTGTGGAGTGCCAGAAGCTCCAGAACTTTAGAAATAGCTTTGTAATACTTCCCATACTGATCAATGCAGTCTGGTACTTTTATGGATGTAGTAATTAAGGGGAGACTACATTTCCCCACAGGCCTAGTTGCAACAGGGAATACAATCTTCATTTAAAATGTGTATGATTGCTCAGGTTGCCTTTGTTTTACGTTAGATTTTGTTCAAAAATCTGAAATATGAGATTCTGAAAAATCACAAGAGGGTTGAAATGTTAAATAAATACAGCTCTGTATTTATTTGTTTTTATCCCATATGTCCACTGTTACTGTTAAAGTCATTCACAGCAAGTTCAGGACAATATGTCATGTTGAGTGCCAGACATAGAGCATTTGCAGTGTATTATACACACACGGATAGGATCCCATTAAGATTACAGTGCTCTCATTGAAGAATATAATTCTGGTTCAGTTCCCTGCAGATGTCTCCCCAAGTGCTAAAATGAAAATTATGCTCTTTCCACTAATAAGCTTTCTTACTGACCACCACTGAGGACATGGACCCTTTCGAATCTTTGAGTAGTACCTCCCAAATTATATGTCTGGTAGTTTTAAGAGTTCCTGAAAATAATCCTCTCACTTTTTAGACATTAACCTCACTCGAGATCAGTGTGTTCCTGTACCTGCTGAGCACAGCAGGTCAATGATCTGTCTCCTCATCCTGAGACACATAAAGGATTTTTTTTGTACTTCTTTGATGTTTCCTGACACACGTCTCCAAGGTACCTGTGAGATGGACCTTTTTCTGCTCACATCTTTCTGTTGAATTCTCTTCATCTTAAACAGGCTTAAAAGACTTCCTGTCTCACCTGGACGGCCCCACTCAATATTATTGTCCACCAGCAGTTCAAAGATTGCTTTAGCCATTTTTTTTTGTCTAACCAGGGACAAGAGAACCAGACAAAAACACAATGAAAACTCAACACAATTAAAGATCCTGAACAGCTTGAACACCAGACTGTTTCAAATATACTAAACCTCGTTTACATCCAAGTTGTTGCTGTAAACAGCGCTTAAGACGATGTACGTATTTCTATGTATTTATTTGTTTACACTTTTTAGTTGTTGTTTGTTTTTTTTATTAGTGTGCAATAAATCTTGACTGGGGTCCAGAAGAAAAACCTTTTTCCTCTTGTATGTCATGTGGATATATTGAAATGAAAAACCATCTGAACCTGAATCTGAACGTTCATACGATAAAATCTGAATTGAGGGCAGTGTGTCTTAAACGTTTAGCAACTTTTACATACAAACAATCTCAGAAGCAACCCCACAATGATAAAGCATTTATGTGTCTGAATACTACTGAGGACAGATTAAAATGTACGCTCCTCGCTCCATATTTAAACCATTACTGCATCTTGGCTCTTGTAGCAGGTTTTTTCACCCTCGTTTGGAAAGTCGAACCACACATTGTACAAACTAGTTCATTTTGAGTATGCTGACACTGTAAATGAGAGATGTGTTCAATATTCAAGTCCAATATTCACTCTATTTTGTTTTCTGCCTCTTCAGGGATATATTTATGCTCCACTACGTTCATCAGCTAGTTGCTGTCTGACTCTATCAGCGTCTGATGCTTTGCAGTAGTTGTTTGGTTTTTGTGTAAATGGAAGCAACAAAGCTAAAAAAAAAAAGTCAAGTTACGTACATAAAAACAAAACAATAAGCTGAAAGGCGCTAAAAACGTTTGGTGATTTGTAGTTTTAAACACCTCATCTCACGTTGGAAATAGTGATTTGATTCATTGCTTATATGTTATATTATTTGCAATAACTATTTCATTCATAAAAATACCTAAATATATTGACTTTCCTATGGTACCAAACACATTTATGCAACTTTTAGGCAACTTATGGGATATGTCATAGCATTTACTCTGTTAGTAAGTATTGTTTTTAGCTGTCCATCATTCCCTGTAAATTATCTGCTGTTGGCTATTAAATGTGGCGAAGAATAAATTAATAAATAAAAGATAAGAAGCAAATTCCCACATTTGACAAGCTAAAAATGGTGAATGTTTGATTGTTCTTATTTTACATAACATATAATATATTAAAAAATTACAAAACACCAGAAACTAAACAATAAGCAAAGGCCTATATTACTTCAAATGTTTGTCCATTAGTTTTTTAGCATTAATTGATTAATAGTTTCAGCATTAAAGACATCACTCTCCAACAAGTGGCCTCATCTACACATTTCACGTCCTTGAGCTCTAAAAAGAGGAACACAACAAGGTGCTGTTTAAAACCACTTGGCTGAAAACAAAATTTTCTGTTTTGCAGGCTCATTTTTTCAAGTTAATGGTGAGGAGAGTCCTGTGAGGGCCTGAATTTGAGCGATCGACCCACAGAGGTGCTGCGCAGGTCGGGCACTGTCGAAGCATAATGGCTCACGAAGTCACACTAGGTAAAGCCTGCTGAAAAATTTAAAATGTACCAAAACGAAATATCACTTCAAGCTCAGAATATTGGAAAACTGGAGCGATGCTGAAGAGAGGGCAAGTGGGACTGTGAGTGTGTGTGTGAGGGCAAGTGTGTAGGTGTGTATGAGTGAGTGAACACGTAGAGGAGCTGATCCTATCAGACGCTTGTCAGGTCCTGTTGGGTTTTTCTATATAAACCTGTGAACAAGGAGACTTGTGCTGCACTTACACTTTTTGCCCTCCTTCCAGTCTATATGTCTCTCGCTCACACACTCTCTCTGTCAGTCTCTTCCTGTTTTCCTCTGTCTTTCTACATTCCCCTTCTCTCACATCATTAGTCTCTCTGTGTCTCCCCTTGTTCTCTCCCTGGAGCTCAGTGAGGATTTAGGCCTCCTCTCCTCCTAGACTCACCTACATCCTTTCATCCTGTTCCCTTCTCTCCCCCTCCTTCTCACTCTCCTCTCCCTCCCTCGTTTTCTTCTCTCTTCACTCCCCCCCCCTCCTTTGCTTTACCTGCTTCCTGATCCCCAAAAAATAACCCCCCATACACACACACGCACACTCTGACACATTACACACACATACATAATCAAGCTCAAACCCATCTGCAGCCAGCAGCACAACATCTAATCCTTATGCTTGGAGAGCAGGGGGGGCCTTGCAATCATTCCTGCTCTCTTTCTGCCCCGGCATTCATTTTCCTTCCTCTTCTCTTCTTCAATCATTTTTTCCATCCTTTAATGCGTGCCCAGCATCCCACTGGTAGTTGCTGCCTCCGAGGATGCACAGGAAGTGCTTCCTCTTTTAAATCTTTCTTCTCTAGTCCATTGGTTGTCACTCATGTGCTGTAACGATGTAAACAGACAGATGTTTACACCTTAAAAGCCAGTTTTCCTCCTCAGTACACCTGCTAATAGGAAGTGATATAAGCTGGTGGAGTAATTGGTTAGGATGATACCTGCAGTCTGTAAGCTCTGCATGGCACATGACTGAAAGCCACTGGTTGTAAAGTGATGATGACTGGTGATGCTGCTGCCGTCCTGCTGTGCTGGATGTTGCTGCCGCCCAGTGGTCACTTATATGAACTGCAGTCCCTCTTCTATAATGACCGTTAGATTTTTTGAGGATTTTTAGAGCCCCCCCTCCCCCTCACACACACACACACTAACACACGCACACAGACACATACATGCACAACAATCACCACCACCTCTACCTCCCCTCCTCATCTACCCCCCCACCACAGCTCCTCCCCTTTTGGTTGGATAAATATTGCTGGAAGATATATAACGTGTTGCTATGGTGATCAGCTCGTGGATTTTTTTTTTTTGTGGAAGACAGGGACATGCTGGTGTGCAGAGCCCTGAAGATCGTGTGTGTGTGTGTGTGTGTGTGTGTGTGTGTTTAAGTATGTTTGAGAGAAAAGGATGGAGGAGGGAGGGAGGGGGAAGATGGGGGGGGGGCTCCTTTTGATGAGGAGGAACATTCACAAAAACACAGCAGACCCAAAAATAGGAGACAATCTCTCAGTCCTTGTGTTTTCATGCATGCCACGCACTGCTCACCTACCGTAGCCTATGTGCACAAAACTAAGAGCCCTGACTAGCAGCCGTCTCTGGAGAGTGTTTAACCTCTCTTCCTCCTCCTTTCCTCCTCCTTTCCTCCTTCCCTGTCTCCTTCACCACCTCTCCATCTCCCACCACCACCCCTGCTCTCCGGCTGCTAAATCTCTCAGGGGACACATTCTCAGTCTGCCTGATTGGCTTCTGTTTATGTGCATGTGCTAATGTGTTAATGTGTTTGTGTGTATGTGAGTGTATAAGCATGCTGTCCTCTATCAATTAGCGCAAGCTGCTGCAGCAATTACCATTACCCATTGTGTTTATGCTGTGTATTTCAGCGCACAGCCACACATGCACACAGGGGATAACTAGTGCATCATTGATCGCCAGCTGTCTGCCACTGAAGATTCCCTAATGGTCAAGCCCACACATACCCACAATTGCTATGATGGAACGGATGTTTGTATGTGTCTGAAACAGTTCACAAGACACACTACCAACTCTCTCTTTCAGACCAGACGGCGTCCTAGGAGACACCTATATGCGTGTGTTTATGAGTGTGTTTGTGAGTTGATATCAGCACAGGCCAGATGGCCATCTTCGAGGGGTTTTCTGGAACATTCAGACACTTGTTGCTTCTTGTCATGTCTCTTTCTCTCTCTCTGTCTCTCTCTCTCCCTCACACACACACACACACACACACACACACATAAACAGTGTTTCTTTTGAAGTGTGAAACAGCTTGCGGTCAGCTCTGCTCCTCTTCCATGGTTCCATCAAATTGCAGCCTTTCAGATACATGATGAAACAAACACAAGCGTGCTGTGTTAGCAGAGGAAAGAAAGAACAGATATTCTTTCTGGATGTGGTGTAAGACAGTGCAGGTCTTTGGCTTCCACTATGGTGATAGACTGGCAGAGACAAGGGATCAAACTGTGGCGTTTACTTACCAAAAAAGTGTGAAGTTAAGTGTCTATTGTTGACCTAGTATCTTTCGTCTAGCACATCAAAGCCCGTGGCTCTTTTATTTCTGTCTTTAGGTCTGGTGGGTCTTTTTAACAGTGATTTAGTGAAGATCGACAGCAGCGCTTAGTTTCCAAGAGCTTTTGTGTGTGTGCAGTCGCTGAGGTCAAACCTGCTGCCAGATCAGACAGAGACATGGAAAGACTTCTGCTTTAAAGGGGAAAACACAATTTCTGGCTTATTTCAGTGACGAGGCGTCAGAGAAGGGGGGATTTTTCCTGAATCAGGGATAGTTTTTAGAGGAGAGTGTTTTCCTCACCCAGGATATACTGTGTATTTTATTTCTATAACTGTGTGTAACCAGTTAATGTTCCCAATTTTCAATTCCACCTCTAATGTGCACATCAATGAATACATTATTTTTCCATTAAAATATTGAGGACTAAGTAGAGCATAACATACATTCTTTACACATTTTATTGCAATGAATGTTTAAGCAAGTACAAAGTGATATTATTCAGAGATATTGAGAAAGGCGTAAATGAAACAATTTTCAGCTCCCCTCCCCACCATCATCATAATAACTTTCATACCTATACTTATGCGTTAGAAGATTGTTTTCCAACTAGGCCAATTAATCTAGAGAGCACTCAGATTTCTTTTACATCTACACGGTGGCTCTGACTCTAATACTCCGAGATTTCTTCTCTGTGTCAGGATCAAAATATGCTTTAAAATGACAGTTGTGCTTGTCAAATTCTTTGAAGAATTCTTACAATAGTGGATACATTTATCAAAAATCTGAAGTGAGTCAGACTCATGAGTGCTGAGTTATACCCACTGTGCGGGTGCATGAGATGAACAGACATTAACTTCTTCTGGAGTGGTGTGAGATGTGCATGCATCGTCTAAAATGGAACAAATAGGCTTTGTTATCAGAAATTTGGCAAGACAGTGACAGAGAAGTGCAACAACATGACGAGGAAGAAACAAATAAAGAATCTCCTATAGTGTGACTCAGTGGGCTATATGTATCCAATTTGTTAAACAGTAGGTGAAATTTGTAGGAGTGCTGAAAATAAATGTAGGTGGAAGTAATTGTGGCCTATTTGGACAGATATCTGTGGAAAACAATAATGTTCCTTCAAGGGTTTGTGGTTAGATTGTTTTGGCACCAGCTGAATGCAGGAAATAAGAAGTTCCTCGTTGGATTATGATCTTGATTTTATGCTACTTTCACTGAAATGTGAGTACTTTTTAAGGACTGAAAATTAGATCTCCTTTACAGAGGTCGTACGCTGTCAAAACTGTGAGGGGTCTGCATGTCACCTCAGGTCTGTCTTAATCACATGGTTTTTAACAATGTTAAGAGATGCCACAGCAGAGGTGAACTAAGTACTTGTCTCCCCCTCTTACAGTATCACTTGTGTGACTACAACTGCACTGAGTCACATCAGATGACTCTTGAAATGCTACAATTTGAATAATTACGTGTTCTGTTTCTCAGCATCTCTTATATATTGTAACTGGTTCTATTTCAGCTTCTCATACTTCATTTCATTGTTGATTTGTTGCAATGTGTTGATAATATTTAAGTAAATATATGTAAATCATCACAAAGAAAAGTTAGAAAATCACAGTAGCATTTACTGAGCAAGTCAACTGAGCTCTGCCTAACATCTGTGGTTGGGCAGATGAAAGACAGATTGGTGTAACATGGTACACAGACTCTTTCTGACATTAAAAAAAAAAGTTTAAAGCTAATTGTATTGATCTAAATCTTGCTTGTATTACGGTGGCATTTCAGGTTTCTTAGTTTATTTTGAGAAGGAAACGAGGAAGCACAACAGCGTAGTTTGTCTCCCCCATGTGTTGAACAAGCTGAAGTGCAAATATTCTCAAAGTTGATGGAAGTTGGTTCACAGCTCTGGTACACAGAACAGATTAAGACATACAAACAATATGTGACCTTTTAGCAGATGTTTTATTCCACTGTTCTAGGCAACAGGAGGCATAACTGAATACTAGAAGAATAGAAAATAATAAATAAGGAACTAAATAAATCCAAAAAGCTCAGAAACACATTAAATGCTTGTATTTTCTTTAATGGCAGAGTTGTTATTGTACATGGACATCCCAATGGATTTGCACTTATGTTTTTTTTACTTTTTTACAATATGTACCACATAGAAGAGCACCTACATGTTATTTACACACATTACACAAGCTTGTATCACACAGCAGTGTGTGAAACTAGCAAAACAACACATGTCCCAAACCTTGCTGAGCCATCATATCCAATAGTCCATGAATGAAATAAAACATCACAGCCCTCGGCCCCTACTAGTTCACAGGCAGCTGCTCCTTGCAAACGTCTAGGTTTAAAGCTGAACTCACGAGTGTGACCGTGTTGTGAGTCTTTGTGAAGTTCAAGACAAAATGATAATGCACCAGTTTAATTTTTCAATAGGAGAAATGTAAACATAAAGCAGGTAAAATTTAACCTTTGAGACAGTGTTACTGCACTTTATGCAAGAACTAGTACTTAGTCAAATCGATTTTGATGCCGACAGGAAACTGTGCATATTTGGGTTTTTGTAAACTTCACAATACCTATGAGTAACTGTGTGGTTAGAAAACTGCAAGTAAAGAGTGCAGGACACACATATTTCAGAAGAGAAAGCTTTGTTGAAAATACATCTCTCGTCGCCCACTATTCAAACTGTCAGCTAATTCTGACAGTAATGATAGTCACCATTATCAGTGTAAACTGAACAGACCTGCTTTGTGATAACACCCTGGTCGGGCTTCAAAGAGCAACTAAAGGAAAAATAAGAATTTAAGTACAAACTGGAAATAATTCTGTGGGTGTCGGATTTGATGTAATCCTGTATCCACAAGCACACGCGCACACACGCTCATACACACACACACACACTGTTGCACAACAACCAGAGATACTGTAGCAGCTTTCTCAAAAGCAAAGACAAAGTACAACACAGTAAGTGGCAGTTCTGCTGTCAGATACACAAACACACGCAGCAGAATGAGATACACACGCTGACAAGCGCTTTGAGTGGAGTCACACAGCAGGGGGGTGGTTCAGCCTCCAGAAGAGCCCAAGTTTCAGTTCAGTCTGGTTTGGCCAGCACTCCTTAGATGGAGGAAGAAGAATGCTCGAGAAATGAGGGGAACAGAACTGCAACTAGGTTCATCTGATTTCTGGATGTGAAGTACAAAGGAGGCTGGCCAATAAACAAAGTCTAAAAGCAATTTAAGGATTTTAAGTGTTACATGTGCTCTCTTCATTTCAGATCTAATGAGGGAAACTAAGCATAAAAGAAAAAGTATTGAAAAAAAAAAGTTTACCACAGAGAGCATGTGTGAGACTTGGTAGTAATCTTTTTTTATTTCTAGCTTTGCAATGATGATGAAAAAGAGGAAGATTTCAATGGTTGGCCAAGGCATCAGTCCTCATCAGCTGTCCAGTCGGCCACCAGTAAGAGGACAGTGGAGGGATTGGTGGTGTCAGAAAAGTTCAGAGCATCCTGTTACGTTTATGAGTGGGTGAGTCTGTGATAACATCACTACAGGGGGCAGGGCCTCGTTTACGATTGGCCGTGGAATCCAAATGAAGTGCCATCTCCTCAGCAATGAAGGTGTTGAGGTCAACGTCGTGAAGACCGTTCCTACGACGACTGAGGGACTGTGCAGGGTGAGTTGGGGAACCAGGAGGGCCAGAACGCACAGAAATGCTTGCCATGGCACCACTAAGACCTGTAAAGGAAAAGAGAGAGTGAAAAAAAAGAATATGAAACCACAGCAAACCGTATGAAACCTAGAGTCACGTTCTTATAATGCAACCACTTCTAAATGAAAATGACACTCCGTCATGACTGACCGTGCAGTGCGATTGCCTCTCTGAAGGGCTGCAGGTCAGTCTCTACAGAGCTGCCGGTCTCTGGGGGTGATGGTCGGCTTGCAGAGACCATTGCAACTCTAGGTGGGGCACGAGCTGTCCGTGGAGGTGGAGCTTTACCACATAGGAAGCTGATGAGGTCCTCTCGCCTGATAGTTCTTCTGCGTTTCTTCACCCACGCTATCACCTCCTTATTCCTGCGCTGGTGGCCTAAGTGGATACCCAAGTCATAGCTTCGCTGACGAGCCTCCATACTCTCTGATGGCACAAAAGGTAAATGTTTGTATTGCATCTGGACACCACAATTCAAGTTAATCTACAACTATTTACATACAGTATTTTCTGCCACAACAACATTTAAACTAGACCAGTAATAGTCAGGGTTTGTTGGTACTTGCCTTTATACAGATTGGTCACAGCTGTGGCTGCATTCTGGAAAGGCACCCAGAGAGAGAGGCCTTGCTGTTGACATACTCTATCTGTAAATTGAAAGAAAAAAGTTGGTCAGACTTAAAAATCACATTATTGCTGTGTTAGTCCCACATGCGAACTGAAAGGTCCTCTCTAGAGAGATTCATGCATAAACAGCTGGAAATGTGTTCTCACAATCCAAACTGCACTTGTGTATACCCCAGGAGTAAACTATCCGGGGCTGTGTTTTTGGAAGCAAGCATTTTCAAATCTCTTAAAGCAACCGAGGTCTCACAATTTGTTTACAAGCTTAACAATAACATACTATGATTATGTGATGTGTGACTTGTTAAGAAACACAAGTCACGTTTGCATATAAAAGGATTGGGTTTACCAAGAGTGAGTTTAGGGCTTGTGCAGTATTCTCCTGCCAGTTCTTCCCCAAGTTCAACACTGTCTGCAAATCATTAGACATAATCTGAAGGAGGTGGCCATTTTGTTTCCTTATAGAAATGACTCACTAGTGTGAAATTTTATAAAAGATCCGTTGCATTATGAACTTGCAGTTGTCGGGTGAAGGCATTTATTAATTTCACTATGAGCAATTAACTTGCTGGTCAGATCTAACCAACAATGTCACCGTCACGTACCACAACTTAATTCCTCTTTTAGGGTGTGAGCTAATAGCAGAAGGTGACAGAAACCCAAACTACTTCCAAGAAACACAAGTTCAGTGTAATGTTCACTTACGTTAATTCTTTCGCCATTTTGTTCTGGATATTAACAACAACACCATCACCAACAGTAGTGTGTTAGCTTACGTTTTGGCATAAATGTATTTGTGTCGTTAACTCAGTAACATCCACCAGACCACTGCGACAATTATCGCTGCATTTGACCGTAAACAAACGATTTGTTGTCAATCGGCAAACTCCTCCCCGTGTATCGCCATTTTGACGAGCTTGGCAAACTGTTAACGGGGGTAAAAAAATTTAGTGTGGGCCATGTTGTGTCCGAAGAGAATCGAAATGTGCTGAAAAGAGTGAAAACACACGCCTGCTAGATAGCCGGTATAACAAGTATAATATTCATCAGCTCATTTGGCCCTGAAGGACCCTTGACAACTCAGGCCACTGTGATCCTGACTCAGCCCAGTTGTCTCACACTCTGACACGGTGAACCGGCTGATAGCGTTAGCTACCGGTTAAAGTTAGCCTCACTCAGCTAGCAGGGGGAGCGGGTCACGATATCGACATAGAACCATAGAATGATCGACCTGACACGCAGTTTAAATAAATACACATCTCAGTGTCACCCAACATAACCATGAAAACAAGCACGGATACTTATTGTGTAAAGAGGCATCTGCGAATAGCTAGCTGTGTTAGCCTAGCCAGTGCCCTTTGTGTGTCTGTCCGCCCGGCTGTGTCGCTAGCCAACAGGGCTAGCTTTCATTAGCGTTAGCTGTGCCTATTAGCTTAACTTGAACTTCGGCATCTTCAGTACAGACCTTTGTAAAGCTGTGCTACGGCTGTGGCGGAGTTCTGAAAGAGGTGCCACAGCTTCTGTTGACTTTGTTCCGTTTCCTCCTCGTTTGCAGCACCCTGCTCGGCCTCTGCTAAGCACTGTCGTTCCCACTTGGAGAACCAGTGTTCGGGGCCATGTTCCTGGATCTCAGCTTCTCCCTCTTCTTTCCTCTCCTCCATAGCTAACGTTAGGTGTTAGCTAGTAGCTTATAAGCTAGGCTTCGTGTGAAATATATGACTGTTTGCCCTCTCTCCGAAGACGTCCCACTATCGTTTCTCTGTTTGTTATATCACAGACAGGTCACGCCAGATTATCAGTCTATACAGAATAAACAAACCCTGTTATTAGATCCGCATTATGTAGGTTTTATTCGCTGCCTGCGCCCCAGTGTACTCCAAACTAAAGAACGCGATGACAACACCTTAGAATTTTTTTTAACTAGCCACGCCCGTCCCGGGGTGTACTAAAAGGTGATTGGCTGTAGAGATTTTTCTGGGCGGTTCTCGTTCCCGAACACGAAGCCTGATTGGACAACAGCAAAAAAGAGAAAAGGTCAGAGAAAAACAATGTTGAACTGACAGTACAGCATTCTGTACAGCAGGGGGCAGCGTGATCGTGGAAATATGGACCTTTACTATATGTGGTCAAAAATACAAGGACTCCCCTGTCAACAACAGAGAGACACAGCGAATAGTCAGATTGTTCACTGAAGAAATACGAAGACGACGATGTAAAATGAAAGCAACTAAAATAGGACTTACAGAGGGACAAAACACCACCATCATAACATACGCAACGTAACCCAGCAAGGACCTCTTTGTAAACCAAGGGACATATTACATCACACATGAAAAAGATACTGATGTCACCCATGAACAATTTCATGAAAGGTTTTAAAAGAAGACACAACTTTCTGCAGGAAGTGTTGAAAGAGACAAACAAAGTGAATTTCCTTTACTTGGTATTGCTCTTCTGGTCCTTCTGTTTACTATTTACTTTTTGATTTGACCTCAAGATGGTGCCATTATGACAAAAGCAGAACAGCAATGCAGGTGACACAAATGATGACCTGATTACTGAACATCTAATTGTCCAATAAGGTGCTTTGCACAATGTTTGTGTACATAAAGTCATTTTCTACTTCTCACTCTTGTTTGGCACTTGATGAGGGCAAAGAGCTTTGGTTTAACATGTTGTTGTTTGAATAACAAAGAAGTAAAGATCAAGTCTACTGCATATGCTACCCTTCCCCTTTACATTTTAAAAGCTCCTGGGCTGTCAGCACCAGGCACAAATTCTGATGGGGTTGAGCTGCTCACAACCAAAAAGTTTGGGAAACACCAGTTGACTCTTATGGGATTAAGCATCTTCATTACGGACATTACTGAGTCTTGTAAGAACTTGTGTATAAGTTGTATATTATATGTATTTATTGTATTTTTCTTTACATTCATTCCTTGTATTTATTTAGGTCCAAAAGTGTCTTTATATCAGATTGTCCTATTAGGCTATTTAAATTCTGTATTCTAGGTAATTTCCCTGCCATTGTCCCCAAGACCCTGAATTCAACTCGTGCATTGATGATGGATGAATTGATAATGCCGCACAACCAGCAATACACACAATATAAAACGTTATCAACTATTGTCACATAATGCGATGGATGCAATTACTGCTGTGGTTGAGATTTTCAAGGTAAAGTTCAATGTCTTTGTATAACAGTAAGTGTGGAGGCTAAAGTCCAAATATGTCAGATGTGTTATAAGACAAGCTTGCTGATTTCAGGCTTTCACCTGTGGGTCGTAGTGTCTGACTGCACCTTTTGCTGTCTTTGACCAAGCCACTCCAGACACTTCGCCTTTCCCTCTCTCTGTTGGTAGCACTGCTGTATCGTAAGAGATGGCCAAGGGGGAGCAGATCATTTGCAGTGCTGAGGAGTATTTCCAGGAAAGAGGACCAACCGTCTCATTCAGCCACTTGCACTACTTCGTTCAGGAGACGAGATTCTGTCACAAGATAGGTCCTGAAAAATGCATCCTCAAAGATGTGAGGTAAGATATGAAGCTTACCTGTGAGTATGTGCATGTGGCTTTGTTAACTGTAGTTAACAGGATTATTATTGGATAATGTGATAAGATGCTAGAGTTACTTGTAGAACACCATTCTCATGATGGTTCTCTCATGCTTCTTTGCTTCTCCTGTTCTTATACAATACTGTATAATTAATGACTGCTGTTCTTTAGATTTAAAAGCAAGTTAAAAGATCACATTTAGTTTTGACCAACCTCTTCAAACTTGTTCAGGAATTTGTGGAACATTCCATTGAGAAGTATAAAAAAAAACGTAAAATGTTTTCCAAGAGAGACAATGTGAGGGATATTTGCAATTATTGTGAAAGTCATAATAAAATCAGCCGCATATTATGTGCTAATGCTTCAGTAAATATTATACATACAATTAAACTAATAATGTTCATATGATGTTATATATGAAACACTGTTAAATGTCAGAAACATTGAGCAAATAACTTTTGAACTAAACGTTGTAGGAAAATGCGACTGATGTGTTTTAAATAATGAAAGTTAATTGCTGTGTTGTGAAGCTAAAGCATGTAGGACAGTAGTCTATTATATTTTATTATTTTAAGGTCTTTTCTGTAGAAAAGTCTTTTTTCTTCCAGTGGCATCATGAGACCTGGGATGAACGCCATCATGGGTGCCACAGGAAGCGGTAAAACATCGTAAGAAACGTTGCAAAGACACTCTGTCTCACATAGATGTCAAACCCCAGCCACATACAATATCAGTTTCCCTAACTTCTTTCTGCTTTTTCAGACTCCTCGATGTAATTGCAGGAAGAAAAGACCCTGCTGGATTGCGCACAGGAAATGTTTTGGTGGATGGCAGGGTTGTCACGTCTAAACTCAGGCTCAGCTCTGCCTATGTGGTTCAGGTACACAAATACAAACACATACGCATGCACTAACTGACATTTCATATTTAAAATTATTCTCAGAGGCTTTTGCTTACAGGACGCTTGTGTTTCCAGGATGATATCTTGATGGGCACTCTCACTGTGGAAGAGAATCTGCTGTTCAGCGCCAACCTGCGTCTCAACCCTAAGCATTATACCGCTACAGATAAACAGAGCAGAGTAAACACTATTATAAAAGACCTGGGTCTTACAGACTGTGCAAACACTAAGGTACAGAAACTAGTCAGAAAAAGACATTAAGAGTTCTATAATGTCTTAAAAGACTGTAAAACAATCTTACTTATGCAAACAGTAGTGTTGAAACTACAGATGAAAAGAGGACAAATTGAAGAAAGACACAAAGTTTATTTTCTCTTCACTGACAAAGTGATTGATGATGTGTATGAAAGGTTATTCATTTAAAAGTAAAATCACTAACCATAAAAATCTGATATTTTCACTTTTATTTTCATTCAGCTTAGCAATCAAAGTGTTTTATGTGTTTCTGTGTGTGCACAGATAGGCACTGAGTTTCTGCGTGGTGTATCAGGAGGTGAGAGGAAGAGGTGCAGCATTGGGATGGAGCTGATCACTTCCCCCTCTTTGCTGTTTCTGGATGAACCAACCACTGGACTGGATTCCAACACTGCAAACTGTATCATCAGTCTACTGCACAAGTACAACAAAATGGATCATTATTACCCATTAATCACACATTAACCAGAGGACTTTCTCTAGCGCATCACAATTTGCAAAAAAAACACAAATAACAGTCGAAGTACACAACGCCACTGACGCTGGCAAACTCAAAAAGGGAGCGTCATACTGTTATTTACATTTACTCCTGTTCACACAGCCATCATCATCATCACCATTCTTCTTCTGTGTATTTGAATTCATGTTTCTTCAGGCTGTCCAGAAGAGGTAAGACTGTGATCTTCTCCATCCACCAGCCGCGCTACACCATCTTCAAACAGTTTGACCACCTGACTCTGATGCATAAAGGCGAGGTGGTATATGCAGGAGCAGCAGACTATGCACTGGACTACTTCACAAACCTCGGTACATAAAATGTATTAACTATAAAAAGCAGAGGACCTTTCATAGAAGGGTGTTTTATATTTGTATGTGATTGTGGTTGTGTCCAGGATACCAAATCGACTCCTTTAACAACCCTGCTGATTTCTTCATGGACATCACAAACGGCGAAGCAAAATCAACACTTGAGTCATTCAACGAAGGTACAATCGTAGAAAAATCCACTTGCACATAAAGTATATAACACCTTGAGATTCAGGTGAGAAGATGTTCAGGTGTCAACTGTTTAAAATGTGTCTGTGTAATACATAACTATGTGTTTGTCACCATTGTCATTCTTGAATTTTTATAGCTGAAAAGCTGTTGAAAATATAGTAGATAGAGAGAGAGTTCACCTGCAGATAACCAAACCGATACCAAACCTAAGTTAATGGGTGTCATAAGAAGATAATTTTATCGTGTTGTCTGTTCTTATGTAAAACACAGTCGTCTGCACGTTTAAAAACCAACTGGCAACGAAGTATCAAGGGTCTGAACTGTTCCATAAAGTTCTTGAAGAGTTGAACCATATGAACATGAGCACTGATGAAGGGGTCAAAGGTGAAGATGAAGCAGCCAACTACGTCACTTCTTTTCTCTACCAGGTCAGCCAAGTCAGAATTAGTGTTTGTAATATCAAAACCATCATCAAATAATTATCATTTGTAGGAAATGAAAATCTCAATATCTCAGTATCATAAAGTGAGTTTATGAAATTATGAAGCAGATTTTTATGACCACTGCAGCCAGCTGTTATGTCAGCGTGCTCGGCTGCCCACTGAATGAACCCTCTTTATAACTGTCATCATACCATAAAAAAAACCTCTTTTGTGTGTTTGTGTGTGAGACAGATGCGTGTGGTGTGCAAAAGGACAGTGCTGAACACTCTGAGGAACCCTCAGACTTCGTATGCCCAGTTGGCTCTCAACATATTTTTTGCAGTTCTGGTGGGACTTATTTATTACCAAATACCCATGACACTGCCGGAGGCTTTACAGAACAGGTACTGTATGCATAACCTGCGGCACAACAGACAACCTGGTTTAAGTTTCTGTTCTATTTTAAACTCTGCACAGTCTTCTCTCTGTAAATGTGTCACCTTTCTTCAGTTCACCTCAGGGCCAAGTTACAAAGGACCTACTTAATGAGAAGAGAAAATAATGTCAAAAGTTTTATTTAATGTCATGAACACTTTTTCTGTAAAGGTGAACTATGTAAACCTTGGTTCATCATAGCTCAGTTAGATTTATAATGCAGTAAATGAGCAAGATAAGAAGTCCTCGTGTGTATGTAATCTTTATGAGGCAGTTCATTTATAAGGGGGAAACACAGGTCAGGGCGACGTGTTGATATTTACTATTTACTTTTCAATTCAATTTTCAATTCAATTATCCACCAGGAAAAGTAATGATCAAATAAATCTCTGGCTTCATGGCAGGAGTGGCGCGTTCTTCTTCCTCATCATCAACATGGTGTTTGGGAATCTCTCTGCTGTGGAACTCTTCATCAAAGAAAGAGCAATCTTCATGTGAGTGAAGATAAAAGCTGTGTGTGTGCAGCAGTGCAGATGCTTTCAATGTCTTTAGATCTGTGGGTTTAATTAAAGGTCTATGTATTTTAAAGTATAAAGCTGATCTTATTCTGTGTTTTACTGTTAACAAATCCCATGAAGAGACCAAAATCAACAAATCATCTCTCAATACTGACTGTTCTTGTTTGTAGTGCACCAAACCTAAACGTGTTCATTCCTCCTGAAATGTACACTTATCGGACACAACGTGAAATCGGCCTGTTGGCTTAAAAGGCTCGGTAAATAAAAAAGTTGGGACTAAAGAGGGGACTATTTTCAGGTTATGTGGATTAATGCACATTTAGTGAGTTTTTAGCTGGTGTACCAGTGAATGAAAAATATAATTTATTATAAATTATAATTTATAATTTAAAATCAGCTACACAGACAATACATGTTAGTGGTAAGTGGCAGTGTTTTTGTGTGTATTATTACATTGCATTATTTTATGGTTAATGTGTTTTTTTGTTGTTTGTTTTGCAGTCATGAGAATTCCAGTGGATATTATCGTACCTCTGTCTACTTCCTCTCCAAGATCTTTGCTGACCTTGTCCCAAACCGCATCATCCCCATTATCGTGTTTTCAGCCATCTCCTACTATATGATGGGTAAATCACAGTGTACAAGTACACACACATATCAAAAACATGGGGATAATTTCACAAAGATCGTTGTTAAACCTTTCGATTATTCCAATGCTAGTTTGAATATTTCTCAAAAATAAAAACAAAGAGAGAAGATACGTTTATATTTTAGGCAGATCTAAGCTACAGTTCTACTCTGTCTTAAGAAACTGGCTCCATATCATGTCCCACAGATGAGAACACTGCCCTGGTGCAGTCAGTCAGCTGGTATGGACAGAAACAGTTGGTGTTCATTATTGAAATGAACATTGTGTCTGACTTCTCAAGGACAACACAAGGTTTCAGTACAATCTAAATGACAGGGATCCCTCCAAAGGTGCAGCCTTTTTAATAAAACCGTGTCTTCTTACTCATCTTCACATCAGCTGCAGCTCAGCATAAAAACACTGTCAGGGGAACATGAAGGGAGGTGACACGAGGGAACACTAAAAGAAAAATCAATTGAATAAACTCAGAATGCTTAACCTACATACAAGGACTGTGATTGTTGGCCTCCATCGATTCCAGTGAAACTGCTTAGGTACGTCAGCTATTTGTGGTCAGCATTATCAGGAGGAATGTTTACAACAAGCAACACATGAACATGACAATAATGAAGTTCAAATGGCCACCTGACTACTATTTTAACAACTGTGAATCTAATTGTTTGACTCTATGAGGAGGAACCTGCTGAAATGTTCTTTCTTGTTTTATAAAGAATCATATCTGTTTTACTGACGAGTATCTACCTCTCTTGTCAGGGTTGAAGTCTGCCTTCGAGGCCTTCTTGTGTTTTGCTCTGACCATGTGTCTGGTCAGTCTGGCAGGAGTCAGTCTGGCCTTCCTCGTCTCAGCGAGCGTTTCCTCTTTTGCTATGGCTAATATTCTCATTGCTCTACCCTTTGTCTTCATGATGGTGAGAAAGGCATATCTTATATAACCAGAACTTTTTGTCTAATAAATAGTGTTTTAATAATCTGCGGGCAAACTGTCTCCCTTATTCCCTCTTTTTTTCCCTCCTGTTTTAGGTTTTCGGTGGTTACCTTGTCAATCTCAATGCCATGCTGAGCTGGCTGTCCTGGCTGAAATGGATCAGTATCTTCAAATATGGATTGGACGTAAGAAAATAGGCGAGGGAGGGGGGTGAATTGATATCAGTGATATTTAATTTCATCTCTTTCTCTGAAATGAAGTTAGTCAGACTGACTTTTGTCTCTCTCAGGCTACATTCATCAATGAAATGAAAGGACAGTTGTTCTACAGCAACGGCACCATGTGAGTACGGCAGCATCGCTACCTTAAATCACAATAACCCACTAACCCCCCGGCACAAAGAGACACACTTATCATTCCTGTCTTGTAGTTTTCCAGGCGAAATATTTCTGGCGTCCCGGGGCATCGACTACTCTGTGTGGGGCTTCTGGCAGAACCACGTGGCTCTGCTGGGAATCATAACTGTCTGCATGTTTCTGGCCTATGTGCAGCTGAGACGAATAAACCGCTGGAAATGATTCCTCCTCTTTACGTATCCATCAACACACACACTGTGTCTTTAACTCACTTATCAGGAAAATGAAGAATGTTGTAAAAGTATTGTTTTGTGTCTGCACAAAATGACACAAACTTTCTAAAGTGAATAAATTATTTAAAATCAAAATGCAAACACACGTGTTGTAACATTTGACTCCCAAGTGAATAAGCTGCAACTAAGCACACTTGGTCTGTGCACGAGGGAAGGTACAGCAACAGCCAAGCCAATATCTAAGCCCTTACAAAGCTACTTACAGTGATCCCTACAATCAGTGGGACAACCTTGGCTACAGCAAAGAGATGGACAGTGCCTACATCTTGTTGGTGTGCATGTGGAGAAACACGGTTCTCAGATTATAGTTGGTTCATGAAGCAATTCCTGTAGTGCATAAATAGTGAAGAGGATAATGTCTTTTTATGAGCTTTAGGCAAGTTTTACAGAAACAATTCTGAGAACTATTTACTTATTGTGAAGTATAGACTGAAACTAAACTCTTAAATCTAATTCAATGATAAAGAAACAAATGCGGATAAGAATTTGAATAGTGACAAATTTTTGCATCATTTTCTACACATCTCTTCAAAAGACAGCCTGGCACACACATACTGTACAGTATAATGAACTTGGGACCTCAGCTGGAATTTAAAATAAATTTTACAGTTTTACATGTAACCAGCACGAATGTGAAGTGTGCAGGGGGGATATTACAAAGATTTCCTTCTGTAGAGACAAAGGAGATCAGTGTCTGTGAAACTTGGCAACACAGATAAGACGTCTCTTATAGACTGAGAAAATCTCTTACACAGTGGATACAATAACTGAAATTACAGATCAACAAAACGTTACCCTTTTGCATGTGTAGTGTGTCATCGCCTTGGTGGAAAGTTTTATGATTAAAAAATAAACATTTTCACAAACATAAGGCAATCCAGTCTCTTTTTTGCATTTGTAATAAATTGTGCACTATTTTTATGGGGAATAAGTCAAATTTTTCAATATGGTGCAATATTTAAGTTTAAATTAAATCTGATTTCATAATCAAATAAAACAAGTTATTTAATGAATGTGACAAAATCCCCTTGACAGTTTAATAGAACGTCAACAGAATCACAATGAATGTCGATGTTAAAACAAAAGCCACAGACTGTTTTTCTATTGATCCTCTGGTCCCCTGTGGAGATTACACACTTGCATACACAACAAAAACATTCATTAGTGGACAAGTGACACAGGAAATCTAACAAACAAACTGTAACTGTGTTCATTCCAGAGTTGGACCTCAAACACAGTATCTCTCTTTCCACCTTTAGAAACTTTTCACACTGCTTGCACTCTTATGCAAACTTTTCCCCACCGTTACTGGTGTGCTTTCCAAACCACGGAGCCACTCTGTACATTTTAGCACCACGTGCTCATCCACACCATAGTCTTCCTGATTCTCATACTCCACATCATCATACTTGTGTTGCTCGTTCAGAAGAGAGATTTTAACGATTGACCTTATGTCTCCCAGGTCAGCATCATTGTTGTATTTCACAGCCACTCTGCCGCTGGGAGTGCAGAGTTTCTGTGTTGCTGGTTGATGCCTTTTAGAGACATTTTCCCTCCTGCGACTGGAATCTGTTGCGCTTCCAGAAACACCAGCTCCACTTGCAGCGTTTCTGGCTGCTGTACGTTGATGCCGCTCACTGTTCCTCCTCTGCAGCAGCAGAACAGCCTCAGGAGTGAGTGTCAGTGTGAAGCTGGTCTCCTCCTGATGCTTGGTCCTCATTTTCACCTCTGGTTCACTCTTTACAGAACTGTTTACATGTTTGTACTGCTGTGTCTTTGACAGGGACTCGCCTGAGCTGGAGGCAGGGAAACTGTCTGTTTGCGACGAGGGCAACAATCTGTCCCGTCTCTTGGATTGCAGCTCTCCTCCGGACACACCTTTGGGAGTTGGCAGTTGACTCCTGGGTTGGCTGTTCTTCCCCAGTTGCTTGAGGTTTAATGCAAGTCGCTCCTTCACCGAGCTGCCTTTGTCTTCTCTGGGGACTTTAGTCTTGGCCACAATAGTCGTAGATACAGTGCTGTTGTTGATAGGTCTGTCCTTCCCAGTCAGTTCTGACACAGAGCGTGCAATTGACACAGGTGGTATGAATGGCATTTTGGCAACACACAGGATCAGGTAGGTGAGGAACTCAGTTTTGCGGCTGAAGTGCAGGAAAAAGAAAGAAGAGGCCACTAAGGAGGAAACCGAATTACTGAGGGAGGTGATATACTCTGATGCATTCTCATCCATTCAGGGGTCAGCAGACAGCGTGTTTCTGCTGGGATCCACCAGTGCTCATCCTGGAATAACCAACATCCTTTAAGTGTTTTATACCTAAGCAGCAGGAGGAGGCGTCATGGCATTGCTTCAAATGGCAGGCGTGATGTCAGGAGGAAAGGAACAAGGGGTTTCTCTCTGCCTCACATGCTCTTTAGTCGGTGGCTCAAAGGTCTAAAAATAAGCTTCCACTTCTAACCCTGCAGTGTCATCTGTGAGGGCACGTTTACTGCACATGGTACTAGTTCACCTGCAGGTTTGATCCCCACAGGCTTTATTGATGACGAGAAAAAAAAATGAAGGTGGGAATCAGAATCTGTGTAAAGAGCACTGTAGTGGCAAGATGAACAACTTATTTCCCCCTGGCAGCTTTTACACAGCATTCAACATGGTCTTCCAAATAAATTCTAATATTTATAGAATAAAACAATAAAAACATTGGAACAAAAAGCCTTTATTATATTTTTCTTTTGTTTTACAAAACGTATAAAATACATTTAAAATGTTTTACATGGCAGGAAAATGCATGTCTCCTTAAGCTCAGTGCACATTTAAACAGAAGAATATATTGTTCTGTTGACTGACCTTGGTGTCCATACATTTTATAATAATTCAAAATTCCTTTCATGCACTGCACGTCTTCCTGTGTACATAAAGAACCAGTTGACAACGAGGACAAGTGTGATAGGCGTCCTTGAAGTGGTTTAGGAAAAATGGAATGAGGCAGCATCCCAACACCAACCTGTGACAGAGGAATCATTCATAAGTCAACATGTTTTGAATGGGTGTGCCTGTGACTATAACACTGAGTAATTAGATAACAAGATTCAAGTGTCTGAATGTGTCTCTCCTCACCCACATAACACAAACACAAGACACATGAGCCACGCGTGTCTCCCGGCTTTGTAGGTGACCTGCGTTGTGACCTGTGCCTGACAGGAGTGGCATGTTGTGAGAGCTGGAGAGTGATTCAGCTCCACCTCATAGTCTACAAACTTCTGCCTCGGTAAAGGATGAGGCAGAGCAGACACTAGACGACAGAGATGGAGGAGAGGATTTTTTATTAATTGTATAGTACTACAATTTACTTACTTGCAAGCGTAATGAGAAACCTAACACCTGCTGTTTGCAATCAGTTGGAAAAAATAGCTTGCATTAAAACTTCTAATAAATTAGAAATTATTTTTAATAAAACATAAATGCAATTTTTCAAAATGGAGGCAGAGCTTGAGTGAGCACCTACCTGGCAGTGGAAAGCGAGTTTGACTTGAGCAGCTAAGAGGAAGTGAAGGACTGAAAAATGAGCTCATTGGGGTGAGCCTTACTTCTTGCCCTGTTTGACTTTCTTCTGGAAAAACAAATTAGCACATTTTTCTCAAACGTGTTCATTTCAGGCTCTGCAAACCAAGCGTAATGAGAGGATATTTATTTTACCTGTCAAGAAGAAAGGTGGGGGTGTAGGAAATGACTCATCAACTTTGGAAACTGACTCCATTTGCCACAATAAGTGATGTCCTACAGAAAAAAGAAAGAAAAAGCCTAAATGTGTTTCAGTGTTTGCAGCCAGCAGCAGTTCATTTGTAGGTCTGCCAGGTGCAATTAATTGAGCTCTTCTCTGACTGGCCACAGAGCCTGTAAGCCCTAAGTCAATAGCAGGATAAGCTCCTAAAAATGAGTCAGAGCAGGAATGTTTTCTTTACAAGTGTAAGCAAATCGTAGGCGAGCTTTTGTTTCATTTTAATGCATAAATATGATTGTACACAAGTTTAATGCATTAAATACTTTGAAGCCTCATATAGCTCGAATAGCCTAGTGGGGGCCCTGGGGGAAAGGGATTCCGACTTTTACCATGTTCCCAGAACCTACAAAATCAGTCACTACTCTTTAGAGATTAGATAGTTGATGCTTTGACTGGCAAAAATTTTGATTGAGCCCTTTTTCCAGCAAAAATGTCAAAATGTATATTGAATATTTGTAAGTTTATCTGTTTGCTGTGATAGTAAACTCAGCATGTTTGTGTTTTTGACTGCTGGTAGAACACAAAATATTTTGAATATGCTCACATGGGCTTGAGGAATAATGATGATTGGCCTTTGGTCACTTAAACAGAAGACAGCTGATGAATAAATAATTATTACCGATTTAGTAAAATACTGCTTTACAATAAATGAGCGCAATATGAAAAAAAGCAAGAGAATAAAGAATAAAAAGACGAAAGACGTGATAAAGCTAGAACTTGCAGCTACTTTACATTTCTACCTAACTTTCCATTAATCAAATTATGTAGAGGCAAAGGATTTGGAGCAAATCTGGGAATTGTGGACCCCTGGGGGTCTGGGTCTCCTGGGCAGTTGCACATAATAATGCGCCTATAGTTCCGGGTCCCCTGGGGCTGCAGCAATTGGCCTTGATTGGGGGCTTCTTCCTCTAATCATACCAGTCTGTCCTGTCTATATCCACTGCCCTGCTGGCATTTATTGACTTTTGTCCCAGCTATGCACTAGATGGTGATGTTTTGTAACCGGTCAGACCAGTTTGGGTGTTTCTATTTGAACCACTAGAGGAGCTCTTTCATGCTCGCCGCAGTCTGTGTGAGACTTCGACGTGAACGAGGTTATTCAGTTGAATGTAACTGCTAGCGTGATGATGCTAAGCTAGCTGTCAGCCGGGGATCCACGGGTTTTGCTGCCGAGTTAGCTACCGGATGCTCCTGGTCGTGTCTTGCTGGCCGTCTTGACATTCCCTCAACATTCCTGGACGAATTCGTGTCGACTGACCAGAGTCCGCGAATTCAGGTCCACTCCTGATCTAACCTTTACCCGCTAGCGCCACTTAGCTCGCCGGCTAACGAGAGTGCACACTCGGAAAACCAGACTGACGAGGTAGGTTAGCATGCGAGCTAGCGGTCCGGAGTAAGGAGAAAGGAAAAATCTGGGGTTTAATATAGAGAACGGGGCCTTGTGGTAAATGTGTGGATAGCAACACGTCACTATATTTCTCAAAATGACTAGTCTGGCTGCCAGGCCTCAACGAGCAACACCGGTGAACTAGCCATTTGGTTAACCTGCTGATAGCGTTAGTAATGTTTTGCTAGTGTTAACGATTTACCGAGCAAAACAACTGGCATAGTGATGGAAAAATTATAGTAGCAAGCTAAGAAAGTAAATCTCAGTTCATAGAGGTGTTTAACCTGCCCTGTCATAGCAAGAAGAACTTAATACTAGCTGGCTGCCGTTAGTTATTTTAGCTAACGTTAGCATTAGCTACTACAAGTAGCCTGTCCGGGTTGTGATTGATTGTGGTCAAGTAAGTTAGCTAAAGTAACCAAGCTAATGACGCTTCGAGTACTGTTACAATAAAGTTAGCTGTTTGGGGTTTCATTATGTATTTATTTTTATACGTGCTGTCATCTGTGGAGTTTTATTAGAGGCAAAGTTCAGTCCGACTGTTTGCTCAGATTGTGTTTGTCGCAAGTCGCTGAACTAAGTTTTGCTGTGTTGACTTCGCAGCTCAACTTAAGGACCACACCCAGACAAGATGTCCCTTCATCAGTTTCTGTTGGAACCCATCACCTGCCACGCATGGAACCGCGACAGGACACGTAAGGATGAAACCTTTCATTGTCTCTTTCAGTCTGCACCGCACACACCAGTAATGTCAGTTTTTATGCTTGTGAGACGTTTTCTTGTTTACACTGAGTCGTTCAGGTTGGTACTTGACAGATACCAGAAACTGGTCTGACACGTTTGTTAAGTTACCTGAACGTCACAGCTGTTGACCTGCTGTCTTTAAATTATTTCTTCAGAAATTGCCATCAGTCCTAACAACCATGAAGTTCATATCTACAAGAAGAGTGGCAACCAGTGGGTTAAGACCCATGAGCTGAAGGAGCACAATGGACACATAACAGGTATTTAATCTACATGATTATTTGTTGTTGTTTTCTTTGTCTGTATATTAGTCAAAGGAGCAAATTATTTTTTTGTTATGGTCTCTTCCTTTTTTGAGGAATTGAACAGTTGGTTTATCTATATTAAACATCATGGTGAGAAATTCCTTTTTAGCACATCGATATTCATTCACATTGCTTGGTTTTCTTCAAACATCAGTCCAATACATTCAGTAAATAAATAGTATTTGACTAATTGGTGTAGCTCTAAAAAACACAGTTTCTCTTTGCATTAATTTGTCTCTTTATGTTGTAGGTATTGACTGGGCTCCCAAAAGTGACCGTATAGTGACATGTGGTGCAGACCGTAATGCCTATGTGTGGTCCCAGAAGGAGGGGGTATGGAAGCCCACGCTGGTCATCCTCAGGATCAACCGTGCTGCCACTTTTGTCAAGTGGTCTCCACTGGAGAACAAGTTCGCAGTCGGTAGTGGGGCTAGACTCATCTCTGTCTGCTACTTTGAGTCTGAGAATGACTGGTGAGGTTATTAGTTTAGGTTTTTGCTGTATCATTTTCTAATGGCGTTTTGTGTAATTTTGCAGATGTATCTGCAACAATAGATACAATATTATGGCCAAAATAGCAGGTTTATATTTCATAGTCTTTATCTTTTCTTCCTTTACCTTAAGATAGAACAACTTTTCTTTATTCACAGCAGTATTGCCATTAGAAAGTCTTTTTTTTACATTTATCATTCTGTACACAATTCCATTGTCGTTAATTATCGCTTAATTGTATTGTTTATTGTTTTGAGGACACAAAAACCACCATAAGGCACATTTGTTACTCACAATCTTGCTTTCACATGGTTTGAAACTAAAGCACTATATATATACAAATGAATGACAACGATCCGTTTCTGAATGAAACTGTCTTTTCCTGGCACTGTGTCAGTCCGTTCTGTTTCACTTGGTTCGTTGCGATCCGTTTTCCAGACGACCCTCTGTGTGTCCGTCCCTTACTTACTGCTTCTTATTCTTTTTTGGATTTGCCACATAGATGTTTTTTGTTCAACCAAAGGTTGTGAATAAAATAATTTAAAGCGTTAGATATACTTGGATTGTCGGGGAAGTTGATGAGAAAACAAACATTGTGGATTTTAGTGAGCTTCACTGTCAAGTTAGTAAAATATCCACATCCACATCCATATTCAAAAAGTCTGTTCTTCAGGTGGGTGAGCAAGCACATCAAGAAGCCAATACGCTCCACCATCCTCAGTCTCGACTGGCATCCCAACAATGTCCTACTGGCTGCTGGATCCTGTGACTTCAAGTGCAGGTGAATACTGGGAAAATATTTAGAGAATAGAGATGAAGATTAAATGATTGAAAACCTGCTGACATCCACTCTCCTTATTTTGCTTTCTATTCTTTTTCCAATCCTCCTTATCTGGCCTCCAGGGTGTTCTCAGCCTACATTAAAGAGGTGGAAGAGAAACCAGGCCCCACACCCTGGGGCAGTAAGATGCCATTTGGAGCTGTGCTAGCAGAATTCGGAGGAGCGGGTCTGTATCCCTGCTTTTTTTTTTTGCAGTAATGAAAATCATAAAAATTCATACGACAGAATTACAATAAATCTTTAAACTAAATCTCATCTGTTTTTTTTATGCATTTTGTGTCTGTTAGGTGGAGGGGGTTGGGTCCACTCTGTTTCTTTCTCAGCCTCTGGTAACCGCCTGGCCTGGGTCAGCCATGACAGCACTGTAACTGTGGTGGACAGCTGTAAGACTGCCAGGTATATTTATTTCTCTCATCTAAAGCTTGTTTACTCAGATTGAGTACCAAAATTGACCTGAATTGGTACACTTCATCTTTTTTGCTGGGTAAATTGAAATTAATAGAAATTATATCTTTACAAATACTATAGATGACGTATATTTAGACTTTAGGCTGTGGAGTTTAATTAAAGGAGTTCATTTACGTGATGGAAGCTCATTTAGGAGGAAAAATATGAATTAGAACTGGACTTATTGCAACAATAACACAAGAAAGGTAAATGCCAGTTAAACCAGATCCCAGACTGCACGTACGTAATGACGGGGTGTTGTAAATTGCAGATGACATAAACTGAAGCAGCAATGAACAGATTTAAACATGGTCTGAGTGGAAAGCTGCATACAGCGGCCATGCTGTGGGAACAAAACCGACATCAACATAACGGATGAGAATGTGTTCGTAGTGTGTTGCCTGTTTGGTCTTTTGAAGGGAACTAAAAGCATTTGACTCTCAGGATTAATTTGTGTTTGTTCGTTTAGTCCTTCACAGCTGAAGACGGAGTTCCTTCCGCTCCTCAGTGTCATTTTTGTTTCAGAGAACAGTCTAGTAGCTGCGGTAAGAATAAACCATTTATTGAATACATATTTACATGTGGAAATGCACAGTAATTAAAGAATAACACTGTAAATATATTTAATGTCTCCAGGGCCACGACTGTTGCCCCATGCTGTTCCGTTGTGACGATGGGGGAATGCTGACATTTGTGTCAAAGCTCGACCTCCCCAAGCAGAGTATCCAAAGGAACATTTCTGCCATGGAGCGCTTCAGGAACATGGACAAGAGAGCCACTACCGAGGACCGCAACACTGCCCTGGACACACTGCACCAGAACAGTATCACGTAGGTCACACACCAACAGGAAACCAGCAGTTGCACTTTGGATAGGTAACACTGCAGGAACCCATTTGAATTCAGGCTTTGATAATCAGATCTGTCAGCTTCCCATGTTTTCAATTTGGAACATGTCATTCAAATGTTTTGGCAGTGGTGTGTTTTTTTTTTTTGTTTTTTTTTTATCTAAACAAAGTGAGTTTTTCGTTTGTTTGCTTTTCTTAAGAAAGAGTTGACATTTTCACGAATTAGCTTATTTACTTTCTTGCTAAGAGACGGTCACCAGTGTCATCTATAGTTAGCAGTTAGGTTGCTGAGCATCTGACATAACAAAGATGCTGCTGTTTTGATAACAAAAGCTATTTTATACAGTTGTCTGTGCGCACATAAGGACTTGCGATGTAAACTGAGTATTGTACCTGTGTATGGTGTAGACATAAATGACACTGAAGCTGATACTCTGCTGATACGTCACGCTACACTGATTGTGTAGACACACTGTTTAGTCTGCACAAAAACAGAAGGGGAAAAATTACACATTGTGTGTATTCCATGGTCATGACCTGTGACCTCCTGGAGTCTTATTATAGTAAGCTATGTAAGCTATGACGCATGAAAGCTTTTCATTAAGAATCAGAACTTGTCCTTAATGCTTATTGTGGCATCAACTTTAAACTTGTTCGTGTGTGTGTGTGCGCGTCTCTCTCTTAGCCAAGTGTCTATCTATGAGGGAGACAAAAGGGATTGTCGCAAGTTCTGCACCACAGGTATCGATGGAGCTATGACCATTTGGGACTTTAAGGTAAATACCCACGCGATCAGTCTGCTTCAGAGCTGTACTTCCCCAGATATCTCAGCTCAAACCCTCCTGTGTGTTTTGTGTTTGTCTCCTCAGAGTCTAGAAGCTTCTATCCAGGGTCTCCGCATCATGTGAAGAAATCTTGTGAAAGAATGAAGAGACGCTGCGGCCTCACCTCTCACCCCTTGCCATCTCTGTCCTTCCCCCTCCTCCCTTTTCACCTCACCCCCCTCTGCTCCTGCGACGCAGCCAGTAACACACACACACACACACACCTGACCACCTTACTGAGTGTCTGCTGAAGCACTGATCAGACCATAACACACTATTGTGGGCGTGTGCTTACACATTCACACACTCGCACACTAAAATACACAGACACGCATGCACTACACAGACATACACACTGAGCTGACGTGTGACATTACTGTTGATTTATTTTTTCGTTTGTTTTTAATTGAAGGTTAACCAGGTGTCAAAGTGGGAAGGTCCTCTGACACGTATTAAAACGTGACGTGAAATGTGTGTTTTTATGTTCTCTAACCTCCTGTACCAAAAGTTGAACACTAAAAGGTGTGTTTTATCCAAAAATCAGACTGTATTTCACCTCAGATTAACCTTAACATTGATCTCTCAATTATCAGTTTTTTAGTAAATCGAAGGATGTGACATCTTACTTCCTGGAGGATATTAAATTTTCTCCAGCAGGTGAAGTCATTGTTTAATTAGGATGTGGGCTGCTGATATTTTGAGGTCGTGTTGCTGGTTGGCTGTAGAGCGCTGTACAGGATCTGATGGTGAAGAGAGAAAGCAGCTGTCTAAGCTCTGTGCGGAGTCACGGCTGGCCAGCATTAGGCTCTGTAGCTACAACACTGAAACCACGCGAGATGGAGGATTTCTATGTAACTGATCATGAGGTAGACATGAAATAAAGACGAATACATTTACAGTACACAACTCATGTGACTGCTCTCTTTCTTTATGTTTGCCTCTCTGACACGCTGGACAAATAACAACTGTGCACCTTTTAGTGAGTGTGCAATGCTAGATTCTGGTTCTTTTTTAAAAAAAAATGTTCAGTACGTATGTTCAGTGTGTATTTTACACTTGTGAGGTTCCAGATAAAGTATCTTAACTAGAAGGAGTTGGTTTCTGCTTTGTAACATGCAAATCACGGTGTGGACAGCCAAATGTATTCTGTGGAGTTTTCTTGTAGACAAATTTACAGTCAAGAGTTTCTCACTAAAATGTGTTTGTGTGTGTGTTCTTGACGTTTCACAGACTTGTTGAATGCATTTTTGTCCTCATGAAACATTTGCAAAGCACGTGTTAACTTTTACATTCATGCTGCTTTGCACATTACCTGGCACACATGCCTGTGCAAATGCACTCAGTCCAAAACAAGCCCTCATAATGGTTAAAGCTCAACAGAATACCTTTGGGTAACAATGCAAATTTACTTTGTAGCTCTGATTGTACAATGTGCAGTTACGGAGAGACTTATAACATACAAAGAACTAGCTAGTCAAAGTAAGAAAAGTTTTCTTAAAATGAAGTCAAGTTTAACAGCAGGATCATATTACACTATTACACAGAGTTTAAAGTAAACAGGAAAAAAAAAACAGGAAAGACCATGTCACTAGGGCTAATATAATATGATATATTTTTATACTCAACAGGGTAACCTTCCAAACTTATTGTTGGGAGAAAAAACTATCAGGCATTTCAGTTTGTACTGAACTGTTATTTTCTTTTCTGTCTTCTCAGGATCACACACTGGTTTCTCAAAAGAAACTTTAAAATTCGATTACAATAGAGGGTGGGGTCTGTTGATGTGGTGGCCTCTCGTGTCCATTGTGTACAGTATGGAGTTTAGTTTTTAAGCACTAGCTTGTGGTTTTTCCACTGACATTCAGTCAGTTTTCCTAAAAAACTCTAATGGAAACAGAATTGAAGAAAAAAAAGTGTCTGGGGCTATGACGTGAGCTCACATTTATAGATGATTGTAAATAGCAAAATGAGGTGTTTGGTTATATGTAAACTGTTTAAAATAAAGAAATTTGGTTCAAAATGCAGAGAAAACATTTAGTTCAACCATATGTTTTTTCTTCTGACACCACCCTGTTCTGCCCCTTTTAGCAGTTTACTTCTCTTCCCTCCCTGTTTCCTTGTTCCTCTTTTTCTTTTTTTTACAAAGAATTTACCATTGTCCCGCCCCCTTCTTTTCCATGTCTTTCATGCTTCATAAGTCTTTTTTTTTTTGCCTCCCTGCTCGGTCTACCTCCCCCTTTTTGCAGAAGATTGTATTGTGCTGTTTCGCCTCTCTCTTCATAATGTTACAGAAGCACAATTTCCCTTTTCCCATTTAGTTTTTTCTTTAAAAAAAAAAAAAAAAGTTTGACCCCTGCTCTCTCACAAGTATGTTACAACCATGTTTTTCCACCCTAACTACAAACCTGCTGTAACTTCCTGTATGTCTCCCCTCCTGAGCTTCACCGTACCCTCCTCCACTTCCCCCTCTAACCTCTCCGCCCTCTCTTCAGCTCAGCTTCTCTCTTCCTGAGCTCACTCTGTCGTTGGCGTTCGCGTTGACTGGCCAGAGTCCGCGAGCTGAACACCCTCTTTTTTTTATTTTATCCGCCACCTTCCTCTGCCTCTCTCTCCTTTCTCTCTCTGTCCATCTCTGCAGCTATTCACCCATTCATCTCTATCCTGCCCTCAGGGTAAGTAGCCTAGAAAATATTTAACAGTTGACTGAGTATGTTTAGACATGTCACTCTCTCACACACACACAGAACGCATTTTAAGGAAGAAGTAGAAACAACCCTGATGCTCACGCACTTACACAGAGCACAGAAAAGTGGGTGATATCACGTAAGAGTTGTTTTTTTACTTAGTTCTTGTAAAGCAACTCTGTGAAGAGGAGTGTTTCAATCATTTCTGTGTGATTTTTGTGTGGGGCATGTGTATAAACCTTGATCTGCATTAAAGTACCACACGTCGTTTGCACTAACTCTGACTGCATCTTCTCAAATAGTTCATAGTTTGTATTTTCCGTTGTGTCTTTTCTTCGTGTTCTCTCTTCTTTAAACAACTATGCTTTAACTTCTGCTTTTCTACACTTGACTATTATCTTCTAGCCCACCAGCTGCTGGTTCCTCAGTCCACTTCCTCATCTGTTTCCAGCATCTGATTGGACATGGCGTACCATAGCTTCCTGCTGGAACCAATTAGTTGTCATGCCTGGAACAAAGATCGGACCCGTAAGTCTGTTCGCCTTCTCTGATTGGTCACTTGGAGCTGACACTCCAGTGATTGTGAGTCATCTCAATCTCCCTTTATTATCATTATTATCAAGATACACCTTGCTGCAGTTTGTGTCTGCATCAAAGAATAATAGCTGAAGGGCTGGGATTGGCTCCCAGGTGGTTGAAGGTATTTCCTGTTTCCTGTAACAGTGACGGCGGCATCTGGCCTTTCTGAGAGGCTCTTGTGCTCCGTTAGCTGCAGGAAACTTATGCCATATTTGGCTGTTTTGATCAGCACTCTGGTTTCTGGGCAAAGCGGATGTAATATGCGGCTGTGGTCGAGTCATACACTCACACTACAGATGTAGTTTCCGCAGCCGAACACTTAAGTTCGTTCATCTTGCAGGATGAGCACTCAGAATAAGTAGCCACACCGCTGCTCTCAGACAAACACAGCTTCTGACTCATCTGCTGACTAAAACATGAACTGGGTTTGTTGCAACATTATGAGAATGAAGGTCACAGTTCTTGTGCATTGTCTATTTAAAGAAACCATGTGTCTGTGTGCTGCCTGCAGGCAGATACATACTGTATTTCTCTAGTTTTCTCTGTTCCCGTTCACCCAGTCAGCTGTTCTGTGTTACACTCCACTGATCATCCCATCATAAACATCTCCTGGCAATTACACTGTACTTTGCGCTCTCTCACTCTCGCTCTCTCTCTGAGGTTCCTGTTTCACCACTTTGTGAGTTCTCTAATGCACATTTTGTTCTGCAGAGATAGCCCTCTGCCCCAACAATCATGACGTCCATATCTACAAGAAAGATGGGACCAAGTGGACCAAGATTCACGAGCTGAAGGAGCACAATGGGCAGGTGACAGGTGAGACAAACGCATGTTCATTTCCCACAAGTTACAATAACAACCTTTCAAGAGAAAAAGCAAGTTGTGTTTATATTGTGGGAAATAGTTTTAGAATGAAATCCACAGATTTACCAAAATGTTCTATTAAGTAATGATGTATAAATAAATAAATAAAATATTGATCCGATTTGCTTTCTTCTGCAGGTATCGACTGGGCTCCAGACAGTAACCGTATAGTCACCTGTGGAGCGGACCGTAATGCCTACGTGTGGACCCTCAAAGAGGGCGCATGGAAGCCGACCTTGGTCATCCTCAGGATCAATCGCGCTGCTCGCTGTGTGAAGTGGTCACCAAAAGAGAACAAGTTTGCTGTTGGCAGCGGCTCTCGCCTCATCTCAATCTGCTACTTTGAGCGGGAGAACGACTGGTGAGATTTTAGACCGTAGCTTCCTGTCCCTAATTTACATAAAATTCGATCAATATGAACCACAGATTCTAGCTTTCGGTGTTGTTCCCCACAGGTGGGTGTGTAAACACATCAAGAAACCGATACGCTCCACTATCCTCAGCTTGGACTGGCATCCCAACAATGTCCTGCTGGCAGCTGGGTCCTGTGACTTCAAATGCAGGTATAAGCGAATCAGAAGGGTACATAGAGGTGTTCCTCTAATTACTTAACTTATTGCTTATATGGCAAGTTTTCATATTTAAGTACAGCCTCAGAGGACAATTTGTGTTGTTATGTGCTGTACATAACATAGAACACAGTAAACTATAGAAAAACTATATGTGAACCAAATATAATCACAAATATAAACTAAGTTTAACATCCAGATTCATATCCCTAAACTAATATTTTGATGAAGTGAAGCCATATCTCGCAAAATTGTCATTACTCAACATACACATAGAGCAAGATACATGATTTTATGTACTTGTATTAACTTTTTCTGTCATTAATGTTCATCCTCTCACCTCTCTCTCTCTCTCGCTCTCACATGCAGAGTGTTTTCAGCCTACATTAAGGAGGTGGAGGAAAAGCCTGGCCCAACTCCCTGGGGCAGCAAGATGCCATTTGGGGAGGTGCTGTTTGAGTCTGGAGGGTCTGGAGCCGCAAGTCAGACTTCAGGAGGAGGCGGTGGCTGGGTGCACAGCGTGTGCTTCTCACACTCTGGGAACCGCTTGGCCTGGACCTCCCATGACTCCACTGTGTCTGTTGCAGAGGGAGGAAAGACCAGCACGTAAGAGGGCGGGCCAGCATACCTGCGTGTCTGTGTTTTTACTTGTGGTGGGTGTGCACGCTGACCTTTGCTCTGACTTCCACAGGGTGGGAAGCCTGAGCTCTGAGACACTCCCTTTGCTGTGTGTCACCTTCATTACTGAGAACAGCCTGGTAGCAGCTGTGAGTATTAAATACACATTGAATATTTGTTCTGAAAACCTTCATCTGTTTGTTGACTTTTACTTTATATTATGTGATTTAGACCTCTAAAATATATCTACATTATCAGGGGTTCGTGTGTGTATTGATTTGATTAAAGGTGTGTTTATTGGTTGTGAGTTCACCGTTTTATTTATGTGAAAGGTGGATTCATTGAAAAGCACAAACCCTCACTTTAAATCCACTGTATAGTATAGTTCTCACACTTTGGCGCCACCCAGGGGGAGCATTAAAAATACCACGCCCTGTAGTAAATGCCATGGAAATCTCTACACATAGTGGGTTTGAGCTGTTGAGAAATAAATGATAACACTCATACCACTATACTGATGTTGTTTCCGTATGTTCCCTCCTGATTGTATCCTCATGTGTTTGTGTGTCCTTCCAGGGCCACGACTGTTACCCAGTGCTGTTTGTGTATGACGACGCCAAAGGCTGCTTGACATTTGGTGGCAAGCTGGATGTTCCTAAGCAGGCAGCCCAGAAGGGCATCAGTGCCAGGGAACGTTTCCAGAACCTGGACCGTCGAGCCTCTGAGACCCAGAGCACCGACAAGGACCTGAACACCCTGCACAAGAACAGCATCAGGTAGAGTGAAAAAAATAAAACAGATGGAGACTGATGAGATATAGGATATGTCTGTGTAAATAAGTCAATTTTATTACAGTTATTAAGTTCTGGAAAGAAACTGTGAGGTGAATTAAATGTAGTAAGCTCTGATGAGTGTGTTTGCATAAAGCATTTCGGTCATATTTTATGGTAAAGCTGCATGAATAATGAATTCAAGCATGAAAATTCATGCGAGCATTACTCAATGAGCTATAAAGACTATGCAATAATTAATAGTGTCTCACATATTCCTTAATGTTAGAACAATACACTTAGTAATGCAACAACTAAGGTGAGTTATTAATGATCGTGTCTACGTCTGCAGCTAAAAGGATTTATTACATTAAGGCATGCATGAGATTCTAATAGGTCCTGTAGAGTCCTGATAGTTTATGAAGTCTTGCATGCACCATCCTCCATGAGTTATGTACCTTCTGATTCTGATGAAGAGCCAGCTCTTGCTCTCACATTTTACTCTTTCTCAGTGTAATAAATAAGATTTATTTTAAATGTTAGCAGCATTTTTGTTTCTGTTTTATTTACACAGTGGTGAGGTTGATCCATTTAACACTGAAACACAGACATTTGTACCATCATAATCAATTTTAAAAGAATTTTACATTTGTTTAAGGACTCATTCACAAATCGCATTTCATTTCACTGTGTTGTTTCCTTGAACGATTTAGTCAAAAACCAAAAAATCTTCACATTCACACAGGTTTGGATATTCATTATTATCTATATTCTAATTTTACTTAACTCGAACTTTATTTCAGCCAAATCTCAGTGCTTGAAGGAGGAAGAAACCAGTGCACTAAGTTCTGCACCACCGGCATGGACGGAGGAATGGGCATCTGGGACGTCAAGGTAACACACACACACACACATATACATTATATTGTGTGTTTATTTGTGATATATCCTGTTGATGTGATGTTTTCATAGACATAATGTGAACTTTTAAAATGTAATTTTATGCCTTTTTTTTCCAGACTCTGGAGTCTGCAGTGAAGGCATTGAAGATTGTCTGAACTGAAGTTTAAGTGAAGCCGCCCAAAGCATCGTAGCTTCTGAGGATATGACAAAAACCTGCTGCCTTATTACGCAAAGCTTCTTGGCCATATTTTAATCAGGTATTTTTTTATATACAGGTTGAAACGATCAGACTCTGGTCAAACAGTGTTTGTGAGAACAGGTCTGCAAACGGTACAGAAAGAGTTAAACTAGTATAATCACAGAGAGCCGACTGCTTAAAGCTGGAATTTTATATTGACCATGAAGAAAAGCTGAAATACTTGTTTAAAAGCTTATGCTGGTCATAATATGAATTTAATAAAAGATTGCTGTTACAATACAGAGCAGTGTCCAGTTCAATACAAGTGGGCCAGTGTGTGTGTGTCATGATATGTTTGACATCTATACATTAATAAATATGAATGTATCTGTAACAAAAATAGAAAATAAATCCCCCTCTTAAATGTAGTGCAGTAGATGTATATAGTGGCATAAAAGCATACTGCAGTAAAGTATCTTAAATGTGTACATAAGTACTTGAGTAAATGTACTTAGTTTCTCTACTGGATATTAAAAAGTGAAATAATAATTTTTTTTAGAAGGACTTTAAGTAAAATAACTTAATTAGATAAAAACTGAGCAGGAAATCAATCTTTAAAAAGACTGTAAGTCCAGGCCTCCACCTCCATCTAGAGGTGGAGCCGGGAGCTGCGCGCATACAGGCACAAACCGGCACGGGTCTCCCCCCACCCTCCTCGTCATGAATCAGTCCCTCAGAAAATGATGTGGCAGCCTTCAGTGATGAAAACATCCCTCCTCGCCGAGTCGTGATGAGGTGAACCAGCGGCTGGAGCTCAGCAGAGACGGAGAGAGACGGAGAGAGAGAGAGACCACCACCGCGGCCGACTGTGCGCGAACACCGGCAGCTTCCTCGGGGACCGTCACCCCGACGCCCACGCTTCCGGACTGGACCCTCTGGAGGCAGCTGGATCGGGATGCATCCGTCTCCCGGCGCCGCTTGAGACGAGGAGAAAGACGACGACGACGCTCGTTACGTTACAGTAGACCTGCCCGTTACACGCTGAGCGAAACCGCGGCGATTCGAGGGGGGGATTCAGGCTTTAGCCTCACTGTCTGTTTGCTGTCAACTGTTGCTTATTTCCACTGTAAATGAATCTAGTAAGGTAGGTGCATTGTTTCCATAACGTTTTACTCCGCTGGTCATACATAATTTAGCAAACAAAAACAAACATGTATCATAATGCAGCCTGAGTATGGTGTTAATGATGCTGAGGAGACGGATGCTGAGGATGCTGGGAGGATTTAAACGTTTGTATTTCAAACATGCCTCATACTTCGTGATGTAACAATCTTGTAGCCCAGGACTATTACTTGCTTGACAAGCATTTTTAAGAATTACACACACTTCTCCCTCCTCCTCATCATCCTGGTTCCTCCTCTCTCTGCTCTTTTCTGTGAATCAGTGGACCAAACGAACACGCTCCATCTGTGACTTACACATATATGCTCTCACTCTAAAGCCAGCTGAGTCTATAGGTTGATGATGTGGTGGTTTCACATGGGTTGGAACTTTTATTTTACTGTTTCCTTGAATAATCTGATGTTTGGTCTGTAAAATGTCAGGAAATAGTACGCGGTGTCCATTACAGGCTCCCAGTGGATCCTGGAAGTCAACCCAGAAACCAAATATGTTCAGTTTACTGTGCTAGAAAACAGACGAGCAGTAAACCCTGATGCATGAGGAGCTGCAGTTGTTGCATTTCTTTCTTTTTTTTTTGCTTGAGAAACAACTGAAACTACTGAGGTTGTTTCCGCTCTGCACCTTTTAAGACCTTTTAAACCCACAGAAATCCCTGCAGCTAATACATAAAATATGTAATATCAGTTGTGGAAAAGCCTTGACGTGTAGAAAGTCTGTGCTTGCTGTGTTGTCATGCTGAGGCTGCAGCCACATTGCAACATGCTATGAGTCGCCCTGCATGATGGCTTCTAATGTTTGAGGAACAAAGCTCACAATTCAAAAAGGTGGGAGGTGTTTGTGTTTATTACTGTGCGGTGAAATATAAAAAAACAAATTATTTAAGTTTCTTTACAAATATTTTGGTTTCTTTTGTTTATTCCCGTATCTGTATTAGAATATCAGTGAGGAATTGTTGAATCGGTCAAAAGAAAATGAACGTAGGTGTAATATTTTTTATATTTTGAACATCTGAAAATGTCTCTTTGTGTATTTGCTTCTTTTTTTTTTTACTTTTTTTGACCAAATGATTAATTGAAAAAACTATTAAATAGGTTAATCAATACACAATTTGCAATGACGTCCACTAGAAAACAGAGTTACAGCTACGTAATGGATATTTTTATATATTTATAGTTTCATTTATGACACATTCTATTAAATACTGTTTCGTATGAAAATGAATGCCTGTGATAGTGTCCCAGAACACAAGGTGACAGCTTCAGATTACCTGCTTTTTCTGAGTAACTGTCTAAAACCCAAATATATTTATTTAATTGTGTTAACAAAAGAGAAAAGGAGCAAATCATTACATTTCACAAACCTTGATAAGAGAATATTTGGCATTTTTGCTTGATAAACAAGTTATTAATTCATTCACAGAATAGTTGCATACTGTCAGACCATTAATCAGTTCTTTGACTAATCATTTCAGCTCTGCGTGAATGTTTTCTTTTATAATTGACTTTTTTCTTTCCTTTACTGTAGACGTCCTGTACATTTATCTTAATTACATTAATATAATATTAACTTTTATATCTCTGTGGTTCAATCACAGTTTGAGTTCATTCTGTTCAACCTGCGGTTGTATGAGAAGAGTTATGACGTTTCCACAGCTCGGCTCCTCTCTGTCCATTTAGTGTGTCTCCATGCCTGGCCTCTGGCCTGGTAATTATCAGCCAGCTTGATAAAGTCACTAATGGCCCGGCCAAGCCTGCTGGGCCTGGCACTGACACACACACGCCAACGAGAGAGTCACTCAGACAGTGTGAGGCCAGTGTTGAATAAAGGGTGAGGAAGCTTTTAATGTGGGACAGGAGAGTGTGTTTCTGAGCTGGGTCAGTTAGTATTAATAGCCATAACAAAGAGTGTCACTAAAAACAGCTGCTTCAAAAAAAGGAGCACAACGGAGGGGAGAGAATAGAAAGTATATGAGCCGTGGGTGTTAAGATCTTGTCCCCATAAATGTGTTATGTAAATTCATATAATCGCTCCCTTCTATTTGTCTCCTTTTAAAATTTTCAGCATAAGAAGATTTAAAATAGCTTAAGTGTAGGAGGAAAACATCGTGTTCCTACGTGTTTCACACATTTGCTCAACACAGAACATAGCTTCATTTCTAGATTAATATCATTGTGCTGAGACTTACTGTGGTTTCCAACAACATACGAACGTTTTTCCCTAAGTAAACAGCACAGACAGTAGAATATGGATACATTATGCGTTTAGGTGTTTCTAACATTGTCAGGATCATCTTCAAGTTTCAAAAAGCTTAGTGACCTTTGCATTTAAATTGATATCAATGAATATTTAAGTGGGATTCCCTCTGATGGGAGCCGCTTCCTCATTGTGAGTCCCAGCAATCTTAGAACAGTGTGTGTGTGTGTGACAATGAGAACAAGACATCGCTAAATCTAGGTCTCTTATGAAATCTGAGTCTGTAAGATGCAGCATAAAAAATAGGGAGGGGTCGTGGTTTCCGTGTGTGTGTCTTTGTCCGTTTGCCTTCCTGCATGTTAATTTAATCACAGAGATGCAGAGAAGAGACACGGCTGGCAAACAAGAAAGGGAGTTGGAAGGGATGAGAAAGAAAAGATCAGAGAAACGTGTTTTCTGGTGTGAATACAAAAAAAAAAGACAATCCCTGCTCGGTCGTTACCATGACAACGGTGACATCAGTGATGAAGAGGTGTTCTGTGTTTGTTTGGGTTCAACATTAGAAAGAACAGATCTGGGTTTACACTTGTGCACGTGTGTGAGGACAAGCGGGACGTTTCTGCAAGTGTGAATTGTCTTATGGAAAAGATCATCAGGACAAACCCAGGGTTCAGTCGGTTCGTGGTTACCCAGTGTTGCCAGGCAACAGCAGCCATGGCAACACGCTGAAGCATGATATGGTGTTGCTAAGTGAAAGTACAGGGTGGGATGAGATTTCCTGGGCTCCGTACAAATGGGTAGAAATATTAAACTAGTTTAACGTGATTTAAAAAAAAAAACACTGACTAAAAATAGAATAAAAATCAACACAATAGAAAATACATTCATGTGCGATACTTCTATAATAATAATTTGCATGTAACTAAAGATAATGTTTAAGTTGTAGGTTATAACGAGATGCAACTAATGATTCTTTATATATATATATATATATATATATATATATACATTTTTTTTTTCCTAAAAAATTATTGAAAAAGAAATGAATACAGATCTTGATGCTGATTATTTTTCTGCCAACAGACTAATAATTGCAGTTCAACATGATGATAATGGTGCCATTAAATAAATAACCTTACATCTGTTTTGCAACTGATTTCTGATGTTTCCAGGTTTATGAACAACCGTGTTCCTCCTAACAAGAGATACCAGCCCACAGAATATGAGCATGCTGCCAACTGTGCCACGCATGCGGTGAATGCTCACACACACACACACAGTGAGAGATCATTAGCCTCACACAGATGAAATGACACACTCAGTGGAAACAGGAAACCAATTCAGAAGAATTATGTAACAGATAAATAACAAGACACCAACAGATTTTTCTCGCAACACCTACATGACGCATATGATTTCATTTATTCTGCATGTTTGTCTTTTTTTTTTCCCCCCAACATCTAATGTTTCATTTGTGTTATGAATCCATTTAGTTATGGATAATCCCCAGTCTGCTGGGCAGCTCACTGTTGCACTTCCAGTCGGAGGACCAATGGGAGCGTTTGTCGGCCTGGGTGTACGGAGCAGGGCTCAGCTCGCTCTTCATCATCTCCACCCTGTTCCACACTGTGGCCTGGAAGAAGAGCCACTTACGGTACATACACATACACACACACACTTTTTCACACAGTATTTGGACTGCAATGTAAAATTGCTGAAGACTAATATGATTGAATGATAAGAGGACAAAAAGACTCGTCTTTATCTGTAGAATCTGAGCAGATGTTTTTCAGGTTGTTTGGTGTCTTTGAACACGGTTCTGTGTTTGAGATGTAAAACACACTGACGCTGTATAAACATTGTCACTCAGTTGTCTCGAGTCTGTTTGGTCTCTCTCTTCAGGTCTATCGAGCACTGTTTCCACATGTGTGATCGGATGGTGATCTACTTCTTCATCGCCGCCTCCTACGCCCCGTGGTAAACAACCTATCCTGCTAATTATGTGTGTGTGTGTGTGTGCGGAGGACTGTGTATATATTTGTATATATTTGTATATATTTGTCTGTTAATGCCTTACCAGGCTGAACCTGCGGGAGCTGGGTCCCTGGGCTTGCCACATGCGCTGGCTGGTGTGGGTCATGGCCTCTTTTGGTACCACGTACGTCTTCTTCTTCCATGAGAGGTCAGTGTTCGTACATTTGATTTTTTTTATATTGATATCCTGTCATATTCATTAAAGAGGAAACTGGCGCTCTTACAGTGGAAATACAGGATGCTTTGTTCTTGTTTTTCATTGTGCAGATTTTTATTTTGAGTATAATACTCCAGCAACGTTTGTAGATTTGGCTGAGCTGTTGGCAAAAAAAAGATGTACCTTTAAACCATTCAGCTCCGACTCTGCTGGTAGACCCACCCTTGCTCAACTTTCTTTGAGGCTATTTTGTCACACATACTGTTTCTAAGGTTAAAAAATAAATATGTTCAAATCTTCCTCTCTGTGTCAGGTATAAGATCATGGAGTTGATCTGCTATACGGTGATGGGCGTTTTTCCTGCCCTCGTCATCCTCTCAATGGTGAGTCCATTTCTGTAGTTTCACCTGTAGTTTAGTTTGGTTTTGATGTTACTACGTTGTAAACACATTAAACTTCCCTCCCTCCCTCTTCACAGCCGGAGCAGTCGGGGCTGTATGAGCTGCTTGTGGGCGGAGCTTTCTACTGTCTGGGCATGATCTTCTTCAAAAGTGATGGCATTGTTCCGTTCGCTCACGCCATCTGGCACATGTTTGTAGCGACAGGAGCGGCAATACACTACTACGCCATCTGGAAGCACCTCTATGCTCAGCCACCCAATCAGGTCCAGACCTCCAGATGACAACAGCGCTGACCTCACAGGGCGTAGCTCCTGTGTTTGAGCAACTCCAAGGAGATGAGCTGTGTTCAAATTCAGGGACTGTCTCGGGACGAAAGTGATTGGGTGAATATGCAGGCCCTCCCCAGATTATAGCGTCAAACAACAAGCAAAACTAAAGCTGTACTGACATTGAACTAACACTGGTCCTCATCCACTCGTCATGTCAAACATTTCAGTGTTTACCACCAACCAGACAGCGAAAATCTACTGAAACATTTATCGCTCAAAAATCGCTCAAAGACATCAGCATCAGACTGACAGCTCTGCAAACAGAATCAAAAAGTACTAAATGCTAAACTGTACTAAATTATAGAGGCAAACGCTGATATGTAGTGGGTCATTGTGTCTTAGGCCAATCAAAATGCCTCCATCAGAGCATTTACTCATTTTATCTTTTATCAAACAAAGCTGAATTAAAGGAAATTGCTTCTTTCTTGGTGTAAGATCTGCATCATGCAATTTCTCATTATCTTCATATTTGAACTAGAGGTTTGGCTTAAGTTGGTGAAACAACTTCGATTTCTAGTATCTTTTAGTACTAAATAGCAGCTGCAGCTCCTCCTGTAGAGCTTTATACAGAGCAACCTCAGTTTAGACTGCGAGGCAAAGCCCAGGGTAAAATTCCCTGCTAATAAATGCACGGTAATAAGTGAAGAGGACCCAGGTGAGCCTATCAGCTTTAATATCAAGGGTTTTCTGGATTATGGCAGCTGGACAATAAGAGGACAATGTTTACAGAGATTCAGTGAGTAAAATAATCCCAGTAGAAATTCTGCCTTTGCATTAATTACATCATTATTTATGGAGACCACCATAATTACCTAAAATACAGTTAGGCGATATTTCCTGACTTTATGAGTGGATGAGGACATTTTAATGCACCATTAAGCAACTGCCCAGTACACAATAGACTGTAGGACAAAAACAAAGCAAACGTCAGTTGTGTTTTTCAAACTGTGGCATAAAAAAAAAAAGGCTGCATTCGGAGGAGACTTTGCACTCACTCTGTCCTGTCAGCTCGTTGTGATGAATCTGGACTTCCAGTGAGGCAGCCCATGAACTGGGACACAGCTTTTTCTTTTGTTTTTACCATCTCAGTACGTTTCAATTTTAAGTTACAGCATTTGGTTTCATTCCAGTGATCAGGGTTTAGATTGTACAGTACTGTACAGAGAGATTTCTCTCCATGTGGTGCACGTCCAGATTCAGCGTTCAGAAGCTGAGTTTAGGTCATGGTCTTATTGTCAGGAGGAAGACAGTGTTTACAATTAGCTCACTTTAGCATAATAATCTGTTGTAGGTAATTATTTAAAGTATTATGATTGCTATTATCAGAAGGTGTTAATTCTATTAAGGAGGTTGAAACATCAGTAATTTACTATTCCAATTCAGAGCTCTGCATAGTAATATTACTGTTATTGTTATTAGCTGTGCTATCTACACTGTAGTACACTTTAAGGTTTAACAGCGGTTGCTTCAGTCGGTGATGTACTGTGATTTCCAAATCAAGCATGACCGTAGAGTGACGTTATTTATGTTGAACACACAGATACAGTGGCTTGCGAAAGTATCCGGCCCCCTTGAACTTTTCCACATTTTGTCACATTACAGCCACAAACATGAA
>JAUYWH010000001.1:5274290-5304639 GCA_034779795.1 Ctenopoma multispine
TGTATGACTTTCGTTCCACTTCTCACGTGTACACCACCTTGTATTGGTCTTTCACGTGGAATTCCAATAGAATTGATCCATGTTTGTGGCTGTAATGTGACAAAATGTGGAAATGTTCAAGGGGGCCGGATACTTTCGCAAGGCACTGTATTCATGGTTTTAGTCTTACAGACTTTACCTGTGTGCTTCCACCTTTACTAGAGTCGACACGGTAGATTATCAAACATACTTACTGAATTCTAATAGTTTACTGTTGTTGATTAGGTTAAGATACAGTATATATTTATCAGTTATGTGCAGTATATGTTGATTTCATCTATATTTTCATTTAATGTACATACATTGTAAGTTGATTACCTTCATCCTAAATGAATGGGACCTACCTGATGGAGTTTGTTGACCCTACATGGTTGAACTTCAGAGGGGGAAACCGTCAGATAAAGCACTGCCAGAAGACTGAGATACTGCCACAACTGATAGCACACTACTACCACATACGTCTCACACTTGAAAGGAAACTGAAGCTATAGTGTTGTTGAACAATCTGGCCCAATATTAAGGCATCTCAGGTGTGTGTGTGCCTGTGTGTGTGCGCGTGTGTGTGCGTGCGCGTGTGTACAGATGTATGTATCCTATACTATCTGATTCCCATGAATCCAAAGCCTCTAATCGGCTGAGTCTATGTTTACATATCGATGCATGTACCGTGGACACATACAGTAAATGATATATTTGAATATATATGTACTCTCTTAGTGTTAAACTGTACATAGTATATTGTTTGAGCTTGATAAATGATAAATGTGACTAAAGGACTGGAAGGTCAAAGAAGAAAGTATTTGTAGGCGTGAGAAATAATTTTGTAAAACCTCTGCTGCTCTGCAGCCTGTTTTCCCTGCTGTTCATCTCTCAGGATTTGGATAATTTAGGCCTAAAAGCATTTGACGACACATTCAAGGACCACTACAGCTGCACCGGTACTTTGTGTACATATGCAGCAGTGACAATGATCAAATAGCTTTGAAGCTGCTACATTTAATGCTGCCGCCGCAGCGGACGGCTTCACTTGTTTACTTATGACCCCATGTAGGGCAGTAGTTCCTGCAAGCTTTATATATGGGTAATATTCCTTAAGTAACCAAACAGGAGAAGGCTTCAGTGCAGTTAACATAAAACCACTACAGCTATGATGGTAGTAGATATGTTCATAGATTATATTAAGGAACTAGCAAGTATAGCTTCATCGGAGATATAAAACCCTCTCAGCCGCAAAATCCTCAAAGTTTTCTGTTCAATTTGCATCAGAATACACTGTGATCAACACTCATTAGCTGCATGTGCTAGAATATTTATTTTTATGTGCAGTATTTCATGAGAAGACAAGGACAGTAAAAATTGCCTTATCTTGCTATGTTAAAAGGTTATTTTTCAAATTGACTGAATTAAAACCTAATAATGAACAGACTTTATATACTTTAAAGTTATTCTGCTAGTTTGAGAACAAAGCTGAAAAGAACATAACGTCTTTGGCAAAGGTAACAGATTATCTGCATATACATCTGCACATCCTTAACAAAAAATAATCTGTGTATAAATTGTCTGCACTGTTCTGCCTTTAACCAGGTTTTAAAATCTAAGTTAGTATTGTACTTATAAGCTGCCAACCAGCATATGAATGCAGTATTATACTCTACGACCAAAAAGAAAATAATTTATCAAATACAAAAATAGAAGCGACTAAATAAACACACAATGTATTATTCTGTGATTTCTGACTAACAAACAAACCAGGGTTTAGAAAGCTGGAAATAACACATCTGTGTGGTTATTATTAGTTGCAGTTTAGTCTTTTTTTTTTTCACTCACAAATAATCCCTCCGCGGATATCTCTGTTTGGAGTGAAAGAGCGTCATTAGAAAGTATCTTTCAGCATGTGTACTCTCAGTGTTTACTTGAACCTCTGGGAAAAGCCAAATGATTGAGCTTTTATTGAGACTACTCGGGGAGATGATATCACCAGTGGTGACACTAGTGCCACAGGCAGGATTGGCCACTCGGAGATGAAGTGTTGGATGATGTGATGTGTGTCTGTCTCGTCTTGATTATAGTATGTGTCTCATGCAGACATTCAGTACCCACCTGACTTTGTATAGAGCTCTGTGATATCATAAACCCTCCATGTTCATAGAAGCTCTGTGATTGTGGAGCCGCTGACTCTGTTCTCAGTGCTGCTGGTGTTTTCTTTATGGTCCTACGAGACTGATTATATTATCCCATCTTTCTCTTTCTCTAGTTTTCATATTGGTTATTGTGTCTGTGGTGCTTTTGTGTTGTGATATGATGCTGACAATGCTTTTATCTTTTCTATTTCTCTTGTAATAAAAAAGCTTTTTCATGCAGTATATTCCTCGACTTGACATTTGCCATTTTCATTTCATTTTATATCTTTATATTTCAACAGTGAAATGTAAAGATATAAAATGTTTTGAACATTTTTGCACTGTTGACAATATAATCTGCAGATGTGACTGAACCATGTTTTGTGATTAATGTTTTCTCACTGAAGAAAATCAGCAGAAAAGCAGGTTTCAATTAGATTCTCAATCACACACCTCGTATTTGTCACTTTTTTATATCTGTCACAACACTCTAAAACTGAAGGTGGAGTTTATACTGGCAGTGCTACATTAGGTTGTTATTTCTAAAAGCCATTTTATATTTAGAAATATTACAAATCTTACATTAGTCTGTTAAAGATCCAACATTGCAAATTTTCATGTCGCTTTCTGTAAACAGCACAATAGAGAATGACACTTTATTGATTTATTTTACTATTTCAGCCACTTACAAATTCACTGTGGCCCAGACAAATGCTTCATGTGACTTTTTTCATAATACCTTGTTAAAGCATGAATTTTTATTTTAATATATAGTAATATAAACCGAACAAAAATGTATTCTTGTCATCTGTTTTAATCTTTTTTTATGAATAAAAGACATAGCACTAGCAGACACAAAATGACTGAAGGGACGTTTAAAACTGGGTCTCCTTCGTGCTGTGCTCGTACCGCCGGAGTCCGCCAGGCGGAGTCCTCCCCGCACACTCGGGCGTCTGAGCAGGTGTGCCGAGGTGAAGCGGCGCGGAGAGCTCGGGTGTTTCCGTCGTGGCTCGGCAGTGAACCGCTGTGGATGTGGGAATGCGGTTGCCGGAGGCTTTAGGCATTGCTGGACACTCGGCGGAGATGTGCGCACACACACAGGAGCAGTGAGCGGCTGGCTGTCGTCCAAGTTATCGGGCTGTTCTGGGGATGAGGGTGGGAGCCCCGGACAGCTGGGTGTCGCTCGGAACACGGCAGCTGGGTGTTTTTTTCCCCTCGTTGTACCGGGGATTTTCTGCCTTGTATGGGGGAGAAGGGATAAGAGAGAAGCCGAGGAGGATTCCCCAGCACTATGGAGCCACGCATTGCAGGCAGCGTGAGTATGAACGCAACAGACACCCAGGAGAGCCCTCAGGGGACTGGGCTCGTCACTGCTGGAATCACACCTTAACTTTTTCAGGACCTATTTTACGCACGGGCATGCCGCGGCTTTTAGCGTCCCTATAGTTCAAACATTTTTTGACATTTCATTGTTGTTAAGTGTTTTTTCGGCTGTCAGAACAAACGTTTAGCAGAATTGAGTGTGATGAGCTCCTCGTCATGAGACGCACCTGCTGGCCGTCAGAGGCCGGGCTGGCGTCTCTCAGAGCCGCGCCTGACGACTCATCAGCGGATTAATTTCTGAGGATTTTCTCCTGCCTTTTGTTGCTACGGCGGTTGCTACTGACGACCACTGAGCCCAAAGTCGTAAACAGACGCACGGACACAAAATCAAGGGCAGAACCGTAGTAATGGCAAGTTTTGTCCTGTTATCCAGCCTGTTTTACGCGGCTACTTTTTCCTGTAACGCAGCGTTTAATTCTGACCTTCTCCTAGACTAGACGAGGAGACACAGCAAGTGAAAAGGTGCTGGAGAAGCTGTAGTCTGTGAGACCTTGTCACCAAATGTAACACCACCTCCCGGGTCACGAAAGACAACCTACTAACGCAGAATGTGGGCCTCCCCGTCTCTTTCTGTGTGGGGGGTTCGTCGGTCCCAGGATTGACTTAACTGCGGCCAAGTAGCCAGATTACTGTGGATTAGCAGGCATTTAAAATAGTCACGTTATCGCACCAGTGCTTGCAGTGTCAGCTACAACAACACTTTTTGGGCTGACTGCCAAATATTCGCTGGAGAAAAAAAAAGAAATGTAAGTGCACGCGTTGCAGTCAAAACACAAGCTGCATGAGCTGCTGCTACACTGGCAGGAAAATGTTCCAAAGAGTCCATCTAAAGCCAAACGTGAAGTGTGACTCTCCTTCTGTAGGGATGAAGACTGTAAACAACATGTTTGTGGAGGTAAAATGCATGATCTGAATTTCATTTATTCAGTGTTCACCAGGTTATAGAACAGGCTTCGTTTAACAAGGCATCTCAAACTTTTACTGTTTTTCTGCACTATATGACTGTAAATCTGAAAATTAGGGGATATTAGACTATTCCTGGTTCGATTAAATAAAACAATCATAATACTGAATATTCATTAGTGATGACAATATAAAACAGGTTTGTAGATGTTTCCACATTCTAAAAAAAGGGGAATATTTCAAATTAACCGATTTTAAAAGCTGGTGTCATAATAATTAGATTTGGAAGTAAGCATGGAAATGATCTAAAGTTCAAATGTCCTGTTAGAATTGACTAAATAAATTCTTGATTCAACACAGTAGGGATGATTACAGAACTTTTAAAAGACTAAAAATTGTGGTTAATTGCATTCAACAAAATAAATCATTAACAAGTAAGTCTCCACTTTTTCTGAGCTCTCTCTCCACACATCTGTAGATGGTACCAACAAGTCCAGGTTAGAAAATATAGTTTGACATGCAGTGTGATTTTACTCTGTTGTGAAATTAGTGTAGCTAAGTCAAGAAATCTTAAAAAAAAAATCTAAAAGCAAGTAATGCTGTATTATCTGAGGCCACGGGAACCTGGAAAAGAAGTTACCTCAGGGACTATTAGGATGTCGACAGGGACCCTTCAGGTTTTCTGTAAACTGAAATGAATGTTGTGTCTTTTGCTTCTTCAGTGTGAAAGGTGACAGTGAAATTAAATGCCAAGCACCTGATCCTCAACGCTAAACCTTTCCCTGGTGCTGCTGCACACAGACGTGACAATACGTAACTGCATCAAGGTACCTGCCAGACGCACACACACACGCACACACACACGCACACGTTGTTTTGGTGGTGTTTGATGGATACGTTACACGTACTGGATTTAGTGTAGATTTTCTTTACCTTCCAGATCTTCAAATGTTCCAAAAGTACGTGTAAGATGTTGCTGTGTGTCCATCATCAGCTTTTATGCATGCAGTTTTTATTGGATGTGTGTGAAAGAGAGAGAGAGAGAGAGAGAGACCTCTGTAAACAGTTGAATCCAAATGTGACATTTAAAATGTTTCTCCTTATTCACCAGTTGTGGAGGTTGTGAAACCAACAGCAGCATCATGTTTTATGGTTCTTCCTCTGGGGCCAGTATGTCCCTGCCCTCCAAGAGCCGCCTGAAACGGCAGAGCAGGACCTTCACGCAGGTAAACTCGTGTAAACACACACACACACTGACATTTTCATCACAACACTCTCAAGACTCTGCTACCTGGGTAGAAGTAGTACGGTAGTGATGACAAAGAAATTGGGATGAGATTTGGATTCATGAACTAACTGTAGCGCCATGCTTGTGGTTTAGGTGAAATTTCTCAATGACATTTGGTAGAAACATTCATGCCCCTCCTCAGGATTAGGGATGGGCTCTAATCACCTGTTTCGTAGGATCTATTTGCATCCATCAGCAAACACAAGAACAACCTCTAGCTCTCAGTGAGGGGCTTCTCAAATCCGCTTTGTAGGTAACAACTGAAATTGTATTAATGTCCTGTTTATTGTGTTGGTTGGCTCCAACTCTTTTAGAAATAAAACCTAAATAATCTACACAGACAGTTCTAGTACAATATATGTTTAACATATATCAGCATACAGTATATACGTTGTGCATTCTGTATGTGATGTTGTGGCGCTGCAGTACATTCACTGTGTCTTTCTGTTCACTAGGTCCTGTACCGTACTCTGAGTTATAGAGACCGTGTTGCGGCAGAAACTGGGACAAACACCCGTGGGGACCGGCGCTCAACTACTGAACCCCCAGAGCGGCCGGCGGACGACCCGGCTGAGCTCTCCACACAGAGCTCTGCCCCTGGGGTGCTAAAGATTTTTGGAGATGAAATCTGTGCCGGTGCCAACTACAAGAGCGTCCTGGCCACGCCACGCTCCAGTGCACAGGAACTGGTCAAAGAGGCACTTGATCGTTACTCACTCAACAAGGACGCTGCCCACTCTTATGTCCTGTGCGACGTGATCGGACGTTTGGAGGTGGGAGGGGGGATAGGAGGGGTAGGGTGGCGGACTGAATGCTTGCGCGCGCTGGGGGACAACGAAAAGCCCCTGTTGCTCCAAGAGCTGTGGAAGCCCAGAGAAGGACACGCTCGCAGGTTTGAGCTGCGCAGGAGAGCAGAAGTGGAGGAACTCAACGCCAAGGAGAAGGATACCATCACTGCTGGTGAGGAAACACATACACACACTGAGATAGACAGGTGCACACACACACACACACACACACACACACAACAGCTGGTCTAATTGCCTTCCATTCTTAACGTGTCAAACTCAGCAGAAAAGCACAGCTCGTTAGTTCCTCTGCAGTGATCGTGTGTGTGTGTGGGGACATGCAGAATAGTTATCTTCCTGTAGAGAAGATTTTCCTCCTGTGTGTTTATAATATGAGTTTGTGAGTTTAGGTTTACTTTAGAGACACACACACTGTCATGTGCCACTGAGCACTTAAGGAAACACACGTGTGCGGTGCAGTAGAAGTGCTTGGGCAGCTGGTCGATTGATTGAGTGAAAGCTGAATCCTCTGTGACCGGAGGTGGTGGTGGATGTGGGCACCCTGGTGTTTTTATGAATGACACATTTCTACTACACTGAGTCAGATTAATTTTCCTACTGCACCGGCTCACACCAGAACCTGAACGTTCACGTGATATTACCGTTTTTATTTCAGTAGGTAGATTTGGAGAGATACTGCGTAAACACATTGTGTCTGTATGAATATGGCTCTCTTTAGGAACCGCGAACCTGTGGTGCTGTTTGATAAAAACTTTTACACACACACACATGTACACAGCTCTCCTGTTGAGAGAGCAACAGTGTTCAGAGAGACGCTGGAGAGAAAGTATTTACAGCTCACAGTGAGAGATTGCACTTTGCAGCAGCACTAACATATCTCACGAAGCACGCCAGGGTTTACTGGTTGCTATGTCAACCCGGCGAGTCAGCAATCTCCGTTTCTGTTTTCGTTGTTGTACACTTTGTACAGTTGTATCATTTTCAGACAGATTATTTTGATTTTCTGAAGACAATATTGACCAGAATATAAGAGCATGAAACACAGAAAGGATAAGACGGGGGGTCTATATTTTTGTAAAAAAAAAAAACATAACTAATTATTTTATTTTTTTAGTTTGTTCTTCACACCATTGTGCACATATTTAGTTAATCCTCGCTTAATGAAACGGGTTGTTTTTTATCACTGAGCTGTTCAAAAAGCTGTTTTCCAGACATTTTTAAAAGGTTTTATAATTTCCCACTAGCTATGCTACTGTAGTTTTTAATAAATATTTCTTAAATATTTGCAAATGGTGCTTTTGTTGGAGGCTATTTTCAGCAGGATAAGCATTTATAATGGAGATTTTTGCTGACTTGCCTCAAAATAGTTATTGTAGTAAAGGAACATGCAGTGCAACAGTGACTGATATTTTATTTATTTATTTATGTCTTATGACAGCAGCTCACTGCACAGAGGAATACATCACATTAAGTTCTGGCTACATAGATAATTTTGGTTAGGTCCATTCATTGTTGGTTTCTCTGTTTTATTGGAGAAAAATATAGATTATCACTGGTCTTATTCATTCCTTTACTTTGCTTAAAAGTGCAACTACAGTTCATGTAACTGTTTATTCTGCATCCTTTTATAACAACTTAAAAGGTACTGTAGGATTTTTAATATGCACATCACAGCCAAATTAATTGTAGTATGACATGGACGTGACCTACACGCTTATTTGGGAAAACTGAATACCGTTAAAAATCATTAATACAAAAACACCTAGACAAACTCTTATGAAACCACAGAGACCATGTGTTATTGTTCTTAATTTGACTGTGATATGTTGGGAGGAAAATCCTGTAAACGTGACATTCCGCTTCATAATGCATGCATGTTTTGTAGTGTGCAGGTGATGTGTGTGTCTATGGGGGTTTTCTGTTCTTGGTGTTTTGGCCTCCTAACCCCTCCCACCCTGCTGTAGGGCCCAAAGCTCCCCAATTCCTGGCGGCTCTAATGGGTCGATCTGGACTGGGCAAACACAGGAGCTCCCCTCTGCGGTCTGGTCGGGTGGTACAGTCCAGCTCTAAAGGTGGGGACTGGCCTCAGGTAGGGTGGCTGTCAGTCATTGCCATGGAGACCACCTCTACCCGCGTTGTCACCAGCGCCACACCCATTGCCAGCGATTCAACCAGTGCGAGTGCGTGTCAGTGTGCGTGAGCCATCGCCCCAAAATCCTCAGATTCAAAAGCATGAGGAGCTGCTGAGGTCACATTTCATCAGGTTCTCTGTCGTCACACGCGTGCTGCTCCATCTAGTGCCATTCACGTGACAGTTTGTACTTGTATCACTACAGGCAGAGAAGATACTTTATCCAGACTTCACTCATACGTAAAACATATATGTTAGCTATGCACGTCACGTGTAAGGACACTTTACTTTCTACTCTTTACCTTCATTCTTCTGTGTCCTTAACTTCTCTTCCCCTGCTCTGTCTCCTCCCTTTTTTCTCCTTTTTATTATTCTCCACCTGTTCTTCCTCCTGCTCTTTTCTAACTCTCCCTGTTCTCTTGCCTCCCTGTAGATATCAATGCCCAGGCTCGTAAGCTCCAGAGGAACAGGGCGAAGGGGACGCTGACCCTGCCCCGGTCCAGCAACTCGTCCTTCTGTCGCAGCCTCAGTGAAACCAGCCTCAACCAGGTGGGGCCTCCTGTAGAAGCCTAGTCAGGATGATGAATTGTTATTATTCATGGGATTGTTATCAGCCTGGCTCAAATCCTAAATGTGTTTTCAGTTGGGAGTAGGAGACGAACCCAAGCGTTATTACTCCACCCTTCCAGGGCCCGTGAGGGGCCGAGAGCGTGACGCGGCCTCCAGTGGCCGAAAAAAAGAGGAGGGGAGTCAGGGAGGGGTGAGGCACTCTTTGTACCAGTCCCCTCATCTCCTGCTGCTACAGGGATACAATCAGCAGGTGAGGATAGAGAAGAGGTTCTTGTGTTTGTTCCAGACGTCAGACATATTGTGACCCGCGCGCTGTGTGTTGCAGGACTGCCTGGTGTACCTGCTCAACAGAGAGCAGCACACGGTCGGTCAGGAGACTCCATCAGCCCGCCCCAACATCTGTCTGTTTTCTCCTGACATTCTGCCACTTCACTGCCGCCTGCGCAGGGTTCCTGCACCCCGTCGCCATGCCAACAACAACAGCAAGGCAGAAGAGCTGGCAGAGAGTCAGCGGTTCTGCGTTGCTGTTGAGCCCGTCCTCCACGCCACAGTTCTGGTGAACTTTTCCCGCTGCGAGCGCTCCTCCACGCTGCGGCACGGTGACCTGCTCTCCTTCGGAGCGCATTACATCTTCCTGTACAAGGACCCTACCGGTGCTAAGCCTCTGCCTGCTCAGACACTGGCACGCCTTCGCACCCTGGGGCAGCTTTATGATGCAGGCGTGGAGGAGGTGGAGGCTGGGGCTCAGACTTGTAAGATGTGCGGTTCTGTGCTAAAGGACAGAGGAGCGCAGGTGTCGAGTGTTCCGGCAGTTAGGCGCAGCTTCAAACCTCACCTGGTGAAGCCGCGCCGTGGAGGGGCAACAGCAGGCGGACCCCATAATGGCGGGGAAGGAGGCGGAGGAGGAAGAGGAGTGGGAGGAGGAGGAGGAGGAGGAGGAGGTCAGAAAAGGAGACTACAGCTAGAGTTTGACCAGGCTCATGAAGACCAGCTGTTGAACAGAATCATTTCTCTCATAGAACCTGGAGGTTTGTGATCTAGTGTACAGTAAAATAAAGAAAATAAGACTTCTGGTAGACTTTCACTCATCATCTTAAAAAAACAAACATCTCATATGGAGATGAATTTAAACCACATCAAAAAAACTCACAGTTACTCTAAACCACTGGTCTCTAATCTTTTTCATGTTGTGTGCTTCTTGCTTTATCCCCAGTTATACATATCTACCATCTATAATTAAACCTTTGGAGCTTTTTAAAAGCCTGTTTATCCAATAATTAACGAAAAAGCAAAGATTAAAGTTTTAACAAACAGCATTATCCGTTGCAGGTATCCTGTTAATTATCTCTTGACCCAGAAGAGTTGTCTTGTGACCCCTTGTCTTGTTCTGATCCTGCGTAGATAATCTACAGATCTCACTGTAAGAGTTTATACAGTTTATCTGTGCGTCTATAGAAAGACGTTTCAGGGTATTTGTGGCTTTCTTTTTTTAATCTTGTGAGCAGCACATAGATAGTTTTTATCTCTTTTGTATTAGGGCGACAGCAGGAATCAGAAATAAAAGCAGAAGTAAAACAAAAACTCTTTAGACTGGTCAGATACTACTAGAAATACAGCAAAATATGGGCCGGCCTTTTAAACCTTTCTCTTTCTCTCAGGAGACGACCACAAGCTGACGCCGGCCTACCTGCTGTGTCTGTGCATTCAACACTCTGCCTCTTCCTTCCCACCTGGGAGCTTTGGAAAACTGCTGCTTAAGATCGTGCGGCGAATCCAGAGCATCGCATGGGTCAGTGTCTGCCTGTCTGCCTCTCTCTGTTTCTTTCTGTGGCACTTTGGTCTCTGATTAAAATGACCTCACGTGGAGAGAAACTGACCAGCCATGTCAGGTCAGGTGAATAGTTTAACAGGGTTGCATTTCACGTGTATTGTTCTGTTGTACAGAGGCACACACAGTTTTCTACTCTGACTACACTATGAATTGTCTGTTTCCATAGCAACAAACAATAGAGAAGGTTCAGGGATTTGGATGAAAATTAATAATTTTGTATTTTCTGTTTTACTTTTACAAAAGCAAGAGACCTAAACACAGGGCCACTGCATCTTATCTCAAACTGTATAATCAGTTTAGTCAGCAGATGATGGCTTAAACGATACATTTTTTGCTGTTGCTAAAACTGTGTCTCTGCTATGTTTCTTGAATGATTAAGTTTTATTTAATAAAGTGTTTACAATTTTTATTCTAATTAGGGTCACGTTGTAATAGACCTGTGCTAGGTTTTGTAAATATGATAGTGGTATTTCTTTCTGCAGGTTAGTGATAGCATCACAAAGTGCTGTTCTCCTACGCACAATCTTAAAATTTAATGAGCACTTAATTGCAGTGTGTGTTTGTGTGTGTGTGCGTACACCTTGCAGGAGAAGACAAAGGAGCTGGCTCAGAAGCAAGCTCAGCAGTGAGTATCACTTTTCAACTTGTGTTGGGAATAAGGAGAGCATGTGTGGTCATGTACCAAATATGAGTATACTGTATAAGTCTGTGTCAGTATGTCAAACCTACCTGTGTCTCACCCTCTGCTCTGTGTGTACCTGATGTACGTTTTTTTTTTTTGTGTGTGTGTGTGTGTGTGTGTGTGTGTGTGTGTGTGTGGATCCATACAGCCAAGACCCGGCTTCCCTGTCTCTCCTGAATATCTCAGACTTGGTCCCAGACTTGCAGACGATCTTCTTCTGGATGTCCAACTCCATTGAGATCCTCTACTTCATACAGCAAAGAGCACCAGCGTACACTCACAGCATAGAGACACTGCAAGGTGAACACACTGCATGACTGATGAGTTGTGGAAACAACTTGTCTGAAGAGTCATTAGTAATGCTGACATACAGTAGCTACTGATACAGCTGCAACACTCACTATAAATCTCTTAAGTATGCGTCCATCTCTGTCAACTGCGTGTAGGGTCAAAGGAGTCGTTGCTATCGGCGACGATATCAGCCAATGAGGAGGCAATGACTATCTTGGAAGAAGTGATCATGTACACTTTCCAGCAATGTGTCTACTATATCACAAAGGTAATCTGTCATCGCTGTCTTCTTGGTGATCGAGACATCTTATTTAATAAGTTAGATCGCTGCCATTCTTACACCTGTCTGTGTTTGTGCCCAGGCTCTTTACGTAGTGTTGCCAGGTTTGTTAGACTGTAATCCGTTCCCAGTCGACAACTCGGAGCCGTGCTGGAAAGGAGGCGTAGGTTTTCCTGAACCTATACGCAGGGTCCTGCAGGTAAGCTTGTGTATAGTGTTGTACTGCATTGTCAGTATCATCAAAACTAAAAATGCAAAAAAAGCAAAAAATGCATGAAATGCTGTGGATGGATAATTTATCACATCCTGTTTTGTTGCATAGAATTTTTGAATAGCTTGTTTTCACAAGTAGACTGTGACTGCTGCTAACAACTATTAAGTTGATGTTAATGATATTTTTTCACGAAAATGAACAAATGAAACGTTCTCAAAATTACACCTACTCCTTCTCCCTCATTAAAAAAACACAGACACTACAAACATGCTCGTAATTTATGTTTAATTGGTTGATGTTTCTTTTCAGCACAGTGAAGGTCAAACATGAAAGTAACAATAATCAAAACCATCTTTGAGCGGAGGTGGATTTTAATGTAAGAAAAAATGTGTCAAGACAGTTGGTAAATAAGCACTGGGATTAAAAGCCATGTTTTATCAACTTAAAACATTTTTTATTAAATGTAGTTCAGTGTCACAAATCTACTCTGTCTTATTTGTCTCAAGGGCTTTACAGTCTGTACAGCCTCTGTAAACGCTCTGTCCTTAAACCCCTAAATTGGACTTATTTATCATAATATATAAAGTACACTATGCTACATGTGAAGGGGAGATGCTCTGAAATCAAGACAGTTCCTCTGACACAGTGGACTGTTGACACCTCTCTTTATTGTGCTTCATACAGCAAGAAGAAGATCTCATAGGAGCTGACACATACAGTATCAGCAATGTCTAGACAACCAGACCCTTCCACACGTTTCCCTCTCTAGAACATTGTTTTTATTTGCTTCAAACTAATTGATGGAAATTATTTAAAATTTGTTGTAGGAGTATTCTCTTAAATTTTCTTAATCCCTTAAACCCCCCTGACCTTCCTGTGGGTCACTGATTAACATTAGGTCATTCAGTGTAGACATACTTTGTCTGAACCTACAAAAAATTTATTTGAATAACACACTTTTTCTGTGTGTGTGTGTGTGTGTGTGTGTGTGTGTGTGTGTGTGTGTGTGTGTGTGTGTAGGTGCTTCAGAGTTCCCAGGAGCTTTTGCAGGGCTACCAGGTTCACACAGAGATCCAGGCTCAGATGTTTGCTTACCTCTTCTTCTTCTCCAACGTGTCGCTGTTTAACCAACTAATGGACAAAGGTAGTGCAAAGTGTGTGTGTCTGTGTGTGTGTGTGTGTGTGTGTGTGTGTGTGTGTGTGGTGGGGGGGGAGAGAGAGCTCCCTTTGGATTTTTACAGTCGTTGCTGAACAGTTGCTTCAGAAAGACAGTTAGAGAGAGAGAGAGAGAGTGCGTCCTTATGTCCTTGTCAGCATTTTGACAGAGACTAACTCAGATTTGTCCTCAATGCCCTTCTCCTTTTTGCCCCCCCCCCTACTCCTCCTCCTCCTCCTCGCCTTCTTTCCTTCCATCTGGCCATCAGGGGGTGAGACAACGAAAGGCTGGGGTGGGGTGGGGTTAGATGGAGCAGAGCGAAGAGATAGAGAAGAGTAGGTGGGGCAGAAAGGGCAGAGTGAAGGTCGAAGGGCTACAAGGTTGTTGAGTTTCTTGTGATGACCTTGCTCATAGTATTTTACCTTGTCTAAATACAGAAAATATTTACCAGCAGCAATATCCATATGTCCGACTACCTATCAACACCTTCTATCTCCACACCCCCCCTCTGATTCTTCACCCACACACACCTACACACGTCCCTGCACATGCTATATGTCTTCATTAGGCAGTGAAGACAGGAGGGATCACATATCTGGCTAACGGAGAAAGAGAAATACCTTCATATTCATGCAGAGACTTCCCCGTCTACGCTGTCCCCCACCTCATCTCCACCTCCCTCTCCTGCTCTGTCTGTCTGGCTTTCTCTCCCTCCGCTACCCCTTATTTTTTTTTGTCGCTCATTGATATTTCTCCACTGATGGTGTCCATGGTAACAGGGAAGTGAGTTTGTAGCAGGTAACGCTGACGTTTGCATCACCCCCTGCAGCTCATGCGCGCGCGCACACACACGCACACACACACACACACACACACGCAAAGGCTCTCTGTGTTTAAACGTGAGCCCGTGTGTGTCTGTAAACCAGGTGCTATGAAGCATTATGACACCTTTACTAAGAGGTTAAATGATGTCTTCTCTATCTGTGTTGCCTCACACATAGATTACGGTATAGGTAGAGATAAGCCTATTACAGAGGGGCGTGTGTGCACATACAAAGCATATGGCCGAATATCTGAAGAGTCATATGTGAGCTCTCTGTCAGCCTTAAGCGTCCTGTCATGTCTGTTTTGTAATAAACGTCATATCAAACCTCAGTGTTTTTTGACACTGATGAACGTTTATCCTATTTTAAGGTATTATTATGTATCAGAAGCGCACATTGACTGATTAGATTTATTATTTTGTTTAGTTATTGTGCCGAGATCTCTCCCTAGTTTGATGAAAACATTTGTTGAGTTGTTCATCAACTTGTAATGTACATGTGTACGTTATCTAAGTTTATTTCTATGTCTGACTATTACCTGAACTAGCATCATAAAGTCAGTTAATCTATTAATAATCTTAGGTATTTGTTTTAGCAAAATACCTAACGTTATCTTGTTGTAGGCGCTACATGAAGGGATTTGCAGCGTGGTATCATGTGATGTGTTAGTAAACCTGATTACCTTTGGTTGTTCAGCTTTTACAGAGTATGTAACATGTAAGCATTCATCGCCATTATTCTGACATCTTAAAGAAAATTATTGGCAGGTTAAACCTTACATTAGTTATTATCATTAGTTATTGTGTGTGGGTAGGTTAAGTGGGAAGAGTGTTTATATTGCGTTGGGTGCAGACAGAAACAGAAATATGACTACACTCTGTACAATATACAATTGTGTATATATACAATATATACAATACATATACAGTATATATAATTGTTTTGGTTTTGTCTCCTTGTGCAGGGACTGTAGATGTAGTTAGTAGCTATAAATATGTAAATGTGATACGTAAAAGTATTGTTTTTGCATTTGTACTGAAACTCGGGTATTGGATCATCACTAGTAACTAAAAATGATATTGACCTCTAGTTGGGTTTTTTGTCATTGTTGGTATCACACCCCATCCTAAGCTCCCTTTGAAAAGCTTAAAAAGACATTACAGTGGCAGTGAGGTAATGGACCGACAGATTGACAAACTATGGGATGCGAGCGTGACAACTGTTTTAGAGTTATTGCCTGCTTAATTTACCAGAAAACGTCCTTTCAGCTCTTCAATGTAATGCAGTAGAATAACGGATTAGGTAGAGAGAGGAATGCAGGCCGAGTGCTGGTTTGTTGTGTGCTAAAACAAAAACCCAGTCAGCTGAGCCCCTCTGCAGCAGTCCATTTGTATTCTGCAAGGAGCAGGCAGCGGGTGGCTGTTGCTATTGTTTCAATGACTTCAATATCAACTTAATTAAAAATTTATACCTCTGTTGCCGTACTGTACAAACACAACATGCATAGAAACTCTAGAAACTCTCTCAGACATGCACACAGCCCCAAGTAGAAATATCCAAATATTCACTTCTGGTTGTGTGTGTGTGTGTGTGTGTGTGTGTGTGTGTGTGTGTGTGTGTGTGTGTGTGTGTGTGTGTGCGTGTAGGTCCATCTCGGGGTTGGTTCCAGCGGTCCAAGGTGCTTCAGATTCAGGCATGTTTGCGTATGGTCATGGAGTGGGCCAGCAGGTCCGGTCTGGGACATCTGGCTGACAAGTTCTTCACCAAGCTCAACAGCACTGTGTCCATCTTGGCCACACCACCACAACAACTCACACAGGTAATAGACACACACACACACACACACACTAGTCTGTTTGTTATTATTATTATTGGACTTTGCTATAGCATTAATTAAGCGCCATCACAGTAGAATTTACCTTAAAATTGTTTCAACAACCTAGAACAATGCAAGCAGCCAAAGTCTTTCAAGTACAAGTACAAGAGAAGAGAAAAGCTTTGACTGACTTTAATCAATTTTCACACAGACAGGACTGTTTGTCATGAAGCAAAGTCACCCATCAGCTCTTGATGCATAATGTCCTGTCCCACACAGCCAATAATAATTTGTGACTGCACACAAATCGTCTCACCTCCCTTGATTGCTTTGCTGTATTGTAAAACGATCTCTCGGGACTGCTGATTAAATTTTCTTCTCGTACTTTTCTTCTCTCTTTCTGCAGCTGAGCTGGCGAGCGTTGTCCAGTGAGCACCCGACTCTGAAACCAGTCCAGCTGCACAGGATTCTCACTCAGTACCAGCTCACAGCAGAGATCGGCCCAGTTCCAATATGGCAACCGAGCAGCGAGGACGAGGCTTACATATACAGAACAGGTACATGTGAGAGTTTGTGAGTCTTTGTGTTATAGTCTTGGCCTTTAGGTCAGATAACTATTGGTCAGTGTCTCTTTAATCTGTTCACGCACAGTCATTTCAACTCTATCATTATTTAAAAATATTACATTTGATGTAAATCAAATTTGATGTAAATCAAATGTAATCTATGGGACATAGAGAAACCTATTTTCGTGAAACACAGTATATCTAATGTAACCTCATCTAGATTCTGTTTGTCATCTCTCTCATATCGGTGTAGTTATCTTTGTTTTTTTCTGACTGAATTTAACTCTGACAACAGTATTTAATGGTGTAACAATTAACATTTACATCAATTTAATCAGATTTTTGGTTTACTAACGACTGTCCATTAGTTACATGAGCTGAGAACACACCTTCCACATGGAGCAATCACAAAGTGTTCAGGTTTCTAAAAAACACGATAAAGGGTTAATTCTATTTCTGAAACCAGGTTATGATGTGTAAATGTGCACACACATAAAGTGATACTTCACAAGTAGTACCAACTAGTGTCCCAAACCTGAGTAGTATAGTCACTGCAGTTAGCTGAAACTAGCTAGCTGCAAATGACTTTCATGGAGAAAATGTTTGACTGTCCTTAAGGAGTTTTGGGTGTGAAAGCTAAACAAAACAGAAAGAGTGACAGGCTGGTGGAGCAGCTGTACACCAATCCTGGATCAGACCTTTATTGACGTGCACGTGCTACCATCACTTTGTGTATTTAGTGGACCTCCTGGAGAGCTTTGAGAACCACCCTCCCATTGTACTGCCCAGTGCTGGCTTCAGAGTGGACCTGGACAGCGAGTGCGTGGAAGACAGCATCTACAGACAGCTGCTCTACGTCCGCCACTACCTGTGGGGGCTACGCACCAAAACGCACACTAACGCCGGTGTGTGCACCAGCGTGCACACACAGTCCAATGGAACCAACACATCTGACTGGCCGGACATTCAGGTCAGGAGACATGTCCACTCTTACACTGTGTACTGTCAAGTGCAGGCACCTAGACGTAATCCAGTCCTCACCAGCTGTAGTGGTTGAGGAGTTCCTCATAATCCCATAAATGAAAGACAAAAACCCTCTACTCCAGCCAACCAACACACACACACACACACACTCACAGAAACCTAGACATGGTTAAATCATGGTTAATCTGATTAGTCTTTAGGCTGTCTAATTAGTGGAAATGGCTGACTAGACTATAATCCCTAGTGTTACTGCACCCTCATATGTACACATACACACACCCACAAAAAGATACACATTCACAAATATGTGAAAATTTAAATTGCCCTGTAAAATGATGACACAACTAATCATTAATTAAGTCTAATTGAAATAGAGTATCTACGAACAATGTTTTTTTGTTTCTTTCTGTAGTGTAATGCATCATTAAATTAGATATTGTATTGTTTTTTTTACAATTTCTATCCCTCCCTGACACAGAGGGAGTTGTTGCCTCCAGTCCACAGCAGTCCCCGCTCTGGAGGTCCCGGAGACGAAGTGACGGCAGAGACCGGAGAAGAGAGAGGAAGGGATAGACCCCCAGGCCAGTCACACACACACAGCCTCAGAAGAAACGGCACCATGCACCATCCGCGGACAGCAAATCCGGACCCGTCCTGCCTCCTGACCCCTCCTAATACTCCCCTGTACCCAGAAGGAGGAGGCGGAGTGGTGCCGGGTCCAATCACAGGCACTAACACTCAGGCTAATGGATGCACCAGTAGAACTGTGACAGAATGTAAAAAGACAAATGGACTCATCACCAATGGACTGGAAGGTAGGCTGAATTACACTATATAAAGGAGGTGGACAAAATAAGGAGAAAATGAGCTTTTATGGAATGTACAGCAACACAGCTACAAAATCCTGATGAAATTATCAAGGCCACTGCAGAGTCTAAACATCACAAGCTTCACAAAAGCAGTTTTTTAATGGGCTATAATGATAAATAGTATATTGCACTGTTTTTTTTTATTTTGTCCACCTCATATGTGCAGTTTAAATTTAAACAGAGCAGCGCTTTGTACACAAGATTGGAGCGTTTCTTGTCTCACAAATCAGATTTGTCCACTCAGAGTATCTGCAAATTTAAAATCTCTTTATCACGCTGTGGGGAACTTAATGGCATGTTTTGCATGTAAGGTAGTGTGAGGCCAACGTTTTATATGGCACTAGAACTACCCCAGCTGTGGCTGAGTGGATGTCACTCACAGCAGAAACACTGAATTAATTTAGAAAATGTGCTGGAGGGCTGAAGTGCCAGTCACAGTCAGAATAAGAACTAATATGAGACTTAGGATATATGATGACAATTTGAGATAATGTTAGTTTCTGTCTGTTGGAGGAGCAAATCGTTTGCTTGCACGTTAACCTTATTAATGTGGTCAAGCAATATCAGTCTTTAGTCTCTGATTGTTTTGATGCTCTTCTGCCCCCTGGTGGCTACACATACATTAATACAGCTTTTTGAAATTGCACTCTCTTTTTGCAGTCTCAGTGCTTTTCTGTAACTGAAAGCTCTTGAGCCACTTGGTCAGCTCGGGTACTCAAATGACCGTAGTATCTCTGCTTTGCAGTCTTTACGGTGTAGTGTGTTTGTGCGTGTCAGTGTAGTTCCGTCGTTGCATATCTGCATGTGTATTTGTTTGTCTCCTTTACACAGCAAGCATTCTTATGTTTGACCAACCCCATAGCGAGACCCTGTGTGTGTGTGTGTTTTTGTCGACTTGGATGTCTATGTCTTCTGCAGGATGTATTAGTGGGTGTGAGTTTCCTTTCCCTGTATCCTCCCCTGGCGTCCCTCCCCTTCCTGATGACTTGTGTGTGGTGTTTGTAGTGGAACTGGACAAGGGACCCTATGGACTGGGCATGGGACTCATAGATGGCCTGGTGAGTAGACAAAGGTTTAACGACAGATTTTATATTTTATTTAACCTGTCAGTTTGTGTGGCAGCAGTGTTTTTTGTCTCATGAAACAGTGAGTTTACTAGCTTTACTAGAAAAAAAAATGTTTCAACTCGATCCTAGTAGAGATGCAGATGAAGAAAATCATGTTTTACCAACGTGATGCAATAATGATTTGAACTGTTAATGAAAGTAATGAGTAATGTTTAACTGAGAACCTCAAATCAGTTGATGTATTGTATTTCTTCTGATTTTCTGTGTATTTGTTCACTTGTATATAGCTGCACAACACTGTTTAATCAGAACAATGTTTAAAGTGTTACATGGTTTTCATGGACAGGAGCCAGCTACTCAACACACACAAGTTATTATTACCTAATGCTCATGTATAATAAGCTCTGAAGTTTTTATTTATTTTTTATTTTTTCCACACACTAAGCCATGGCCAGCTTAAGCTAACTCTGCATGGACAATCACGTGAATGTAAAGTATTTTCCATTTCTGTGGTACACACACACTGTACTCTCGCTTCTCCTTCCTGTAGCACACTCCTCTCAACGCTCCAGGCATTTACATCCGGACTCTGATCCCTGATGGACCTGCAGCCTCTGATGGCAGACTGAGAATTGGAGACCGCATCCTGGCAGTAAACGGGACCAGTCTGATAGGAGCAGACTACCAGAGGTAACCTGGTTGCGACTATAACAGTGTTGCAGATTAATGATATCACTGGGTGATGCTGGCACTGATGGCGCAGTGAGCAGTCTTCTCACAATGTTAACCCTACTCATTGCTGTCAACCTCTTAAGCCAATTGATTACTTTGATTGATTGTCAGCCCAGACAGGGATGCTCCTTCATCCTGATTCTGTCTCTGCTGAGCTTAATGTAACTAGACTCTGTGTTTCTCTCTCTGCTTCCTCCCTTATGCTACACACAGCGCGGTGGATCTGATTCGTCTGGGGGGAGGTCGACTACGTTTCCTGGTAGCCAAGTCTGACCCAGAGGTTTCAGAAAAGATCAGCGCCTCCTCCTGCTGACCACCTCCACTTTCCAGCTAAGGCATGCACAAAGTTATACAAACGACAGAGGTAGTACAGGACATGTACATGCATAAGAGGTATGCACCAGTTAACAGGGTGCACACTAAGCCACATCCATTGGTACATACGCTATATGAAATATGAATGTGAAACCTAGTGTCAGCAAAGCACAAAGCCAATCAAACTGGAGATATGGCTCTTCGACTCCACATCTGCCAGACCTGCTTCCTTCACGCTGGCTCCTACAGGGTCTGTGTGACAGACAGAATCTGTAACACACCACGACATCAAAGGAAGATGCTGCAAGGAAAGTTGCCTAATTAATCAGCCTCTGAGTGGGCGAGGTCTAACCAGCCAGTCTGATGTGGTTTAAAAGCACAGTAGACTGTAGGATTTTAATTTCACATCAGTCGGTCCTCGGATGATGTGTGTACATTGATCCTTTTCCACTGGTACTTTAGAGTACTTTGTATTAGTAATTCAGACATTACGTAGCATGGTAAAGTAGCTTTCCAGCTCTCAGACATAAAGACTGTTGGACACAAACTAAAATGTCCTTTTCAAGTAAAGACATGTCATTGACACAACATGCTTCACTCCAGATTTTATGATGTACAATCCTGGTGTGTATAAACTGATACTTTCTTGTGAATATATGCTGTATGTATTTGGTTAAGATTTGTAAATAACTGTAAATATTTAACTCTTGGTCACATACCGTTTGGACAAAAGAGAAACAGAATTTGGAAAATTACTCATGTTTTTGTGGAATATATTGATCAGCGAACACTGAAGCTACTGATGGGAAAAAAGAAACTGACAAATATAATTATAGATTGTGTAATACTTCTAAACAATTAAGTCTATTAGATAATACAAGGATACAGAATTACAGAGCTGCACATGACTCTGCATCTGCTCCATTCACTACATCTAAATTACGTTAAAAACATGGTGGTTGTATTTTCTCCAAGAACTTTGGGTTCTTTAAATATGACTTTTTCATTTAACACATACAGTGGAGGTGAATTAAATGTAACATTTCAAAAAATAAAAATAAAAATCTAGGCAAGTAAATACAAAGCTGTGAGTAGACGGACAGAACATGGTTTGTGTAATTTGGCTGTATTCACATTTTCAGGTCTAGCTAGAAAATAAAAACAGGGCACCTTTTTAAATGAAGGTCCTTAATTCAAAGTCTAGGTCACGGTAAGAGAAAAAGTAGCCAATTCAAGGTTGTCTGGCTTCCTTTCCTGACCTCAGCTCCCCTGAGATGTCACCACAGCAGGATCATTGACCTTCTGCCTGCCTCTGACCACAGCCATTGTGTCACGAGAGGACAAAAAAAAAAAAAAAGACTTACAGCTAAACATCCTGAAAATCATCAACATCCAACTCACAAAATCGTCACATTTCAGAAAGTGTAACCAATGAGAATTTGGCACTTTTTATAGCATATAGTTTTAATTTATAAATTATTACTCACACACGTGTACATCTGTGTTTCTTTTTTCCTCCATCAGTTTAGTTTTTACTCAACTTTTGATTCTGTCCAACGTTGCAGTAATTTATTTTTGTGCATTTTAAAGGTTTGTATGACATTGATCTCATGCATGTCTCCTCTTCTTTGATCATTTATTTATACTGATAAAATGATGGTACGTAAGAATAAAGATTGTTGAGTACACCAACTGTAGTGTGACCAATAATCGACATGTGTGACAGCAGGTCACATGAGAGAAGACAACAGTTGTATGTCAATGAGGAATTTTAATTTGTGCTACACATTTTAAGAAATCACAAAAACAGGAACATTTAAAAATACATATACTTCTCTATTTCCAGAATGTTTTACGTATCGATGACAGCTGTTTTTACATGTAGCAAAATATTTTTTCTTTTTTCCAAAGTGAGAAAAAATACCTTCTAAATAGCTTTGTCATTTAGGAGATAGAGCAGCATACAATCATTGCGCATCTTTTTTTGTCTTTTTGTTTGTTTTCCTAGTAATGTGCAACAATCACTGAAATCTTGCGCAAACTGTGCCTGATTGCCAGCTTAAAAAAAAAATCATTCCTTTTGTTAGGACATTCAGAAAAGCTAAAGGCAGAATCTGAATGAGAAAATTGAGAGGGGGGAGAAAGTGCTGAAGAATAATCTAATTAAGGCAGGAATTGCCAACAGTTTGGTGCCTTTGCAGAGCTGCAACAATAGAGACTGCTCACTGAGAAGAGGGAGAGGTAGACTGGGGAGAAAGAACAGTTAATAAATTTAGGAGAACTCGAAAGCAAAAGAGTGGGGAGCCAAGAGTAGTAAAGACGCCATAAGTACATACAGAAAGAAGGAAAAAAGACGATGAGCTGAAATTTGTGGTCGTGTGTTGGTCCCACCCTTCCCCTGATAAAACTGACACAAGTCTACAACTGTCACCACTGTAGTGTTGCTGATCATGTACTGTTAAAGAAGCGCTGAGCTAACGATCTAAAAAAGGTAAAGCTGTCTAAAGGCTAAAATAAAATGACAAAAAAATTTAGAAATATTTAAGGCTTTAAAGATTATTACAATAATGCTTTTCTGTGCTACGACAAACAAATCTGTACGCACAGGCTGTTTCCATTTCTCTTTTACCACTACTGAAACAAGGAAAAAATTTAAACAATCAGTATGTCTACATTAGGTTAGCTCCACTTCAATCAACTCCAAATAGTTGCCTATTTTTTTTCTTTATTTATTTTTTTGCCCTTCTCTGCTTCAACTTCACACTCAGAGCATCATGAATCTGAGGAGCTTCACACTGATAAACCAAACTGAGCTGAAGTGGAGCGAGAACTGCAAAAGTCCTGGTTTGTTATTCCTGGATACCATCCAACCCCTTTTTCAGAAACAATGCGCCTTTCTTTTTTGTGCTTTACAGAGACGAAAAGAAGAAGAGACACCTCGCATTCTCACGATCCAGGCCTTAATATGAACACATTTCTTGTCTGAGAGAGACAGCCTGTTTGATTTCTTCTGTCCCACTTTATTTTTTTAAGGTTGGCCTTACGAAGAGCACGATCACATTCTTTGCAGGCTTCCACCAACCTGGTCAGCAGTTAAATCCTCTCGTCCTTTCAATCGACAATTATCAGTATCTTCTGTAAATGCAGGCCGTTTAAATCTCCGAAAACACATTCACTGGTTTTAAATCAGACAGTGACTCTAATCAGAAGTGCAGGAGAGGTGTTCTTTGGCCTGAGACATAGTAAGCGTCTGAGGAAAGGTTGTCTCTAACATATTCTCCATTTTAAAATGCATATTGCTCTTGTAAGCTTACCTGCGTGTTTGTGTTGTCGGTGAATGATGGACTACATAAAAAAAGCTGAAAATACTGAAAGACTTACTTGCTTTTAAATTCAGAATGCATTTGAAATTTGTCGTCCATTTTTGACCAAAATATTTTTTTAAATTTCATTCCCTTCTGTTGAGAGGAGGCTGCCTGTACATTTTATTGCCATGTCGGCTGCAGTCATATCAAATAAGTATAAAAGGCGAAGCAGTTAGGGGAAGATAAGGAGGCTGCCCACTGGGTACCTGGTAAGAAGGCCCGGGTTTTACTTCCTAGGGTCGTGGGTTTGTGACGTCATGGCAACGATGACAGGCTGCTTGGCAGGTGTGACTTGATGCTGAGCAGATTCAGTCCCACCGTCGTCCTCCATCTTTGGCCGCTTGGCCTGAGGCTCGCGTGGCAGCTCAGCTAAAGTTTCTGCACTTGGCTGTCTGCTCACCAGCACTGGTGGAGAACTAGAGGCCTGGGCAGCCAAGATCTGGAGAGGACTACTGAGGCCTGGAAGGAAAATATAGGAGAAAATTTTTTTTAAATACATTAGCTAAACTGCCAGTTTATTTAATGCACACTGGTCATTTAGAAATGTTATTGTTTTTTTAAAAAGCGCTGATTTTTTTGTCCATTATTATCAAATTGTTATAGACATTGTTAATGGACCAAAGTTAAAGTGCACGTTGTGTTTACAAAATTTCTTTATCCATTTAAAAGGCTTACTCTTTATTAACTATAAATCCTTTTGCAATTATGTTAGCACAAATAAAAACTGTTGTGCAAATTAAAGAAGCAAGGATATTGTCCTCCTTCAGATTAGTCGAATATCTTAATATTTAAAATGGCCAAAAACAAAGAACTTTCATCTGAAACTCATCAGTCAATTCTTGAGAAATGAAAGCTATTCCATGGAAGAAATTGCCAAGAAACTGAAGCTGTGTACTACTCCCTTCACATAGCAGCTGACTCTAACCAGAATAGAAAGAGGAGTGGGAGGCACTGGTGCACAACTTACCAGTAGGACAAATACATTAAAGTTTGAGAAGCAGACACATCACTGATCCTCAAATGGCAGATACATTAAAAAGTGTCAGAAAAAGACCAGTCACAGGGTTGCAAAAAAACAATATCTCAAACTGTTCAATAAAAGGAAAAGATTAAGAAAAAAAGAAAAGTGTTAAGGACAAACTAATCTAAGTTTGAATTGTTTAAATCATAAATTCCTGAGATGCAGAATCAAGCCTCAAGCATTTGTGAAGATAATGTTGGTTGCGTTAAAGTGGGAGAATTGTACAGGGTACTAAGGATTTTGAAAAAGCAAAGCTATGACTCCATTCTGCAACACAGTGGCACAGTCTGTGGACAGAGCCTGGTCAGGGCCAGTTTCATCCTACCTACAACAGGACAATGACCCAAAGCACAAACTGTGCAAGAGCAGCAGTGCCCATCAATGAGGCATCAGGGGAAATCACTTCAGATTACCTCAACAAACTGACAACTGCAACACACAAAGTCTGAATCTCTGTTACCGCTGCAGATTTGAAGGGCACACTCTCACTTCTTACCTCAATAAAAATATATATATATTTTACTAACTTGTTCAAACTTAGCGAGCTGTTGATTCAACTACGATTGTCTAAGAGTATGGACTCAGAAGGATAGAGTTGTTTCTATTCATTTATACTAAATAACTCAAATAGTTCTGTGTGTACAGCACAAACCGCATCCTCCAAAACCATCACACAGTTGAATCAACCCTCTAAAGGGGTTTTTACAACCAAAATAACTAAGTGAAATAAAACTGAACATGAAAGAGAATCACCACAGGTATGCAGCCTCAAGGCAACAACAGAGTATTTTTTTAACCCTGTCTATCCATATTCGTCACGGTCAGTGTGTTTACCAGCAAATGCAGCAAAAGTCTTACCAGATGAATTAGCAAGGCTGGTTGCCGTTGCAACAGCAGCAGTAATGTGTTTGCCATTCTGGGTGACAGGACGAACAGGAAGTTGATGTAAACCTAGAGCCAGGTTCCGTCCATCCCCACCCTGCACCACACTGTCCACAGTCTGGATCACTCGCTCTCTGTTCAGCTGTGCTTCTGAGGGGAAAACAAATATTTCAGATACTTAAAGCTAAACCAACCATTTACACTGCACATCTATGAACAATCTCATCTCAGTGGAGGAATAGAAATCAGAAAATATTTGTCAGACACAACCTGTGTCTTCAACCCCTAAACCACTGAAATCTGCCACAAACAGAATTTCCTTCCTAAAACACAGCTCACATTTATCATTATCATCCAAGCACAAGATATTATCAGAAATTAAAGACATTTCACTACGATGCGTGGCCCTAAAATCAGTGAATAATAAAGCAATAAAATGAAATGCCGTTCATCTTCGAGCTCATTTACTTCACATGAAAAACAATCTTCTCTCTTCAGTGTGACCATTAAACCTGTCAACCATTAAACTGGTTGTTAATAGGTATTTGAGCATGTCCATCAAATCAGTAACTTTCAAACACAAAGAGTGAACACAGTATCCATAGGTAATATGAGTAATAAGTGTAATGAGGGAAGGTATGAATATTTTTGAATACCCTGTTTGGATTCAGAATTTAGTTGAGTAATGATTAAGTGATACAAAGAGTCATAATTACTATCATACAAAACTGACTCACATTCTGTCATGAACATCACACCAACAGTAAAACACGGTGGTGGTAGTGTGATGGTCTGATTTGCAGCTTCAGGACTTTTCATAATTAATGGAACCAGAAATTCTTCACACTACGACAAAACCCTGAGGGAGAATGTCCGACCATCAGTTTGTGACCTCAAGCTCAAGAGCACTTGGGTTATGCAGTGGAAAATTATCTGAAACAAACCAACAAGTCCAACTCTGAATGGCTAAAAAAATAAATTAAGGTTTTGGAGTCTAGTCAAAGTCTGGACTAAAGCTGACTGAGATGCTGCGGCATGACCCTAAACGTTCATGCTCAAAAACCCTTTTATGGGACTGAATTAAAACAACTCTACAAAGAAGAGTAAAATTACTCCACAGTGACTCATTGCCAGTCATCGCAATAGCTTGATTGCAGTTGTTGCTGCCAACGGTGGTACAACCTGTTATTAGGTTTAGGTGGCAACTACTTTTTCACACAGGGCCAGGCAGGTTGGAAAAGTTTCTTTCCTTTAATAAATTAGGTCATCATTTGAAAACTGAATTTTCTTTATGTGATATTAAAATCTGTTTGGATGATTTAAATCATTTAATTGTGACAAATATGCAAAAAAAACTTTCTTGCAGCACTGTAAAACTAAAATTGTGAGGAAACAGAATGAACAATACTACTATTAAGAGGAAAAACTGGAGATGAGCAGACTAATGTAAAATAAAGAAACACACAACACAGGAAGGCTCTTGAAAAGGTTCACATACCTCTGAGCTCACTGTTGCCCTCTGCTCCTCCACCAGAAGTGGTGCTGTACCCATTTGGGGGGTTGGAAGATGGAGGGGCACTGGTAACTACCCGCACCATGGTGACAGAGGACTGGGGGGGGTTCTGGATAATGTGAATGGGCTGGAGTCCACCTCCTGGAACCAAAGCAAGGGTTTTTCCCAGGCCTGAAGACAGCACTGCTGGATGAGAGGGTGCAGCCATGATGACAGGCTGAGCACTGACCGGAGATCCTATTCAGAAACGGACCCAAACAATAATTACACCTGTGGTACAGTGTGTGAAACTGAAATTGAATGAAAATGCAAATAACATGTTTGTATGTAAGTGTGTCTGCTCACCTGGGGCACTCTGAGAGTACCTATACTCAGGTACAGATGCCAGTTTGTTAGCCAGTTGTTCATGGTGGTCGTGGGGGATAGGAGAGCCCTCCCTGCTCAGACATTCAGGAGTTTGCAGTCCACTGGATGGAGGAGAAAGAAGTCCCTGGTGGGTTGGAGATGCAGGGGCACTCCTGTTTAACAAAATGAAGAAAAGACGGGAAAACCATTAAGAAATCGAAGGTTCTATGAAAAATACACACAGCTCCTTCGCTAACAGTGCCTTCCTCTGAAGAGATTGACCTAGAAATTAGACTTACTTTGTTCTATCCAATCAAATGATAGCCAGGAGTAGAAGCAGAGAGAAGGAAAAAGGTTAAACTGAGTCAGAGCATGAACATAGGCAGAGCATGTTTCTTACAGTCTTGTGTCTGTGTGTGTCTCTGCACACTCACCAAGTCCACAAGTGACTCACTTACCTAGAAGAGAGAGGTCCAAATGGTGTCCGAAAGCAGGCCACCCCTCTTTGCCGACGTTTCCTGAAAGCTTGTTCCACCAACTTGCCCTCAGAAGCAGAATCCACACGCCAAAAACTCCCTTTCCCAGGCTCGTCCTGAGAGCGGGCCACTTTTACAAAGTAGCGGTTGAGAGACAGATTGTGTCTGATTGAGTTCTGGAGGGAGGGAGTACAAAGAGTTACAGAATTTAAATTTGAATTACAGAATTTGAATGTAAAGGTCTGAATTTCTGAACAGTAATTCAAATTTAATTTAATATGAATGTTAAAAACCTTCACATTATGTGTAGTTACTCAGTGGGTAAAATATGTAGCTGACAAACATGCAAAAAGTCATTAACATCCATTTGAAGAAAAGGGGACACTACCTGCCAGCCTTTATCTGCAGTGCGATAGTAGGGATAGTGTTTGGTGATGTGGGCATAGATGCCACTGAGGGTCAGCTGTTTGTCAGGGGCAGAAGAGATGGCCTGGACGATCAGCTGTGCATAGGAATATGGCGGCTTGGACTCATCCTGGACAAACAATACACAAGTATCAATAAACAAACATCCTTAAAGCACACTAAACTAGTTTAAATCTGAAGTTTGGAGGCAGTTTCTTAAACGCAGTCAACTTTAGCACAGGGTTAATATTGGGTCTTCACCTTGGGGCTGTCTCCACCAGCTGACTCCCCACGCTGCTCACTTCCCCCACTTCTTTGCTCAGCAATGCTTCGTCTCTGCTCAGAAACGGCCTTGGCAGCATATTCAGCTGCTAACTGGAGATCAGAGGTCACGTTGCGTCCATAGCGATACCCTGATGACCCTGCCCCACGTGGGCTCGCTGGACAAGAGTTAGGAACACTGGAGAAGAGAGAAAAGCATCTGTGTTAGTAGCTTAAAGTGATTGTTTAGCACCACTTCTGACAGCTGTACAGTTAACAGATTAAATAAACAAAAACACCCTTTATACATAAATGAGGGGGCCAAAACATTACAACACCTCTTAATATAATGCACTGCAGTATGACTCCACCACCCACTATAACCTTAATAATAGACATATAACAGAATTATCACCTTTCTGATGATTTCAACAAAAACTTCTAACCTCGCAAAGTAATTTAATAATAAAGCTGATGTTTTGGATTACATTAGATTGTACATGTGTATCTAATAAAGTGTCCAGTGAGGAAATATCAAAAACCCAATCTATAGGGTCTAAATTAATAAAAAATAATGATGATCTCTTCGTCTTCCCAGAACAAAAGTACATAAAAAAACGCAAAAAAGCTGAAGCAAGGAATATTTCAAATCTTAACTATTCCATTCTTAAATTTTAATGAGAACAAAATATGTTTATTTTTTATTTCAGGAACTCTTATCGGAAACCATGACAAAATAACAGTAACAAAAGAAAACTCACACAATGCTAATCCAAAAACCACAACACAAAACTGATATTTTGAATATATGTTTAAATATATTAATGACTACTTTAGTAGTCTGCAAATACACTTGCTCTTACACACAAGGAGCTTGGTAAAAATTATTGCAGGTGACATCGACTGTATTTTATACACATTAAATTATCACAGAACACAACATAAAGCAAAAAAATACTCAAAAGTATGTTAATTATTAACTAGATTTTATCTGTTGCTGTCGAGAGACTGAACACAGGGTAAACCCAGTAACTCATTATACAGCACACACCTGCTTCTGTTAGTAAAGTAAACACTGGTTTCTGGGAGAGTCAGTGTGCTTTGATTTGCCTTTGGCAACAGAGAGACACAAATACAGGCACACACACACACACACACACACACACACACACACACACACACACACACACACACACACACACACACACACA
>JAUYWH010000001.1:5304739-5321738 GCA_034779795.1 Ctenopoma multispine
ACACACACACACACACACACACACACACACACACACACACACACACACACACACACACACACAGAGAGAGAGAGAGAATATGTTTGTATTTTCTGGCTGGGGAAACTAGGCTACATGCTCTGTTTTAAAATGGTTCTGTAAGTTCGATGTTGAAAAATGAATGAAGACCAATACAAACATCTAATGTTCCTCAGGGACATTTTAAGAAATTGTAATTGTATCTGTACCTTCCCACACATCATTCAAAGTTACTTGCTTGTTGGAGTAAGGGTTGCCTTTTCTTTAAACAACTGTTTTACCCCCTATGCTTGTGCATATAAACCAGCTATACAAGTGGCTGACAAGGAGGAAAACATGTTCTTTACAGTTGTTTTAAGTTGCTAAACAGGAACAGTGACTTCTACCACCTTATGAAGAGACATTGTTGGTGTTTTAAGTGGGAGCATCTGCTTTTATGCAATACTCTTTTGTTGTATGTACTGTTAGACGGTACTGGTATGAAGGGTGGCACAACAATCTGACCGAAAAAGGCCACAGTGAAGCTGGTGTAGAGTTCTATCAGCAATGTCTTTAGTCTGTGTGTGTTGTGTGTGTCCACATGTGACAGAAGAGGAGCTGAGGGTGGAGTGGGAGGGGCAGGGGGCTCTGAAAAGGAAACCACGAATGGACGGAAAAACGGCCTGCAGGCAAAACAATCTGCCCGATAGCCAATCGCATGCCTCAAAGCTGCAGCCACTCCATATAAGGCGTGCACACACACGCATTGGTGCTTGAGTGATGTAAGGATAAACACAAACCACCAGAGGGCGCACACAGCAGCGTCCCTCTCTCCAATCACACGTGCTATATACATTTACGGATCAGTGATTTTCAGTCATGTGCTACCACAGTCTGTAAGGTTTCTTTATCTAGAAAGACTGTCACGGCTGATGAGTACACCTTCAACCAGAGAGGATATTATCAGTTCAGTATGCGGTTGGAAGCTTTTGGGTCACAACTGGAGTAAAACCAAAGGAAGCTGAGCCTCATGTGTTTGCAAAGCCATACATTAAACTACATAAACATACAAACACAGACCCAAGTTGAGAAGGTTAATAGTTCATATGATCCAATAGACCTGAAACACATATCCTGTCACGTGACATGCAAAGACAACACAACAAAGAATAAAGTAAATAAGTAAGTAAAGTTTTTATTCTGTGCAAGTGTATATTTTTTAATATTACATTTTTTATCTGATAGGAAAAATCCTACAGTGAATTGAATTGTTCTTATGTCCCTCCACCTCTAATATTAATATTAAAAAACAAGCAAAATCCCACAATGCTAAAAAGAAAGCTAAGCACTTACACACGTGTGCATTTGAAATGGCACTATCATGACAATACCTGATGCTATTTTTCCCAATTGTTTTCTTTTTGTATGTATTCTTTTAATTTTCTGTTATTGTTGTCTGCTGATTTGATTAACTATTTAGTTCTGTGTTCAGAGCCATTCTTTTTTAATTCTGATTTAAACTACAATTAGCTGCAATGTTTTCATTATTGATTAATATGTTGATTAGGGTTAAAAAAAAAAAAGTCAACAATACGGTGTTTTAAAAAGGATAAAATAGTTTTTCTTCATCCGGAAGTGACATAATCAAATGATCAAAATCTCAGTTTATTAATTTTGGGATAGTAAATATCCCATAAAACAAAATTTAGCACCAAAACCTTAAACTGGATGAACTAGAATGAGCCATTTTTGCCAATAAAATTATAATTTAAAATTAATTTTGTGTCAACACATTAATCAAATAATTAAATTAATAAAGAATAAATTTAATTTATTCGAACTCACAATCTGTGTTGTCTGACTAACTGATATTTTGTAAGAATTTTGTAAGAAACTACATGAAAACACTAGCTATTGCTTTTAAATCAGGACAATCTATTTTGCCATTATTACGTGCATATGTTATGTGCCGTGTTTGTATATATCCATGTGCACATTTAGTGTTTGTGGGCCTCTCCTTACCTGATGGTACCTGTGGGTGATGGCAGCGGAGAGCCAAATGCCCTGATGTGCTCTTCATGCTGCTGCACAGTGGGAATGCTGATTTTCAGAGGTGAAATGTGGGGCAAAAGAGGACGAGAGGGAGGAGAGGCCTGCTCCTTCTCGCTGTGTTCTTCAGCCTCAAGGAGTGACATAAACTGAATCTTGATAACCGTACTGGGAAAACGAAACATACACCTAAGGAGCAGAATGACAGAAGGGACAGACGGTGGAAGTCACAGGACAGAAGAAAAGAGAAAGTGAAGACAAATAACTATTAGTACATTTATTCTTGTACAATGTCTGATAGTGAAGCATTAAACACTACTGAATAGTAGCAATTATGAAGCTTTTATTCATATCTCATGATCTTGCTTAGCAAATGGATACTGCCCAGTTTTCCTGATTGCAACTATACACAGAACAAATTTCCATCTTTTTGGGGACTTTAAAACGTCTTGTCTTATGATACTCTAGAAAATGAAAATTTTCAGATCACAACAACTGAAAAAAATCGATCTGCTGAGGAAGATGATGTGACACAATCAAAACCTATAGGACAGCTTCTAAACAGATCTTGTGATGAGATTGTTTTGTCTTCCAGGAACAATAATAAACGATAAAAGTCAATATTATTATGTGTGTTTTAATTTACACATAGTGGGTAAGAAATCTGCCACAGGTAACAAAACACAACACAATGCTTAGATCTTATTTGATATGAAAATATTAAAATAATAAACAACAGGGTTTGTTTACTATATAAACAATATATATAGTCAACATCTTCTGTTGACAAAAAAAAAACTTGCCCACATTTCCATTTCTCTTCTTTTTACATGTCTGGGCAACTGTGTCAATAAAACCAAGGATCAGCCAAAATCCCAAGTTAGTTCAAGCCCAAACAAAACCCTTGAAAATAATTATATGTGTGAGACTCTGTACTGGGTAAATGTTAGAAAGAAAAACTTCAGAAAAAACTGTATGACCCACAAATGCGTTGTTTTCAGACAGTTACACCAGTCCATGACAAAAATGTGGAAGAAAGGTTCCAACTATTCTCTTTCAGTTGTCTCCTGAAAACCTGCAGCTGTTAATCCTCCCCCGAATCCATAAACAGACTCCTCACAGCTGGCTCTGCCTTAAGCATGCCACCCTCAACAACTGACTGTCTATAGTGAAGGAGAAAAGAGGCCGGTGGCAACTGAAGGAACCTCGGGGTTTCTTAGATAAGATGGAAGAGACTGTGCATAAAACACGTTTGCTTATTTTTCTTCATCGGCCCCAGCTGTATGCTAGAGTAGCAAAAAGAAAGCCATTGTTGAAGGAAATCACATGACATTTCGATTAGTTTTAAGCCAGAAAGCACGAGGGAACTATGCAACAATGTGGAAGAAGGTTCAGTGGTCTGATCGGACAAAAAGTACGCTTCTTTGCTATCTTATTCCAATAGTCAAGTCAAATTGGTAAACAAACAAAAAATACGTTGTGGATGCTGCAGGTCATTGAAAGCTTGAGAAAGTAAAGGGTCAATAAAATGTACTAAAATACAGAAGGAGTCATTAAGAAACTTCACTGCAAACTATGATTTATCCCCAGCATGAAGACAAATGTACACAAGAATAGCTTAAAAACAACAATGTTGATTTCCTGAAGTGACCAAGTCAAAGTCCAGGCTGCAGCCTAAAAATTACTGCTCTCACAGGATGCTGCAAAATCTGACAGAACTTTTTCTGCAATAAGACCTGTTAAGATAACTAAACACGAAACCGACTAGACTAGAAAGTTTCAATGGTGCTATTTTAGCCAAATGTGATTCAAGTAAATAATTTCTTTAAGGGGAGTGAAAACAAAAGCAACAGTTTTGTGTTTATATTTGTTTTCAGCTTAGATCAATTTGTAAAGATTTGTTGTGACAAAATTACCCACTTAACCTAACGTAATAGAAAGTTATTACATAATGAATACGTTGTGTACATGCACCAGGATAACTGACTTATTAACTGTTCTCTTCCGATTATGACGAGTTTCCTTTCCTAAAACAGGCTCTGGGGTTAAAGCAACACATATAAACATAGCATAGATATGGCCTTGGATTTCATGTCTTGTGTTTACTCCATGTGCGCCAGCAATGAGGATGTCATTTCAAGCTTGTACTTCCTTTTCAATGCCCGACACACCCCCAAACAGCGTCGACAACCAATCAGAGAGGGCAGAAACACAACCCTCCAACCTCCTCCTGCTGCTCCACCCTGTGATTGACTCACACATACACAAAGTCAAAGCTTTTTTTTTTTTTTTTCCCCCCTCACACTGCAACTGCATTATCCAAATCCACTGAAAGCAAAATAATGTTTTGCTTTTCCTTTGGTGCAAAAAACAGGAAAGCTTAAATCATGATTAAACACCAGAAGCTTCACCTTGACAGAAAAAAAGCACGTAATGATTCAGAACAAACCAAACACACCTCTTTCCCACAAGTCTTGTCGTCTTGTGAGCTGAGCTGTCAGGGGTGCGTTTGTTTACATTAATGTTTACCTGACGGCGACACGCTAGCTAACAGCCCACAGCTAGCTAGCTACCTAAGCTAACATAACGTCCTGAAAACTGTAGAGAAGCGACTTTGACTAGCAGCCTAAAGTGCACAAAGTTCGGATATTTCACAAACTCGGTTCTACCACAATATGGCACACGTTTCTGTGCAAAAACATCCGCTAATGACACATTTCTAGCATTCTATCAATAGTTTTTCTTTAGGCCACATAAAGCTAAGTTTGCTAACGGCTATAGACCAGCTAGTAATTTACGAATTTAGACATTTTACAAACCCTTCAACCAACTAACTGATTATTTAAAATAAACCAGTAAGTTTATTAAGTCACCACTTCACTGTCTACTTGGTATACTTATCTCAATCTGTACTATAATATTGAATACTAGCAGCGTTGGTGGTGTTATGACAAACTTTGAATCCCGGTCACAATGTGTCCTTTGCCCATCTGAATATAGACGTCGTTTAACAGTAACGTTACAATATTTACAGTGCAGCAATTTTGCCCATTAACCCTAACCCAAAAATGTTTAGAAAGCTCATTTATTAACATAAGCTACTAATAATTATCAGTTATTTATCCAAATAACCAACTTACAATTATGTAAATGTTGTTTCATAGTTTGATTCAACCTTTAGGTGTCCACTGAGGGGTGAGTTAAAATGAGATTCAAAATATGTCATTACATCTGCTCCAGAAGTTGTCACTGCATAAAATGAACTTTAAAAGTTAAGAGGAGCCATGCGGGAGCCGACCACCGTGTTACCGTAACTAGTCTATTGGTGGCGGCTACGCTAACTGACGGACTGCACTCACTCTCGGGGCAGCGGCAGCGGCGGCGCCCCTCTCCGCTGGAACACCCCGTCAACGAACACGCCGTTCTTGCCCAGGCACCGCAGGGTGAAGCCGCTCGCCTCGTCGTAGATAATCTGCAGGTGTCGCCGTGAAATGAAGCTCGAGTGACCCATGTTGATATCAACGGAGCCGTGGGACGAGTTCCGGCCTATGGTGACCGTCCTTTGGCGCATGACAAACTCAAAGTCCCGGCCTTCGAGTCTGGCCAGGGCCTGCAGAGGGGAAGCAGCGAGACGCACGGGAAGAGTGCCGGCGTCGGTGCGGGTCTCCATCAACGGAGGACTCAGGAGGGCGAGCGAGGACTGGTGATATGCGTGCGAGGTCACCGCGACGCGCACGGGGCTGCACGGAGCCGACTGTAAAGCAAGCAGGGCTCGAGCTCCGGTGTCGTCCCGGTAGTCTGCCATCTTCTTTCGGAGGGTCAACACACGCGCAACACTTCACTTCTCGCACACACAGAGTTGCAACGTGAGAGTTTTCGGCCAGGGCACTTGTTCGCTCCGTGGCTGTCGGAACAACATGGAGTCCGGGTCGGAGCAAGAACAGGAGCGGAGTCCGCGCAGGAACCGGACTGGTGTTGCGTTCACGGTCCCAAGAAGCTGCTGCAAAGATAATACCAGTGCCATCGTTTAAAAAAGACGCAGTGCACCTAATTTAATCTAATAAAATATTCCTTTGAACGAAAGCACATTTTAATTCTTTCTCTCTTCTTATTTTCTTCTAGCGACAATGTTTATTTGTATTTGTACATTTTGCGTAGAAGCAAATTAGATATAAAAAAATGAAAAATTATGTTTCTGAAAAATGAAACTCCACCCCGTTGGACTACTAAGGTTTGTGTCAGAAGTATTTATTCAGCACATTAGAAACAAGAGATCAAACTGTTTCCAGAAAGGGATCCAAGACACACACACATGTACACACACAATTTGTTTCTAAAAACATGTTAACTGATAATATCTTTTGGGGGCCAGACATAGATGAGTTTTAGTGCATGACTGTTAATGCAAATATGTTCTTTGATTTGTTAAAATAACATTAAAATAAGGCAAGATGTGTTTATTTGTATAGCACCTTTTAAGTTAAATAAGGCAAAATTTATATAAGCAATATTCAGCACAATGAAGAATGATACAACTTAAATTATATCAGAAAAACTCAAAACTGAAAAACAGACAATACGTCACACTTTTATATTTGTATCTGTTTTAAGATTGATGTGAAAATATACTGTGGAGATTTGGAGATTGATTCGAATTAAACAAATTGTGCTGCAGTTGCAGAAAGGAAAATCCAAGTGAGGCCTCAAAATCCTGACAGCAGAATATTACCAGTCACTAACTGCATGACATGGCTGCAGGTGCCCTTCCTTGAATGCAACATCTGGGCACCCGGGTCGATAGGCTACAGCTTACGTCGTCACAGCAGGAAACTGGGGGCAGAGTTCAGCAGGTGTAGATGTATATTTCTGCTGCGCTATTATTCAGAACATAAAGTTTATTATTTCACTGTTAATCCTTTCCTGTTTTGCAGGTTGAATAAATTTAAAATCATCCCCGTGTTCATACTAATATAATAATACATGCACAGTCCAATAAATAGTTAAATTGCACAACTATCTAGAATGCATGAGACACTGTATCCTAATTAAAATGTGCGTTCATTTGACAGGTTTGGTGCATAAACTGTTATCACAGATTTCATCTATTTTCAGCTACCTGCAAAAGGTGCCATTTTCCCAATCGCAATCATAGGAACATGAGGCGCCTGTAGTGTGGCTGGTTTGTTCAACTCAGTTTTTTTTTTTTTTTATCTCTACCCTCTGTTTATAAACATGGAAAGAACAAGATGGTTGAAAAACTCGGATAAAGGATCTCTGAAGCAGCTGGAGCAGAAGCAGGCGGTCAAGATAATAACAAAAAAAAAAAAAAAACATGATCCACACGAGTGCGCTGTTAGTACATCACTTACTGCACCTTATCATTGAAGTAGTTGGTGATTAAATTAACTTTGTTTGACTGATAAATAAATGAACCCTCTTTAGAGTAGACCTGTACTGTATAGAGGGATTTAGTCACTTTGCTGTAAATATCATTATTTCCTGTGGTGAATCTGTCGTCATTTAATTACTTATTTACCTGTGTGTGTTTAAGCATTGAGACAACAGTCGTAAAATATGACGTTAAGGAAATTCTTGTGCAGCAGCAGCCATTTCACAAATCGACATTGATCATGGAAAATCCCGTAATTTACTGTGTTTTTTTTCAAATGATTCATCAACTTGCACTGATATACTGTGTAATATAGTATATAACTATCCCCATTGTATAGTATAGCAATCCTGTCCTATCCCATGCATTACTGTATTACTCATGTAAGTGTTTTTACTCACAGGTTTAAGTTTAGACTTGGTCTGTTCAGTTTGTATACATTGGCAACTCCTGCTCATTCCAAAATATTCTCAGAAAAACTGATTTTTTTTCTTTTTCAGGACTGAATCACATATAATAAAGACAGGATACAGGAGAAAAATCCAGACTGTACTTTATTGTTATCACACATTTAAAAATAAGCCTTTGACACTCAGTTTAGGATGGAAATTCATAAAAGCTTTCAGAGGAACAAAGAATACAGTGGAACGTACATCTGTCCAGCTGTAGTTAAACACTGACAGGGTGTTTTGCTAGTTCCTATTATCTTTCTATATCATAGGCTTGAATAAAGCACAGTTTTGTTTTTCTTATCTTTTTTTTTAGGAGGTCTCAGTGCGTGGCACCAGCTTCAGTTTGATTGGTCGTTTTGGTGTTAGCAGACCCTGGATGTCCAACTCAAAGGGGATCTGGCAGGAAATGATGTGAAGAATAAAAAAGTGTGAACATCAAGGCATAAAAGGTCATAACAATTTCAAAAGATAAATCTCCTTTCAAATCTGTCATTACAAAAGAAGTCAGGAACCTCATGCAAATAACAGACTGAATGTGCTGTTTGACACTGTAGGACACGCAGTACAGCATAGATATATTCAATGTGTAAATATTCATATATATAGATGTTCTGTGAGGCTGTGTATGGTGACTTTGGATCTTTGGACTGTTAGACACGCTACATATCTAATATTACTAATTAACTGTCAAACTAGCTGGTGAATAATATTTGGATAGCATCACTCAACACGCCATAAAAGAGCAATAACAAGCACTGTAAAGATGAACATCTCACCTCGGTCTCCTTACACACAGAGAAGCTGTATCTCTGCATGATCTCCACCAACGCGAGTTTCATCACCACCAGAGCAAATCGCATCCCGATGCAGTTCCTGGGTCCTGCCCCAAAAGGCATGTACGTGTATGGATCGATGTTCTCCCTGTTTTCCTTGCTGAATCTAATGATATGGAAACATGCAATGTATTAAGAACAGACACGAGGGACTGTGCTGCAGAGTTTAAATGAAACCTTTTTTTTCATTAACAGACTGTTTTGGGAAACATAATTCTCTTCCTTACCTCTCAGGTTTGAACTTCTCCGGTTCGGGCCACAGCTCAGGGTCCCGGTGCATGGGCCATGTGGGGACCATGACAACCATACCCTTTGGAATCACAAGGCCATTTATTTCCATGGACTTCTTGGCCACGCGCTCCAGGCGCACGACAATGGGATACAGTCGGAGAGACTCGTTGATGACGCCGTCTAGATACTCCATCTGCATCAGTGCCTGGTACTCAACAGGAGCCTACACACACACAGACACACACATAAACATAACTCTTATAAAATCTTACTCATGACACACTTTCAAATTTGGTGAAGTAGGGGGCATCATAAACGTGGACTAGATAGGAAACTGATGCCAGAGCCTACTGAGAGACCCTGTAAAATGAAAATGAAAGCAAGGGTCTAAAAAGATAACACAATCTGGCTAACAGCATCTCTACAACTAATAATTGTTGATTGTTTTATCCATACAAAAACATATTGTATAAAAGACTAAACAAAGTTTTTAGGAGGGCTGCTTCCTTCCTATCTGGCGTCTTGTCCTCTCTACCCGCTCTACTGAGCTTTTTTTGCCATGGTTTTGCAACCTTTGTGTCCTTTTCTCATCAACCTTTCCAGTATTATTAGCTATTGTCAGCAAGGACACTACATAAAACACGTCCAGCACCAGTAATCAGATAAGTCCTGTTTGTAAATCACTGTGCCCAAAAGCAAAACAAACAAACAAACAAACAGTAAAGGCAGCTCTAAATGAATTGCTTTGAGACATACTTAATAATTAATATTATTGTTCTTCTCAATATACCTTGTTAGGGAAGGTAGAGTCAACCTCCTGCTGCAGCCGTTTCATGACATGCGGGTTTGTTGCCAGGTTGTAAGCCAGGAAAGTCAAAGAGCTGCTGCTTGGTTCGTATCCAGCAAAGATGAAAATCATGGCTTGAGAAAGGATCTCGTGGTCGTTTAAACCTGAGAGGACAGCAACGAGCTGTGATTTAGAAGAACTTTACTTCATGCACTTTCATCGTTCGTGTAAATGCGCAGCTGCGTTTATCACCTTTATCTTTTTCTACTCCATTGTTTTTCTGGGAGTCCATCATCAGCTGAAGGAAGTCCACTCGATTCTGAAAGTATGATAAGCTTTGATTATATTTCTGAAACTTCTGATGCAAATATCTGTACATTTGGACACAGGCACACAGACAGCCGTACTATTTGCTTGCTGGCTTCACGATTAGTTTTGATCTTCTGCAGTGCAGTGTAGAAGAAGTCTGTCACAGATGCAGGGATAAAGGAAAATTCCATTTTCTCTAATACAGGACCCATGAAGGGAAAGAAGGCTGAAAAAAAGCAGACAGAACACATGAGGAAAAACTGTGTTCACTGATGTCATGATTGATTGTTGATGATGATTAGACAGCAGAAACAGCTGTACAAATTTTACAAACATAAAAGGAGTTTTACCAACTAAGAGGAGGAGAGGGTTAAATAAGTCGAACTTCAGCATCTTCTTGACGTTAGTAATAAATGGGTCCGCGGGGTTGTTCACTGAGTCTATGTCAACACTGAAGGCTGTGCTGGTTACTACATCCATACTGTAGGGTCCAAAGAACCTAGCAAGCACGCAACAACATCACATATCTTTATGTTTTGTATGTTAGAAAGTAGGTGATGCTATGCATTTTGTGGAAATGACCATGTCATGTTTTTAGAGTTCTTACTCCTTCATCTCTAAGGGCTCGTCCTTGTCTGCCTTCTTTTTCATACTGCTGATCATGTTAGCAGAGTGGTGCTTCATTATGCTAAACATCTGAGGCACAGACAGACACAGAAGAAGAGGTAAAAAACTAAAATAATCTGTCACATTGTCGTTGAACAGATGACATCTCATGTCTACACTGAAACCCTGTCATGTGATGAGGGCCCAGAAGTAGACACTGCTTCATTTGATGCATGAGAGCACATACGTACCTCTTTCAATTTCCCAGAGGTGAAGGATGGAGAGAGGACACTGCGGATCCTTTTCCACTGGTCATCCTCAGCAATGGACACGGCATCGTACAGTGGCCCATTCAGACGGACGTTCTACAATAGATTCAGGAAAATGAAGATGAGGACAAGAGTTGAACTAAAACAACTAAGCAGCAATAAGACTGTGATTGACAGCGCGTGTGTGTGTGTGTGTGTGTGTGTGTGTGTGTGTGTGTGCATACTCTGCGATTGGTGAAGAGTGAGTAACACTCTTTTATCAGAACAGTTTTTATCATGGCAGGATCTGTGATGCACAGAACAGCCTGGCGACCATCAAAAATGCTAAGTATGAGAAGAATGGAACAGAGTGAGAGTAGTAAAATAATAAAACTAAAGGCAAAAGGTTCAGTCACATATATTATATCCGCCGCATATGTTTAAAACATACATTATAAACAGAGACATCCGTGTATTTTATGTAGCTATGACAAGCACATCTAAGGACAATAGTCTTAAGACAAGGAGAAAAAACCCCACACACAAAATATATACAGACTCACCCCCATGTTTTCCCATACTTCTTGAAGCACTCTTCATCAAAGGTAGTGAATCCCTAAGTTCAAGAATAATAAAAAACAAATATATGAATTTAACAGCCTTTTTTTAAAAACTCACACACTAACATGGTAGAAATATTGGTAACATAAAAACTTTTATATAAACCTCTGAATTACTAACAATAGTAGCATTAGTGCGATAGTGGTGGTTTATGTTTTACATAATAGAGCTAATTTATATCACGTAAAAAACATCCAAATACGGTCAAAGTTTTGACCAACGCTTAACAGTTTCCTGTTAAATATTATGCTAGTATTTCCAAATACTAGTTAAAATAGTCCTGGAATACACAGTATGAATCATATAGTATACTGTTTTTTTATAACTTTATCTTAAATAACTACAAGGTAATTCCACTTTGGCATAAATTATACTTTTAACAGAAATAGAGCAGAAAACAACTGGTTTAACTCAAAGTTGTGCCTCAACTTTCCACAGATTCAGCACTTTTTTAAAGTGTATATACACAAACACTGAACATGTGAAAAATCATATTTACCAACCTTTCTATATGCCAGCATAGTGCCGAAAAAAGGGATAGGTTTGGGACCAGGGATGCCCATTTTCTTAAATACTCCATATGGCCAATAGGCATAACTGAAAAAAGAATAAAAACAGAAGTGGAGATAAAGGATCAGAAGAGAAGAGATTTACAGTAGTACTGTATAGTACAAATACTCAACACCTATTCCTGCACAACACTTACACAAAGATTAGTGTGATGAGGGCAACGAGAAGGGTCCAGGTCTCAGCAGAGAAATAGAGGTAATCCATGTCTGCACGTCTTTCTCTTGAGTGTTTTTCCACTTCTTGTCAGCGGTGTCACAAGTTTCTCTGAATTCTCGAAGGCTTCTCAGGACGCTTTTATTTCCTACTGCACAGACCTGTTGCGTGAGAAGAGGAAGTGAGTGAGGGTTGAACCAATGACAGTCGACAACGAGAGGTGAATAATTGACAGAGGGAGCAGCATTTACAACAAGCATTTTGAAAATGATTCTGTTTGTTTGCCTACATGTTGAATGTTTCTACACTAAGTCACATGCAAAATATAGGTAAGTATAATTTGTTGCTTATGTGGAACAACGAGAAATAAATTGTATTATAATAACATCACACATATAGACATATTTATTCCCAATCTGTACTCACGCAAAGACATGTCGAGGCATATACTCGGATGTGTGGGCGGCAGAAACTCCAGCGCGTTCATTGTTTTCTTTCATGATATGCAAGGGGCTACATTCTTATGTAACACAGGGAGAAGAGACCCCTCCTCCTGTGCACGCAGCCAGAGTTCTGTGCAAAACAGGGATCACCTCAGTTTGGCCGAACACACAGAGAGACATGGGCGTTTTTCCTTTCTTCTCTTTAGAAACATGGATTCTACTGATCACATTCATCTGCATATTTGTAATGTAAGGATCGGTTCTTATATCAAACTCTCCTCATGGTGAAAGTGGCCACGCAGAGAAATGTACCAAAGGAGCAAAGTGAAAGTGACTTAAAAAACATGGTTAAATATTCGTTGTTTTGCACAGGTATGGCTACTGGACTTATGGAGTATTTGAGAAATTGGGGATCCCTGGTCAAAAGCCTGTTATGTACTGGGGCACAGTTGGCAGGCACAACAAAGTATGTAAATGATTATAAATCCTATTTTGGCCATGTGTATTTAAACATGCACATAACAAGTTGGTAAGAAGATACGCAGTTATGTAAAATATAATAATGTGTATTCTCTGCTAAAGGTTTACTACTTAGATGACATCGAGTGTGCTCAAAAGTATGGGAGCGTGTGGGGGTGAGTCTACAAAGAAGTCTAAATATAAGAATTAAATCAAGCTACGTGTTATTATTTAATGTACTGTGAATCTTTGTTGCGCAGGTTTTGAACCTTGGACCTCTCACTCTGCTGCCTGTGTCAGCAACATATTATTAGCTACAAATGTTCTTCTATAATGCTGCTGAGAAATGGCCAAAATGTAAATGTGTCTTTATGTAAATGTCCAGCATGTACGAGCTCAGGAGGCCTATGTTGGCTGTGACGGATCCCGACTTGCTGAAGATGATACTGGTGAAAGAATGTTTCTCCTACTTCACCAACCGGAGGGTGAGATCTCACGAGATTAAACACAAAAATGGGACAAAACACAAAGACGTACAGTACAAAAGGCCACACAGTGAAGTGATACTGCATTCTTTGTTCACTGATTCAGCATAATGCACGGTACTGCTGCCTTCACATGAACATGTGAGAGTGTGTTCAGTATACAGAAGGTCGTTGGCAGGTCACTGGTTTTAAGATGTGAATAAACAAATGTCACAATTTTTCGAAGAAATTAGATTAGATTAGCATTTTGTAAACAAAACATCCAGACAGCAAATTAATGAAAAAGGTATTTCAATGGTACTTAAAATGTTAACACATCAGGTTGTGAAAACCACAGTAAAGCATACAGTCTTTTCCAAAACATGGTAAACAGCCCCTTTAGATGACCGTTAAAGTCACCAGGCTAGTGCTTTATGAGGCTGTAATACTAATTAAACACCAGAAAACAACAATGATGCTTTTCATCGTTACCAGCAGTGGGGAGAATATGGAGACAAAATAGAAATAACTCTGAATATTTGCCAGTGTAGTTGACCCCTACAGGATGTCCTGAACCTGCTTTTCCTGTAGCAGAGGAATTTTCACAGCTACCTATTCTGATCTGTACGTACAGTGGACTCCAGTGACGTAGTGTTGCTGTGTAGTGCTGTGTAGCGTGTAAAAACAGCAATGATAAGTAAGCAAGCATCCACCTGCACATACCTGCTTACTTAAAAAAACTTAGTCCATTACCAGTGTTAATGAAAATAAAGTTTATACATTAGTAGACCACACACAAGAACAATCACGTGTCAACTTCGTCCCAGTAGAACCTCCGTCTGAGCGGGGACCTCTATGATGCAGTTTCTTTTGCTGAGGACGGTCAGTGGAGACGAATTCGTAACATCCTCTCTCCCTTCTTCACCTCTGGCCATATAAAAGAGGTAAAAATGATTCATATCCTTCATAATTTCTAAACTTGAGCAGATCGACATGATTTCTATTAGACTTTATTTACTGTTTACTTTGCACTCTGTTCCTCTTTTTAAGATGTTTAGCATCATGAAACAACATTCCCACAAACTGATACTGAGCCTGCAGTCCAAGGTGCACAATGAGAAAGTTATTAATATAAAAGAGTGAGTATTGAAGATCTGTGATTTTAATAGCAGAACACTGTGATCATGTATGTACCTTTAGAGGCTTTGGCGGATGGATTATTTTCCCTTTGGATGGAGCCAGCATACTTAAAATGTTAAAATATTTCTCTAATAAATTAGTTATAAACGCTTGTCTGAAAAAATTCCATTCAAATAATAATAATTATTATTTGATAATCCCCAAACAAAATCTTTTCCAAAGTTAAATGGGATTTCAGTCCAGAAAACTGAAGGCAGGAAATCATTCATAATTTTGTTGTCTAGCTCTACTTCATGCTTTTTACCACCCTCATTGTAGGGTTTATTAGTGCTGGACTTATCAACACGCTAGTTATAAAACCCGCTCTTCACTGACCTACACTGTAAAGCCTATGGTATGACTCAAAGGTTGTTGAGATGTAGAGACAAAATTGCATGATACAGTTTAAAAGACATCTTGCTTACTATTGTGACAAAGGTGCTTCTGTATAATTGCATTCCACACAGTATTTTGCAGTGCTAATATAATATCTTCGTAATAAACACAGATTCCATGACATACGCAAAAAGAAAATATACACATGGGAGAGTGTATAAAATCTTAAAAAGGATTTTTAAGATGTCAGTGTTTGTTACTGTTACAGTACAGTGTCTACAGTGGATATGTTTTTAAACCCAGCCGACATTACAGTTGTGTTTAGATACCTTATGAAATCGCCTACCTGAGTACCTGGGTTTAAACACTGATCAGTGTTTAATGTGTGTGTCCCAGCTTCTTTGGACCCTACAGCATAGATGTATTGGCGAGCTGTGCTCTCAGTGTGGATATGGACTCTATCAGCAACCCCTCGAGTCCACTCATCACCCATGCCACAAAGCTGTTTAGATTCTCCAAACTGCTTTTTGCTTTCCAAGGTACTTTAACAGCTTTTCACTGGCCTCTTTTCTTTATTTTAACATCTATGTTTTGTGATTGAAATGATAATTGTCTATCATCTTTTCCTACTCAGGCTGTTTTCCCTTTTCTCTTCCTCTCTTGGAGCTGCTGGGTTTCTCCTTTTTCTCCAAGTCTTCCACCCGTTTCTTTAAAACACTTCTGAAGGAGATCAGGGCACAACGAATTGGCAGCAGTCAGGTTTGGACAAGAACACACAGCTGCTGTATTTCAAGTGTTCAGTTTGTGTAGTTTGTGTTTTCAAACAGTTTATTCGTCCTAAACAGCGTACAAACTACAGACACCGGCTGTGGATTGCTGGCAACATACATAGTAACCCCGTGTGTTTGTGTTTGTAAGTTCAAACTGAACTTACTTGGAACTTATTCTTTTATTTTCTTGTCTCTCCTTTTACCTTTCACCTCCATGTGTTCATGATGAGAAAGTGTGCAGTCTAAATTAAATTTGGGTCTATTCTGGTTGTTTCCTTAAATTGATTTGTCATTCGTGTTTATTTTTTTTAATGACATACAGAAGTTGAAAAAAATAAGTCAATTTCATAACTGGCAACATAAAGCTGTATATATTGGTATGTATTGTACATTTACACATGCACATAAAACCTAAGAACATTACCTGACCCGCTTTCAGAATTCGGGTGATGTCCTTCAATATATGATCAACTCTCAGAAACCCATTGAGACCAAGAATGAAAAGCAGAAAAAGGGTAATAACATGGTTGCATCACTCACAGAAACGGAACGTATACTCAGAAACATTTACTGTAAAGGTTTAACATTTCCTCTCATCTCTCCCTGTCTGTCCTAACAGGTCTTACTGATCATGAGATCCTTTCTCAAGCGACAATGTTTGTGTTTGCTGGTTTCGAGACAAGCGCCACCACTCTTGTTTTCTTGGCCTATAATTTGGCCAGAAATCCCAAAGTCATGGAACGCCTCCTAAAGGAGATAGACTCTAGTTTCCCGAATAAGGTAGAGGGGAGATCTCTCTGTTTTACTGTTAAAAGAAACTAATTTTTAAAACAAGCATCAAAATGTGTTTAATCAAATGATGATTTGTAGGCCCCAGTCCAGTATGAAACTCTGATAAAGATGGAATACCTTGACAGCGTTGTCTCTGAGTCTCTGAGGTATTTTACTGCGCTTCAGCTATATTTGTATGTAAAAGAGTTGTCAAGATGTTAATTTTCAGTTTGTTCAAACGTGTTCAAATCCTAATACAGTTTTTCTCATTTGCTAAGACACGCTCAGTGAAACTGGGATTCACTTGATCTTCATCATCACATTCTTAGCAC
>JAUYWH010000001.1:5327682-5337682 GCA_034779795.1 Ctenopoma multispine
GTGCTGGTCTTCTTGTGGTTCCTAGAGTCTCCAAATGCAGACTGGGAGGTCGAGCCTTTAGCTATCAAGCTCCTCTCTTGACTTTCACCTTTGAAAGTTTGTCGAACAAATCTGACCTAGATTTACACCTTAAAGTTATCACCAGCATCAAATTAAACTGTGTTTAAAGTACATTGTTGTCTTAGTCAGGTATACATGTACTTTTGGACTTTAATTACAGCATGTACTTAGTACTTGAACCTGAGTAAAGATGCTGAAGTCATATATCTACATGTAGAGGAGCATTATTTAGTACTAAGTACTTTTAGTTTTATTTGAATATGAAGTTTGTGTACTTCTATCAACTCCGGCAAGGGTGAAAGCATTCAGATATTTCACTCTGACCACATAGAAATACAACACCACAAGAAAAATCATACTTAAATAAAAGACAACATTTAAATTATATTATTAGGTTATTATTACAGCTGCCGATGTTAACGTTGTATCTACTCAACATGGTTAACATTTAATTTCATTTATATCCTACATGAAGTACAGCATCAAATTCACCTATACAACACTGGTATTTGTGTAAAAACTACAGTGATAAATGAGATCGTATACCGTTCTACAAAGTAGGTAAATGAGGTTAATGTAACAGGCCTGCCAGAGACTGTACTGTGTTTTTCTTCCTGTTGTGTGAACTGCACCTTTGGTCGAACTTCAAGGTTGACTTTCTGTCCTAGCCTGTTCTTACAGAAACCTGTGTGATTGAAAGAAAAAACAGGTGTTCATAATAACATTAGCAGTGGATCGGTTGTATTCAGGTGTCCCAGTAATGACAATGTAACACTGAGACAGCCTGCACAACAACAGCAACCTAAAGCTGAATCAGATAAATGGAATTCATTCATTTCATTATCTACATCGGGGCCTTTCTTACTGTGATACCACAAAGTCTCTGTCATCGTCTGACACATTATTAAATATCACTTGTGATGCATACACATCACATGTATTTTCAGGACAGAATGGTCCACACTTTTAATACACATCTCTACCTCTTCTGTCTCATATTCAGAGTGTGATCATTGTTCTTCATCATTCTGTCTCTGTGTTTCCATTTTATTTGATGTTGTTGCTTGTTTGTTCATTCACTGTATATTATTTCATGTTTGCTTTGTTGTTTGCATGTTTTGTGTCCCTGTAGCACCATCATGTGGACATCCTTCTCAATGACCTTACAGCCCGCTCTCTGGCTTCGTTGCCAATTCATTATCAGCTCATCTACCACGTTGTTTTCATGTTTATGAACAGAACTAACTTTTTGCTTTTTTACTATTCTTTTTTTTACTATTTATTTTTCTTTATCTAATTTCAAGCCTGAACTAGTATAACAGTTTCTCACATTTCAGGAAAGATCTGTTAGTTTAATCAGCTCAGGTGGTTGCAAAACATTCATCTCTATGCCAGAACCAAAGGAAAACAATGTGGTACACCACTCTCTAGTTTACCTATAAATTCTACTGTTGTCTGTAAGTGTGCATTTGTCTACAGAGATTAAATAATCAATAATTATCTTGTGATTATTGATGACTATCAATAGACAGTTGAAGCTACTTGTTATATTCATGCCATTTAACTTGGTCAAGCAACCGTTTATACTGACACACATTTATGAAATCAGCTGTATCTAAACATGATTGATTCTCATTGGCTGAAGGTAATAAACAATGCATCCTACATGTTCTTACTCAGTCTCTTTACATGTACTAATAGTGTGAATAATAGCTTTAATTTTATCCAACTTTTTTTCTCAAACAGCTACAAAATGTTTGGTTACAGAGAAGCCTTAAAAACATATAAAAAAGTCATGACAACACATACTGATAATAAGGAAGAACACTGTAATACTAAACCGTAATTTTTTAAATATTTTAGTGTCATCTGTGCCCATTTGAGTGACCGTGACTGTATGAAGTTTGTATCTGCAGATTCGGGTGTGACTGCAGACTTAAAGGAAAAGAATTCAGAAACTGGTCACTAGTGTCACAGGTTGTTGGTAGGACCAGAATTAGAAAAGGGAAGGATACGGAAAGCACGGGGTGGGAAGGACGAGCTACAAGGACAAAATCCTCATGGGGAGCTTTTGTATTAAGGAAAACTGTAGTGATTTCTTAAAGTCCTGGTATGATACTTACAGAAAACAGTAAAGCAAAGTCAGACTGTGCTGCAACAAATTGTTATACTGCTCAGGGAAATGTCTGACCTCTTGATACAGCTTTTTGTGTTTTCTCCCCATTAATCATTAGGAACAGTTGGATAACAAAAAGCACTACATTCATGGGCTTTTTGTTGAAACTGTGTTAAAAGGGAACATTAGCCAGTAAATTCAAGAACATGGTAGTTTTAGTTCATTTAAAAAAAAATAATCAAGAACAATCACGTGATCTTCTAATTTATAATGTAGTGTTCAAAGTAGCCTAAATCTGCCTTAGTTATGCCTTTAATGTTGATTTGTATTCTTATTAATCCTTTAATAATATGAGAAAAATCATAATCAGAATAGATTCTTAATGCTACCTACTCATACAAACATGCAAAACCAGTTGTACGATCACACACAAGAAACATCCAAAGCTTCACTGGATTTGCTATACAGTGATTAATGGTACTACAGTATTTAATCAGTGGCATTTATTGATGTGTCTATTTCTGTCCCCTGTCTGGGTAAATGTCTGCCCACAGTGAGGGCAGGAGTACGGCCTTTCCCCTGTGTGTATCCTCATGTGAACATTCAGTTTGTCTTTGCTAACAAAGCGTTTGCTGCAGCAGGTACATGCATACGGTTTATCCCCCGTGTGATAGCGCTGGTGCATCTTCAGCTCCGTCATGCGTCCGTAAGTTCTGCCACAGTCGGGACACTTGTAGCTGGGTCGCACCTCCATGTGCTGTCTGCCGTGCAGCCGCAGTCCGCTGTTCGACCTGAAGCTTTTGCTGCACTGCAAACATTTGAAGGGTTTCTCGCCGGTGTGGATGTGTATGTGTAACTTGAGGCTGGCCGCAGAGGGGAAGCCGTTGCCGCAGATGGAGCAGAGGTGACGTCTCTCCCCTGTGTGGATGGTCATGTGCTTCTCCAGCTTGTTCTTGTTCAGGAACGTCTTGCCGCAGATGGGGCAGTTCAAAGGCTGCTCTCCCTCGTGTGAGATCATGTGTTCTGTTAGCTCCCCCAACGTGGCGAAAGCATAGTCACACCTGGTGCATGAGTACGGCTTCTCTTTCTTGAACTTCCTATGTTTGAGACAGTGTTGTTCCAGTGCTTCTTTCTCTTCAAAAGTCTCAATGCAACAGGAACACTGGTAGGGTCTTTCTTCAATATGAGTCCGCAAGTGATACTTCAAAGCTGTTAACTGTAGGAAAACGCTGTCACAGTGGGGACATTTAGATTCCCGCCTGTTGTGGACCAGTATGTGCCTCTTATAGTGCGACAGCTTAATAAAGCGTTTGCAGCACAGCGAACAATAATACTGTTCGTGTTGGTGGCCTTGCTCGTGTTTCTTCAGTGCGTACTCAACCTTAAACTTCTTTCCACAGGTGTTGCAGGTGTAGGACTTTTCATGAACTCCCATGTGCGCTTCCAGTTCTTCTGGACTGTTAAAGGTTTCGTTACATTTTGGACAAGTTCCATTGTTTTCTTTCACATGAATCTCCAAGTGTTTGTTGAGGTCTTCTGGGAAGGCAAAGTTCTTCTGACAATCAGGGCACTTGTAACGCTCACCATTCATTGCTTTTCGGTGGGTCATTATATGTCTTTTCAAATGATACATTCGACCAAATACTTTGCCACAATCTCCACAGATAAGGCTTCGAGGACTAGACTGCTGGACCTTCTTGTGTAATTTAAGATGACTTACAAGTGTAGCTTTGTCCTTGAACAGTTTATCACACGCAAGACATGTCAGGCCTTCAATCGCATGGGTCCTCTTGTGAGCTTTCAGTTCCAGCCAGCTACTTAGGTTTTTCCCACATTTAGGGCAGATGTACTGGCCTAGGCCGTGCTGGTTCCTCAGGTGTCGAGTCATGTGATAAGATTGGCTAAAGGTTAAAGTGCAGACCGGGCAGGTGAACGGTTTCTCCTTTGTGTGCGTCCTCATGTGTCGAGCCAGTTTGTTTGCCCCTCTGAAGCACCTGTTGACACAGATGGGACAGAAATGGCCTTTTGTTTTTGTCTTAGAGACTTCATTTTTAGTCTTACTCCCTCCATCTTGAGATTTAGCTTCATTAGAGTCCTTGTCTTCTGTCTTAACATTAACATCAGTAGCTTTATCCTGAGAATCACCTTTAGCAAATTCTGCATCACCTTCAGCAACATTATCATTGCCACTGTCCCTGTCATTAGTGGGTTCAATTGCATCTTGGTTTTTCACTTGATCACTTTGCTGGAGATTCTGTCTCTCTGTCTGAGTAGACTGGTTTTTGCCATGTGACATGATGTGGCTTAAAAAAGCACCATCATCAATGAATTTTTCTTCACAGTTTGGACATGACAAAAATTGTGACATATGCACCCTCTTGTGATTTTTCAGCTCTACAAAGCTCCCCAAACTTATCCCACAGGTAGGGCAGACATGTTGGCCCGCACCATGCTGGTTCCTCAGGTGGCGGATCATGTGGTACGACTGGCTGAAGGTCTTAGCACAGGTGGGGCAGGTAAACGGTTTCTCCTTTGTGTGTGTCCTCATGTGTCTGGCAAGGTTGTGTGCATTTCTGAAGGGCCTCTTATAACAGTAGGGACAGTAGGAGCCTTTCTTTCTGGTAGAAGAAATAACAAAGTCTTCATCATCCTCATTGTCGTCCTCACTATCACTATATTTAGCGGAGCCTTCCTCCTCCACCCTCTGTGATAATGGCGAGGCCTCACCATCATCATTATCACCATTATTACTGGGTTTAGCCAGTTCAGTCTCATCAGCACTCTTTGATTTATCTTCAGCAACATTACCACAACACGACTTGTCACTGCTGTTACTGTAAATGTCTTTGTTTGTTGGAGATTTTTCTGGGATTTTAGTCAAGATTGGTTTTGTTGTTGTCTTCTCTCCACGCCGAGGTCGTCCTCTTTTTCTTGGAACAGGGCGGTCTAAATTGTCTCCAACATCGACGATATCTGGACACAGCTGAACTTGTGACGTGTGTGTCTTCTTGTGATTTTTCAGCTTTTCGAAGCTCTCTAAACTTATCCCACAGGTAGGGCAGACATGTTGTCCCGCACCATGCTGGTTCCTCAGGTGACGGGTCATGTGGTACGACTGGCTGAAAGTCATAGCACATATGGGGCAGCTGAACGGTTTCTCCTTTGTATGAGTCCTCATGTGTCTGGCAAGCTTATGTGCATTTCTGAAGCGCCGGTCAATACAGATGGGACAGTAGGGTCCTTTTTGTTTGGTCGCGGAAATTACAAAGTCTTTATCATCGCCCCCGCCATCATAAGTTTTGTCGTAGTTTTCCTTCTTTACCCTCTGTAATGATATTGAGGCTCCTTTATCAACATTATTTCTGGTTTTAGCCGGATCAGTCTCATCATTATCACTATAATACAACTTATCATTGCTGTAATAATAGTTGTCTTTATAACTGGAAGGTTTTATTTTAGTCAAAGGTGGTTTCGTTTTAGTCCTTTCCTCCCCACGTCGAGGCCGCCCTCTTTTGGCCTTTCTTTTAACAGGAGGGTCTAAATCATCTCCAATATCCACACTGACCTCATGAAAACCAAACAGTTCAGATTCATTTAAAGCAGACTCAACCTCTCTACCAATAACCAATGCTGTAGTCAAGGTCAGAGTCTCCTCCAACAGCAGCCGCTCTCTGAGCTGTGGGCAGTTTGTTTTCGCAATAAGCTGATCCAGTATAAGTTTTTCTTGCAGGTCTCCATAGTTGCAAGGACTCAGCAGTTCTTCTAAAGCAGACACAAACTGATCTATATTCTCTCCAGGCATCTGAGCTCTCTGATGGAATTTGAGTCGGTACATCTGAGATCTATAATCAGAGCTGAAATAGCCTGTCAGCACTGAGATGGCTGCTGAATACGTGGTTTCACCCTGGATCAGTGATGTGAAGATATGCTGCCCCTCTGGGCCAAGGCAGTTTTGTAGAAGTGCACACTTTGTGGAGTCAACAAGCTTGTCTTGACCAAGTACTTCAATGTAGTGCTCAAAAGCTTTAAGCCACTTATGCCAAAACATGGTCGGTTTACCAGGTACAGGTAAGTACGGAGGAGGTGGGGACAGGATTATCAGAAGTGGCTCTGGGAGTGGCTCCAAGGAGCTGTCCTGTTTTGGCACATCCTCATTTAACTCTCTCGTCACATCACCCATGTTTTTGATGTTAGTGTTTCTTTCTACTAAGGTCAAGATGTCACCCTCTTTGGTCTGTGTTCAGGATCCTGATGTTTCAACCCACTCAGGTCATTCCAAGAAAACTGTAAGAAGTCAAACACAAAGAAGTTAAAACAAAAGTATGGTAAAACTGGGTCAGTGTCTACAAATACTACAATTTAATTACTTTTTCTATTTTACACACTTCTTGTTTGGTGATCTACGCCTACTCTGTACCCCCAGGCAACATATGATATATTAAGTTGATATGCAACTTTCTATTAAATATTTGTGGACTCCAAACCAAAACTGAGACTGGATCGATCTCTGACGTGTTCTGTTCTGAGTAACTGCCACAAAAATACAACACGCAGTCAGTCCATCAACAAGGAAACCCAGCTACCCGATGGAGGGGTGGGGGCTTTGTACAGGCTGGTACGCATATTTTCTCTCAAAACAACAACACTAAAACATTATTTACTATAGTACCGTCACCCCATGATACACCACAATGCGTTTTTATTACTTTTTCCACAGCTCAGTTTTCTCCAGTCGTTCTGCTATGAAATGGCAGACAGATACAGCTAATGTAGCCTCCCTTTTTAAAAGTCCAATGTGAGGAATGTCACAGGAAACTCAAGAAAAAAAGAAATTAAGTAAAAGTAAACGGATGTAAAGGAAATTCTGAGGATTATATTCGTTTGAAATTTGTATTTTTTTCTACTCCAGCCATTAACTATAGAATCAACCACATTATTTAACTAGGCTGCTTTTATTACTTATTTTCTAAGGATACCTTATAATTGTTTTCAGTTTAAATTAATTTAAATTTGTTTAATCTTCAAAATGCTTAATTTGAGATATTCATAGGTGTATAGAGGAGAACTGGTGCCATTTGCAGTTACTGGTGCATGGGAAATGTGCTGATAGTAAAAACTAATTTGATTTATTTTTTTCCTGCTAACTGCACTTTGTATATATTAATTAATTAATGTAAAACTCTTTCATCCTGTAGTGGTACAATGCTGGATTCTTTACACCATTATAAGTATGATTTCATTAACAATAATCAAAACTGCTCCTTCTCATATATTCAAGGCACATTTTTATAGAAACAAAAACATGTTCAAAAGCTCCTACCAACATTATTAATTTCTACTTTACAAAACCAGAGTCAATCTGAATGGAAACCAGCTGCAGTCGCTCACCTAACAGACTGTTCCACTTTGGATCCAGTCCCATGCTGGTAAAATAACCAAACTGAGCTCCTCATCCCAGTGAATCCTGTATTAAATCTGCCAAATCAACCTTCTCTGTTCAGTTAAGCTTTCTCTGTACTCCAAACATCAGCAAGGAGGAAAAGACGCACAAATAAGTGACAGGGTTAAATGTTCCTCAACAAAACATGTAATATTTGCATGAAAGTACTAACGATGAAGGAGCAATGACAAGTCTTTAGTTTAATATAGTGTCCAACATGTTAAATTAAGAACTTGTGAACCAGCCTCCCACTGGTGCTACATATAACATTATGTGCACTATGCTAAAGTAATTTATTCAACTGGAATTCAAAGAACAGCAAAGTATAATTTCCATTATTTTCACTGTGAGGTTTTTACTTGTGCAGCTGCAGCACAGCGAGGACCTAAGCGAGTGAATTAACCAGTGATAAAATATGTGGTGAAAAAAAAATACAATCTGACTTTTATTTATTTTTGAGCATGATATCTAACCAAAGTCCTGAAGCTTTACTATATCAACTCATAAGAGGAGTTGGAACTCTGTCAGTGAAATTCTCACATTTAGTGTTTTTAGAGATTCCTTTCGCATTAAATTAAATATTTTCTTAGACAAAATGTGTTTCGGTACAGTAACATTGCACAGATTTGATAAAGGAGTTTGGATCTAGGACCGGCTCAAGTCATGCAGACTGTCTTGTCCAATACTACTACAACTACACATTTTTGAGAGATTAGCCCCTGGAGCCTGTACTGAGTGGGGCCCCCCTTTCATCGGGGAGGATGGGGGGCCTCAGAGGGGCCCCGGGCTGGTCAGGAATGACTGTTTATTGTTTCACAGCGGGCGGTCGGGCTGTTGTCAGAGGGCCCTGCGTTTCTTGCCCCGTCCCTGCCAACCGAAACAAATACACAGTGAACTGCAGTATTACACATGTAAAGTACACATGTAAAGTAGACGTGTGAGTAACGGCAGAGCGAACGTGTCAACGGTTTAAAACGGTCGTTCTGTATTTTAACGTGCGTTTAACGGTCACTCCGGCCTCCGGTCGACAACACGCAGCGACAGGACGCGTTCACAGAGAGCTGCAGACGAAAGACGCCGCCCGAGACACTGAGCACTGAGCAATTATCGACGAGGAGGAGACGAAAACTCACCTAAGCAAAGTGGGTCACAAGTCACGACGGGTGCGGACACAGCGACAGACACGGAGCGGGGTGACGGCGGCTCCAGCCCGGAGCCCGGAACCCGGAACCCCTGCAGCCGTGAAGAAGAAGCTCGCTACAGCGCCGCGCTTTGATTTTATGACTGTAAACTTTATAATATTACACCGGAGCTCTGGGCCAAAAAGCAGAGCATGAAGTGAAAAATATATCCACCATGCTGACAGTCCTTCTTCCGGACCCCACAACAGCTCCCCGGGGTCTGCTACGCCGGCCCCATAGCGCCCCCTGCCGGGCAGGAGGCACATGCAGGTCCCCCATTTCTCTAGATCTTTAGATTTAGTAGTGTCACATTAGCTTTACTCGTAGAAGTTTTTATTCCTGTTCTATCTGTTCTCAGTTTGTGTGTTTGTGTTTGTTTTTAGTTTTTTTTGTCTCTGGTTTGTGGTCATTTTAATACGATAGCCTAAATAATTTTAAGTTCACTCCACTTAGAAATGAAGCTCAAGAAAAAAACAGAAGAAACATTAATGAAACATCATTTTGAAAAAGTAGTTAAGTTTAAGTTGCAATATGCTCAACACCAACTTCTCCACAGAGCTGACATATAAACTTTATCACTTTCCCTCACACTACATTACAACCGTACTATTATTGCCTTTTTATATCCATTTTCAGACCGTCTTTGGTCTTTGTATTGCATATTCTGTGTTTTTGTATTTGTGTTGGTGTTGATCTTTTAGGGATGTGGTTCTTTCCTTTTAAACTGAGAGCAGATGTAACATGGAAAAACAATTTCACTCTGGGATGAACGAAGAGCTGACAATTTTCTCTAATTAAATAATACAACAAATAGAAATAGCATGGACAAAAATGTTGGTACCCCTAGAAAAGAATGTAAATGATTGAGTTATAGCATAACTTAACGAATCAGACTTAAAGTTGAAACAACTCCTTCAGTCAGAGACTGATACACCCTCGCTGCAGGAAGGAGCGCTTTCGCAGATTATTCATCCCGACAGCAGTTAGACTCTTTAACACATCGTGATGTCATGAGTCACTCGGACAGTTTTAACCTACGGTCACCACGCCGTTATTATTGTTACTGCACATCGTTCAAAGCCTTTATCCATAATACATACTGTGTATGTGTGTACATAGAATCTTGCGTTGTATATAGTGTCTATCTTGTTTTATTTTTTGTATGCCAGTTTCTACTCTTTGCTTTCTGTACTGAGCTGTGGT
>JAUYWH010000001.1:5337782-5350060 GCA_034779795.1 Ctenopoma multispine
CTATCTATCTATCTATCTATCTATCTATCTATCTATCTATCTATCTATCTATCTATCTATCTATCTATCTATCAACTCATGCATATAAAAGAAAGTGGTCTGAAAATAAAAAGTAGACATTTGTAATATGAAATGAACAGAACCCATATACTTACATCACATTAAAAAAATGAAAAGAAATAATTCTGTTTCTTTCACTGACATTTTGCAGGTGAAACCTGCACCTTGAAGACTCCCCTGACCCGTTGGCCTCCTGATCCCTTTATTCTCTGCAGGCCTATTCTGTAAGTAACCTGTTATCACTGTTGTTGTCATTTAATTCCATTAGCGATTTCTATGCTAATTAGTGTGTAAGTTATTAGAGCCCGAAGCCAACATATAATCAGGATTTGGGAAGAGACCTATGTGTGAGATGATAGAAAACACAATAAGTAAAATCTGCTTTACATAAATTAAGGTCATTATTTTCATTTCGACTTTTGGCTCTGACACAATGTTAACTGCACAGAACAGTGAGAGCAATGTGTTTTTAACCAGATACTCTTCATGTTTATATACAACAGATTTTAACCAGTCAGTTCAGACAAATGACAAAACATATGTTAATCAAATAATAATCAAAACCTGGAAATAAAATCAGATCTGTCTGTATGGCTACATACTATCTGAAATACACCTGAGCAAACATTTATTAGATAACATGGATGAGTCCTCCAGTGATAAAAGTACTGAATATATTCACTATAGGCTACTTCTACTCCAGTATCTTTGAGTAAGAGAAATGTGGTTTTCACCTCACTACATTTATTTGACAGCTGAAGTTACTTTTGAAATTCAATTTTAAAATAAAAAATACGTTTTTAAAATTCAGTGCATTGTTATCGATTAAATCAGTGATTCCCAAGATTTTCCGGCTTCCGTCAAAGTGTTGTTGAGACCTATGAGTTGTTATTTCCACCAAATAGTGAGTGGAGTTCCCCTCCAAACCTCGGTCAAAAGAAATAAAATGATCCAATATTTCACAAGAAGAAAATAAGAAATAGAGACATATGTATCAGAACATTGAGACTGATCATCTCATGATCCCTCAAAATGAACTGTTGATCCTTATGTTGGGAACCCCTGGACTAAACTCTGAGAGTGCACAAAGTATATAAATCTAGATCCACCTCGCATAGCTACAGATTTATCTTATCTTACAGTAAAATGCTGCTTACATATCAGTTTTAACATATACATGTCAGATAAAACAAAAGTCACATGGGACATTTTGTTGTTAAACTTCTGTACTTGAGGATTTTGAAACGACTGCTATGGTATTTTGACATTGTTGTACTGATACTTTCTCTAAAGAATACTTCCTCCATCCCCACATTGCAGTTTGCATGGTGTCCATGCACATCAACAGTACAGTGATTTAATGCCTTTGCCTCTGCTGAGTTACCTCTTACATAACTGTTTAATAAATCAACCACCTGCTGAGATCAGCTTCCTCAAATTTATAACTTAATTCAGGGAAATTTATCTCTCTTAATAGAACAGATACAGAACTGATTATGCTCTGGTCTTGTCTTTTTAAAAATTAACAATGTTCACAGGTCTTATTGATGTGTTCAGCTTGTGCCTCAGCATTTAGACAGACCACACAGACACACTGTTAAACAATGACCATTTATTCACACACTGTATGGGCGGGCTGGGTGTGTGAGCGGGAGGAGGACCTTTAAATGATACATGAGTAAAAACGTACAGATGATTTTTGTATGATTTTGCATTTGAAGAGAAGTATGTGATAGCAGGTCCTTATGATTCAAAGTTCAGTCGCACTCAGTTTGAATGATTCTGTAAAATATACTGTAATTCTGTCCCATACTCGTTAACTGCATCTCATTTTTTATGACTTCTGTTAAATGATTGCGACTCCGACTCGTCCTTTCCTTGTAAATCCACCAGTGTAGCTGTGAACTCTCTCCACTGCTGATTCACTGTTTGCTTTGAATTACACAAACATGGCCGAACTACACACAACAGCACACACGTAAAAAGAGTGTCCCTGTACAAAATCCATCTTAAAAATACAAACATAGGTTTAATGGCACACTTTTCTTAGCAGTGAACAACAGAGACACATGAACAGGCTTCTAAACGGAGCATAGAGCCATTTATACACGCATGCTCCTGTGCACACGAGTCACACTCACACACACACACACTTGTAAAAAATTAAACTTCAACACAATCAAGATGAAATGTGTGGGGTTTGGCTCAGTGCAAGCATTATGGCTTGGGACGCTGCGGTATAAGGAGCGCTGACAACAGTAAAAAAAAAAAGAAAAAGAAAACACGTTTCATATATTTCAAACCAAACCCCAAACATCACACACTGCTCTCAGAAACCACGCAACACTCTCACTGAGAATGCCTTAAGTGCTGAAGAACCCCCCCCCCGGGAACACTCACTCTCCGTCCTTTATCAAGTTCAAAAAAAGCGATTATTGATTGTTATTTTTTTCCTATGCTCTGTGTGGTGGTCTTGTAAAGCTGACAGCTCCGTATTTGTGTTCATGAACCAGTCTGTCAACAAGAGCCTATCCCTCCGGTGCTTTCCTTTAATAATTCTCCTCATCCTTGAAGCTGCTCTCTGCCAATGGGAGACATCGAGATGGTGGATCAGAGAGTGTGTGTGTGTGCTTTTGTGCACTTATGTGTGAATACAGCAAACAGAGAAGAGGTGTTGTGCAAAAATTCCAAGTTGCACCAGTTCGAGGTTGAATTCTTTCCTCCACAGTTACTCAGACTGAATCATCTAACTCTTAGCTCTCGGTGGAGAGTCTCTGGAATAGATGTGGATTTCTGTGGTGCTGCAGGTGTGAATGTGCGCGTGTGTGTGTGAGGAAATGAGAACAGTAACTGTGTGTGTAAGCACAGTGACACAGAGGCATAAAAGAGTAGGAGAGCACACACACTTGTCGACACAGTGAGGATCTTTGTGAACAAAGGGAGAAGGCGAGTGAGAAGTGTAGGCTTAATTCTTTGGGGCATGAAGGGCTGTTTAATCACCAGTCCATCCCACATCTCCTCATCTCGTCCTCATCTCGTCCTCCCCTCTCCTCCGAAGCCACTGGTTCTTTCTCCTTTAGTCCAAACATACACAGACCCCCCTCCTTCATTTTTGTGTACGTGTGTGTTTCAGTTTGTGCAGATTCTGTCTCTAGAGTCAAACGAATGAGGAGAATCCCGTCACAGGAGTGCGTGACCCCGGTGGGTTGGTGTTGGGGTTGACGTGTGTGTGCACAGACTGCCCTGTGGGTGTGTACGTGCCGACTGCGTTGTGCTGGGTGACCACGGTCTGGTAGTAGGGCTCCGTGTCTGCAGTGGCACATTCTTCATAGCCAAAAGAAGTACCGATCCCTTTGAGGCCTTTGGGCTGCCGCTTCCAGGAGTTGTAGTAGGTGGGGTCGCTCATGTAGTGGTTGACGAAGGAGTGTTTGGGCTGCTCGTCCTCGTAGTCACTGTCTGTTAACTGGGCAGAAACACACACATACATAGCAGGGGTTAGATTCAACTCCTCAGCGAGACGGACATTCTCTGTTGACCTTTTAGAGCACTACATTTACTACTCATCCATCCATCTCAGTTTACTGTGGTCAGCAGAAATAACTGAGTGTCTGTCATACAGGAAGAAGTGAAGCAAGTCAACAAGGGAGTCGTTTTGGCCACAGCTACAACTACTACTGCTGGAACCTAATGGAGTGATGTTTTTTTGTTTTTTTTTGTGGCAAAGTGAAAACGTGAGGGCTCTCACACATCAAGACAATGACCAGTCATCACATCAGTGGCTGACCACTGTCTGCAGACTTTTTTTATTCTGTGGAGACAAGTGGAGAGCACGAGGGGAATGACAAACAATGGACCTTAGCCAGACGTGAACCAGAGACATTGAGATTACATTCTACGGTTGTGACTATTTGCACTTTTCAGCCATTATCATCAGCTTTTTAGCCAATTCAGCATAATGCATCAGACGGCAATTTAAAAAACATTAAAGCAGTACAGAGGTGGGATTATAAATTGATTCAGTCAAGGAGTGAGGACACATACGAACGAGCCTCATTTAATCATTTGTTAAACTAAGTAAACTTAAAGTCTTTCTGTGATTATTCTTGGACTGTTATTAAATGCAACAGCAGAGAATTGACTGGAAATGACAGGACAAGAGTTTCTATGCAACAAGAGTTTCTAGCCGGATGCTATTATTACAAGGTCAAGGTCCACATCTTAAAGATCAAAAGCCCTCCTGCTCTGTCTAGCTCTTCCTCTCCCTGCTCTGTTACACTCCGCCGTGCTCTGCCCAGTGCTTCAGATAGATTACAATAAACGAGAGTGCTCCACAACTTACCAATTATAACTGAAATTGTCTGATTGGTTAGAAGGGCGAGCCTAGCTCAGAAATGTTTAAAGATCTCTGCACAGTCTGAGTGCACCTTTCCTCATTAAGATAAGTCTTGGAGAATGTTTCTAGTAAAAATAAAAACAAGTGACGTACTGAACATTCTTTATACAGCAGTATCGATGTACTGTCCTGTTTTAATTCCAGGGCTCTGGAAGGCTGATAGAGTATATGAAAGTTAAGAGGGAGTCAGTATGACAGAGAGAGTTACCTCAGACTCAGAGACCTCAGTTTGTTTCTCCGTTAGTGTGGTGCTCTCAGTGAGAACGGCTCCGTTATAATTGTTACAGATGTCCTCATCAGAGTAGTGAAGACCACCTGGACTGGGTCTGGGAGGAGACCTGCACACAGACGCACATTAACAGTCAACATAAAAAAATAACTTGAACACATTTAAAAAGTTGCGCAGGTGAGTTCTTACCTGGTTCCATTCTTTTTCAGGAAGGAGTTCTTGGTGTTGAGCGATCTGCTGTTGAGCTCCAGAGCGGTGAATCCGCCGTTGTCCAGAGTTACAGACTCCTCCACTGTGGACACGTGCTTCCCTGGAGGAATAATTTCATTTCAGTTTCTAAGCAGTTCCGTCACTCATACGGGACGTTACTGAGAATGTACAGTGACACTGTTTTATTCATCGTGTTTACATGTAGTTCTCAGTCTTGAGAATAAGAAGAATACACCTTCATAATGTAACAATAAAGAAAATGAGTTTTAGTGTTGTGCTGTGGTTTTAATTGGGACACATTTGAAGTCATCTGAACAAAATTTCAGTGACTCCTCTTCATTCTTCACTCTTCAGACTCTCCCTGTCTGCTCTCTCTCCTCCTGAGGCACCGTCCTCACTCTGTTTGATGCCTCCACTGCCCAGAGGTTGTGTCAAACTTTTCATGGCAACTCAGATTAACGCTTGTCCTGATGTAGCCCGCACCAACTGTAGGACTAACTGTGTGTTACGGATGTTGGTACACAGACACACACAAAGTGACAGTGGGTAGTACAGAGGGAAAAAAAATCACACATTGTCACAATGGGAAGAAAGTTTGTCCTCCAACCCTTGTTACTGAGCTTAAGTCCTACTGAGACACCACTGAGTAAGACTCTGATCCTTCCAGCTCGAGGGCTGCTGAGCTCTCTGACTGATCTGTGGAGGTGGTACAAGATCAATTATGTGAGAGTGGTTCAGCTATGAGTATGAAACACTATGAAGTGAGTTAGCATTTTCTCCTGTGGGATCTCTCAATGGAGCAGTGAATCTAGTCTGAACATAAACCATTAAACACCTTGTATGTGAACAGAAGAGATTTTATTAGTCTTAAATACATTAACTGATAGACTCTGGATGCTGTAAATCCTTTAAGCCTGGATGGAGTTTCATATATTGAAGTTCTCTAAGCTCTGGTAGTCACTGCTGTTAAGTGTATATAAATTATAGTCATAATCTGTTAAACAGCTTTGATTCAACTTGAACTGAATAATTTATTATAAAGCTTTGAAAGTCATATTAAAAAACTGAAATGACAGTCAGATAGTTCTTTTAATGCTTCAGGATTTTGATTGCCTTGAATTATGGTAGTGAAGGAACAAGGCTGACCTTGTTTTTATCTCTCACACGGCCCCTTACAGGTGGCAGAAGTCCTTTAGGAGCACGACAGCTCGAGGCAATGCTACTCTACATACAGCACTGAGAGAGATCACACCTTTCTCTACTTTCTGGACAAACACAACAAGTGGAGTGAATTGTAATGAATCAGTGAGAACAGGTGGTGAGCCCTTTGACGATGAGTGGAGCAACACAAATACCACGGAGGAGAGAAAACTAGCATCCTCACAAAAATAACAAACGGCTACAAACCTGTGCCACAGGCTTTGTACTTGGTGCTGTGTCCATGCAGCAGGAGCGTGAAGACCAGGACCAGGATGAGGATGAGCCCCACCAGAGCCATGACCAGCAGGAACCACCACTCCTCATAGAAGGGACGCTCAGACAGCGCTGTGGGCACACAGATGGACACAGTACATCAGAGAGATGTCAACTTCTCTGTTGCTTTGTACCTTCTTCATGCTGACCCAGTCCTCCCACTCTCCAAATCACACTTTGTGAGGACAGACTCTCTCCTTTCTTTACTTAGACTTACTGTTGTTTTACTATCATGAATCTGATTTTACAAGGAAACTGAAACAAACAACCATCAAATATGTTTTTTTTTTACGACATCACTTACATTACATTACTGGGTGAAAACAGAATTAGACACATCAGATTTAATCTAATGATGAATTTGGAGTCAGAAAGTGGTCAGAAAAATAAAACGGGCATGAGCGCATGAATGTTAATGATACAATATGTTTATGTAATGATGAAATTTTAACATAAGCCTTTTGGCTACAGATGGATACTACGAATATTTCTTGAGGATTCATTTGTCATGATTTATTTATTCATTTATTGGACTTTTTATATCTTATTTTTTTGTGAAACTTAACTAATGTACTATAAACCAAATCTTCTGTTGTGGGCTCAGGTGTAGTTGTGTGGCTCTGCCTCTAGATGGCAGCAGACCCAAACCTGCCCAGCATCCTGTGGACTAGAAGTTTACTTGAATCATTGAGGATTTGTTCATTAACCTGAACTCCAGCAGTGTGTGTGGGAGTGTTTACCAGCGAGAGAAGCAGAGGGTGTACTTGGCTCTCCGTAACCATAGCGATTAACAGCAATGATTCTGAACTCGTAGCTGATACCCGACCTCAGGCGCTCCAGCGGAACTGAAACAGACCTGCTGTTGGGAGGGAGGAGTCTGACGAAGGATTCCCATACGCCTTCATCTGCAGAGAGAGAGAGAGAGAGAGTCAGACTTTGATAGATGGGCAGACAAAGACAAGAGAGAAGGAGCTCCATCTGAAAATTAGCCCCTTTCAAATGTCATTATATGATTCGAGAAGATTATAAACTGTCAAATTACATTTAAGATGATAATGATGATGGTAATGTGGTGATGACTTGGCAATGACCACTTATTAATATTAGTAAAAGAAGTATTACCATTATTATCAGCAGCAGAGTTACACCACTACAATCTCCCCTGCAGAGAGTTGAAACGTCTTCTCTCAGACGTTGTCTCACTGTGTTACATCTCTGGTAATCTTTATTAGAAAATTACACTTGACTTGATTTGCACAGCAGGTCTTAATGAATCTGGAGAAAGCTGTGCTAAATAAGGTTTAGAATAGGGTAGTACTTAACCTCCCTCTTGATGAATGAAAATAATTAGTGTACTTGATGAAGAGGTGCGTGTCTAGTAAGTTATGGCTGACCTGTCTGCGACTTTTGTGTCTAAACGTACCCGAGGGACGAGCTTCAATAACGTATCCAGTCACGGGTGCGGCCCCAACATCTCCCTCTGACCAGTGAATATTCAGAGCAGAGGACGTCTTGGTTATAGACATGTCCATAGGTGATCCTGGGGAGCCTGCATTGACATAGAGGGACACAGAATTACTCATTACTAAACATAAAATTGATTTACACGATCAAATAAAAAACGCTATGGACATAAATACAATGAGACATAAATACAATGAGAACATAATAAGCTACGTACAGCCCCCTCTGTAAGTATTGGAACCCAAGACCTTCAGGAAAGTTCATGAAAAGAAAGCATTTCAGCTTTTCTTTGGGTTTTGTGTACACTTCGATATGTCTAAAAACACACAACATAGCACCTTTTGTATCAGATGAGTGAGCAAAAGTATTGGAATAGATCGTTTTAAAGTAGATTTGTTAATTAAGATTCATATTTGGTTGCAAATCCATTGCTTGCAATAAGTGCATGAAGCCTGTGACTCAGCAACATCAGTAAACTGTTGGTTTCTTGTTTGGTTCTTTCTTTCTTTTGTGCATCATCTCTGTACATTTCTGCAAATTCCAACCTGACTCTGTTTCTTACTGCAGATGGTGATTTTGTGGTATGAGCTCTGTATTTCTGCTTAGGAAGTTTTAATTGAATGGTCGTTGTTGGTGGTGTCGCCTTTAGGTTTAGGATGAGGCACAGCTCTATCAGTTCTTCATGAGTCATGAGCTGTGGTTCTGCTCGACTGACACTTTTAATGGTTTCTTTCTTTGTTGTATTAGCTATGTCGATATATATATATATATATATATATTCCTCCCACAGACAGCTAGTTATTGAAAGTTAATCTCACAGGACAGACCAAGGTAGCAAAAAACACTTGTCAGTCACACGTTCCAATACTTTTGACCAGTACAGAAGGTACCATCTTCTCTGTTATTTAACATATCAACATGTAATTTTCCTCTGGGTACTCTGTCGTCCTCCTCTGTGGAGTGACTGTCTGTGTCTATAGGTCAGTCCTGTGATAGACTGGCGACCTGTCCAGGGTGTATCCTGTCTTCTTGCCTAATGACAGCTGAAATTGGCTGCTGCGCCCCCATGACCCTTACCAGGAAAAGGGGTTAAGATAATGGATGGATAATTAATAAAGTAGAGACACCAACACGTGTGCCTACCTTGCACAGGCTGAGCAGTGATGTTTGCCTGTAGGGGTGGTCCATAGCTGACTGTGAGAGCCTGAATGCTGAACATGTACATCGCTCCTTTGATCAGATCCCGAACCTTCAGCCACCGCTGCCAGCTCCCCTTCACGTCCACTGTCACAACTTTACTTACTCCTGCTCTCACAAAGACAATTCCAGTTAAATGTCAGTGCCCTCCTCAACACTTCTGTCAGTGTGTGTATGTGTGTACGTACCTTGTACAGGGGCTGTGGGCTGATAGATGACCCTGTATCCCTCCAGCTGTCCGTTGGGAGTGAGTGGGGCTCCCCAGGACACATTGACACTTACTCCTGTCACTTCTGAGAAGGACAGGTAGCTGGGCTGGCTGGGAGCTGCAGACAGATGGAGGACGACAGCTACAATAAATGCAATAAGTAATATGATTTTTGTTTTAAGAAAGCACCGTACCAGACTGCAGGGTTCGAGCCCCGCGGGGCTCACTGGGGGGTCCGTCTCCAGCCGTGTTGAAGGCAGTCAATGTGACCAGGTAGGGCATGTAGCTAGTCAGGTTGGTGAGATGCACACGGGTATCTGGGACAAAGATCACCTTCATCTTCTCAGTCTGGTTCTGTTTGTCCCTCTCCCAGTAGTGGATCTATAACGTGAAAAATAAACACTGTTAACAACACCAGCTCTGATCTTCCTGATTCACTTCATTTCTACCAAATACACGTGTGATTTATTTCTGTCCTTTCTGTCCATCCATATAAAGAACAAATGCTCATGTGCTGTTTTATTAGGATGAGGAGATAGTTAGTTAGGAACTGACACTTTAATAGAAGGGTAAAGAGGGTGGGTATGTCTTACTTTCAAATACACCATTACAAGGCTTAGGAGCAAAGCTAAATTCTAGACCATCAAATTGGAATTAACAAAAAGAGGCATTTTGACGAAGGGCATTACGTAACAAATAAACCCATTACCTTTCAAAAGGGGGTGTACTTATTTATGCTGAGCACTGTACATCATGGCTAAATATCTAAATACAGATTAAGGCTACAGACGAGCATTTCTTCTGCTGCACCTACTTTAAAAATCTTCAGATTACATTTAGTGACATTTAATGGTTTTTACAAGCACAACGTGGTATTTATGTCATGTCCACGTCATAATTACTACTTTCTGACTCATAAATTAAAATTTTAACCAGTTCTAATGATCAGAAAAATGCGGAATTAAATCTGTGTGTAAGCATTTTAAGAAACCCTACTGCTGCTCCCAGTCCGTGTATTTGCAGAGTTCACATTCTCATGTGAGACTGACAGTAATTATGGACACGACCATTTACGTTCATGACACTGGTCGGTAATGAAGACACAAAGGTTACTTTGGTTGATCCCTGTAAGCTTAACAGAACAAAGGTCAGCTGATTATTATACCACATGAGAAGATCAATATCAATATTAAAGTCCTGCAGTGTGTAGATTGTGAATGTCACAGTTTAATGACACCAAAAATTCTTTTTTCCAATGTAAAATATATTCAAAGCTACAATGAAGCAGGTCTAAAGTTCAGTTATTATTAAGAAATATTGTTTCTGTGGCTTTTTGGCACCTCAGATGAGCCAACATATGACTCTTAGTTAAGTTTCATATCAATGGTGATTTGAAAAATGGGTTATTTAACTGACTTTGACAAAACAAAATGTGTCACTGAGACAGGCTGTAAATAATGAGAGAACAGGTACAGGTGGGTAATACACTTGAAATTTTACTGCCAGTAAACAGTCTGTATATATGCATATTGAGAAGCAAAATCTGTCTGATGCATTAAAACAGCTTGCCTCCTGCTCATAATGGCACTGGACAGGTGCATATCCACAGTAACATTTCTTAAACTTACAGCCATTTGCTTTAATATATGACCCTCAACAAATCACTGCATTATCCAGGCTGAATGTAGAGTGAGAGCCCAAAAAAACAGGGCTAGTTTTACATGGAGCTGCCTTGACTTTCCCTGCACATACTGTTCAGTCATATCTGATACACACTAACAGCAAGGTACAGAGGTTGTGGAGCCGAATGCATTAGAAATTAATCAGGAAAAGTATATACAAACAACCTAGAGTGAGAAAATAAGCACGGCAGCTGTTACCGCTACAGATTTTCTCGTGTACTTTAATGTATTTTAAGGGTAAATGTTTTAGCTTTAAGTGCAAAACCACAGAAAAACAGACAAGTTTCAGAACCTGTGCAAGTACAACACATAGACATTTTCCTTGACAAGCACTCTTTGACAATCAGCCCCCCGGGTTCCTAATCATACAGCACATGATTCGTCAGCTCACTCAAACGGTAATCAGATCATGAAATCGTTGCATTTATAAGGCACCGACACACTGAACATTCTGTTTGCAGGCATGTTTCAGTGTGAGGGTTTGTCTGTGGACCAGTGGTGAACCATAAGAATAGTGACATGAAATGATTGATTTGAGGATTACAGTCATTTGAGCCACAAACAACATACGTCAATACAATATCCTCACTTGCTGCCCTTTACTAAATATCACAATAAATATGATTTGGTAAGTTTGTACCAACAAGACAACGGTTTTATTATTCAAATCATAAACAGTTGATGCAGATGTAGAAAAAGAAATGGTTTCATTTTAGCAGCTACATTCTGTGCTGTATATTCAGCAGATTTTGTCTTTGCAGTTTGGTTTATAAAGTAAAACAACAGCCACAAGCTAGATTTTGAAAAGGGGTCCATTTTGTTATTATTCCTAACAGGAAGCACTACAAAGAACCATAAGCTATATTTACAACTTCCAAACTTGGAAGTAGCAGCTTATGAGCAGCACTTGAGGGCAGCATTAAACCATCTCTGTGCTTCCACATGCTCTTGTAGTAATGACATACAGGATAACTCCATCCATTTGCTCAATTTAAAACCAGAAAGTTTTACCTTCTGCATAAAAAGGATATTTCCATTCATTTCCTTTTTTAGAAAAAAGGAAATATCTCTTGTGATACTTTTCTATTCTGATAGTTAAAGTTCACATCAGTTTGTATTCAACTGTATAGTTGTTTAAAGGATCTACTTTAGTATTCAGCAGCAGAGTTACACGATTAGTTGCTAGAATTTTATTTAGTTACTAGATTTTGATACGACGTAATGCGATGAATAATCTTAAATGGTTGTTCCAAATATTTATTTTCTTTGAGATGACTTACAGTGCCTTGCGAAAGTATCCGGCCCCCTTGAACTTTTTTACATTTTGTCACATTACAGCCACAAACATGAATCAATTCTATT
>JAUYWH010000001.1:5350160-5372849 GCA_034779795.1 Ctenopoma multispine
TCATGTTTGTGGCTGTAATGTGACAAAATGTGGAAAAGTTCAAGGGGGCCGGATACTTTCGCAAGCCACTGTAGATGTGAAATCACGATGAAAAAAAAAGCAGGATGAATGTTTGTTTTTACACAGGAGGAAATATTTTTATCTTCTCCAGGTTTTTGTTTGTTTCTACAGCACTTCTGTTAGAAATAAATGATCCATTTGGGTAAAGATGAGATTTTGCATCTAAACGTATTGAGAGAACAAATATTAGAAGTTGATACAACAGGAAAACTGCAGCGAATGCTTCAATCAAGATATGAATACCTGATGTTTACTAAAGGATTGTGTTGCTGCTCAGATTTTAATACTATAAAACTTTTCACATCAGATGTGTTCAAGAGATTCCACTTGACAGGACGTGGATAGTTTGGCATTACCTTTTACCCCTCACCCATCATGTTCAGTGTGTTTAACAAGCCCTCCAGGGCATCTCAGTAAACTTCAACTATCAAAAAAAAACACTCATGCACTGAAGTTTACCTGCTGTCTGTGCTGCTCATCCAAAAGAGTAGAAGTGTTAACAGAAGTCAGAACCTATAAATTCATTAAACATTCTTTCTTTGCTCTATTTCTCTCGTCTTAATCTCCTTAACCCCCTCTGTCTCACACTCCCCTTCCGTGTCCATCCACCTCTCGTAGTTGAAACGTATTCCCTCAATCCTCTCTTCTAATCAGGATTCTACAGGGATCACTTGCTCATCTCATTCCTTCACTCTGCAAATATTACATTCCCTTCTTTCTTTTCCATTCCCCTCTCTGCTCCTGCAAAAATCAATGTGTCTAAAGCAGGACAGATAACCTTGTGTTTGAAGTACTAAGAGCAAAGGGGTGGGACAGGGGGAGTCGAGGGGGAGAGACAGACGGAGGAGTGATATTGAAACCATTAAAGCATATTCAGATTCTTCCTCTAACTTAATTTTCTATATTTTTCTCATCTCTCTAGGACACTTTAAGGAGCAAAAACCCTCCAAGACAAGAGCAGAGACATCTTAAATACAGACATGTGCTTTTCTAACACATGGACACGAACACTCTCAGTCATATCTTTCTGTTGTGTCTGTACCAGGAGCAGGTCTTTGGGTTTACACTTTTTTTTTTATGTGTCACCTTGTATCCTTGGATGAGTCCGTTCTGGGTCTCAAGGGGTGGTGTGTCCCAGGTCACTTCCAGGGTGGAGGAGGACACAGCTAACACTCTGATAGACTGGGGAGCCACCGATGGAGCTGCAGCAGGAAATATGTTTCAGTTTCAGCCTAAGGCAGTAAGTTGTTACTCCACTGTACCACACATATGCATGTGTGGTACAGTGTGTACCTGAGGCTAAGGAAAAAGCCATATCACCCTATTTCATCATAGCCTTACAGACCTTTCTGGCTCCCATTCCTCCTGCTTATCCTCACCTCTTAGACCCCTGCATGTGTTATGTATGGCCTACTAAACTCTACAAACAAACACACACACCCCCGTGAATGTGAATGCAGCATCGGTCTCATGGAGGGAGCATGAGATTGTTAGAGAAACTGTAAAAAATGTGTGGATGTTGGTATCGTAATGTGCAAAGTGGCTGCAGACTTTGAGATTTATAACTGCCCTGTAGTAGTGTGTATGAGATAAATTTCCTCTCCTGTGTGTCTAATGGATCCATGGTTTGCCTCTCTGGGGAAAGTTAAACTGGGGTTAGACCATCACCACAAAATAGATGACCTTGTGCAGCTCGTGACAACATTCATATGTGTGTACATGCACATGCACACCCTCACACATCCTACTAAAGAGCACCACTGAGCCTCTCAAAGACAATGACACTCGAGAGGCAAAGAGAGCAAGACAGGAGACACTGACATGACAAAGCGAGAAAAGGGAGAGACTGAGAAAATGACAAGAGCACTGGACAGGACGAAAGTGACAGAAAGCAGAAAAAACAGTGAGACAATTGTTTTAGCAAAACCCAGTAAAGTGCGCTTACTGGTTTCTTCATGAGATTTTAACACCAAATGATCTCTCTGATCATGTGATAGTAAATGGACCTTAAGTTGGGAACATTTTGTCAAATGCTCAAATTATTTATACTTTATATTAAGTATAAATTAAACAAGAGGAACAATCTCATGAAATATGAACAACACTTCAGACTAAACGCTGATGTTCCCCCAGTGACTCTTCTAACTTCTGACTTAAACAACAACAGTCAACAATGAAAATCGTACAGGGTTAAATGTTCATAAACACAGAGACTGTAACCAGTCCGACAGCTTCCTCCTGTTTTCACCTACCTGCTTCTCCGACAGACACCTCGACTGGTGCGGAGGGTGGGCTCTCTCCAATGATGTTGTAGCTTGTCATAACTATCTGGTAACGTTTGAACTTCTTTAGCTCTATGGAGAAACAGCAGTACTTTAAAAACTTTTACACAACGTGCACAGCAAACACATGCCACGGTTGTGACTGACACTAGAAACTGGATTCTCATTAAACGAACTAAAACTACATCTTAAACATAAAGATCCCTGGAGCTTTACTTCACAGTTCCATTTTAAATGACTTACGTGTCAACTCGAACTCTGTTAGCGAGGCACTGCTGACTGTCTTGAAGGTGCTCTTGGCTTGGGAAGAATGAGAGAAAGAGTAAGAACGAGAGCAAATCAATAAATGTTTCAACTCCTGCAATACATTTTGCAATTATAATGCCATTCAAATGTTATGTCAGTGTTTGCAAGACTTTAATGTTTCAGTAGCCCTGTCAGACTCGGTGGACAATGCATTAACACACAATTGTCCGTCTGCCAACATATTTGAATAGATACTCAGTCTACTCTAAAGCACTTCGGGCTGCATAGTACACGATAATATTTTATTACTGCAGAGTTAGAGTGCAATGAGGGTGACCTCACTCAAGACCTCTGAATAAAAATTATTTTGAAAACAATGCAAAAGAGGTTTAATGGAAATTGCTAGCCTTGCACTGATGCATGAACAATTAAACACCATCTTTTTATAAACACTTTTACTAGTATGATAATTCAGATATAAACCTTCTAAACACATTGTCACTGTGCTCATAATCAGGAAGGAAACTTTTTCCCCCGTTTCTGATCCTGTCTTTCATTGGTTATTTAGAGGTTCCACATACTACAGACACTGTCACTGATATATTTAGTTTAAATCAACATCGAGACCACCAGATCGTGTAAAAGGTGTTAATGAAATGAAATCATCATTTTATACTTTCACAATCATCTAAGAACAGAATCAAAATCGTCGGTCATGTTTCTCACAATGTAAGAAAAATATAATATTTGACATTATTTCACTGATTATGGAAATACAGTTCTCTTGGTCATTTGTTTATTAGCTCCACTATAATTAACAGGTTTTAACCTTCCTGGCTAACATTTAGGAAACTAGGAAGAATCTGAGGGAAGTAACGATAACTTGCTTCAATCAGTATCAGTATCACTCACTTATAATGACGGCACTTGTGGTGTTGTTTTTGGTTGCCTGTACTTCTGCTTCGGTGAAAGTGGAGTTGTTCGACTGAAGCTCTCTGTAATACAGCCGGTATCCAGTCAACATCCCGTTAGTGCTGTTGTCACTGGGACGCTGGATGCATGCAAACAAGCACACACAGAGGAACATATGAAGTGATGCATTTCTTGAAAAGGAACTTCTGAATTCTGCTACTGTGCTCGTTTTCTCATTGTAGTGAGGTGACTGACAGGACATTGGCAGACTGGCACAGCAGTATTTTATCAGCAGAGTCCACTTTAAAGGGCTTGTGGGTAGTTCTGGCTGTAACCCGCACAGGCTGAGTGATGCTTCAGTGGGTTTGGCACTCTTGTAAAGAATGATGAAATTGCCGGTGGCTTTGTTTTCCATCGCCTCCTTCTGCTTTGACATAGGGCTAGGAGGAGCGAGAGATGGCATGTCCAAGCAGAAGACAAGGAGTGACAACCAGTGAAGTTGCCACACTATATTTACTGCGTGTTCAGATGTCACTGTTGTTATGAACACCTCTATGTTTCCATAACTCCATAACTTTCTTTCTTTTTCCTCTGCTGCTGAGCACTGATGATGTTTGCCCTCCTGCTGGTACATCCAGCAGGAGTTTGTATATTTTCTCCTCCCTCAGAAATGCCTGTACCTCCCTCAAACACCCCAAACTGTCTGTCCTGCCCTCTGACCTCTCCTGCTCCAATAAATAAAGATACTTCATATACACACAGAACAGCTTACTTACAAACACTGAATTAAGTCAGACTGCTGGAGTCTCATTCTCAATCATTAACCTGCACTTAAAGGTGTTGCTGTGTGTCTTTGTTTATACATATAGTATATGTGACTCAGGGACTGTTGTTATCTTAGAAGTCTGAAAATACCTTCCACTGCACAAGGACTGAGGTAGTTGTTGTTGGTTTCACTGTGAGGATCACTGGAGGTTCATCAGGCACTGGAAGGAAAACACAGAGACTAGTTTCTCTCCATCCCGTTATGTATCTTCTCTTTTATGTATAGAAATCTATGTATTTCCTCCTCCCCCACTCCACCAGCCTCCCAGTCTCTCACCGTCCTGCAGGGTTGTAACAGCCTCCGTCTCTTTGCTGAGGAGGCTGTCTCCTATATCATTGGTTGCCAGCATCCGAAACTTGTATGATGTGAAGGGCTTCAGTCTATTGACAAAAACACACACACAGACAGACACACAAAAACAAACAACAACATACAGTATGAATCTAGGAGTTGTTGCACTATGAACACGGCATTGACTCAATATTATTTTATTATTGCAGTGCATTGGTACTTTAGTCAATAAATCCACAGCAAGACTTTTATAATACTTCTACAAAACTGGATCCATCAGTGTAAGAGCTGACTTTGACTCTTGACCTATTGTGTTACAGTTTATATTTGTACTGTCTTTAATTAGTACAATAATCAATGTGAGGTAGCTTTATAAATTATATAATCAGGTACTTTATGACAATATAACTATCAGAGAAAAGTTTTGAAGACCTTTTCAAGACCAGTTTTCACTACAAATGGATGCATTAGCAAAGGCTCTTATTAATGTTGAGACTCTGCAGATTTTACAGTTGTTTGTGGTATTCTCCTCCTACTCTGCCACAAAAAAACTCAAAGAACACAATGACATGCTCATCAAAACACTGTCTTAAAACTCCACTGGGACCTTTAACACTTCAGGAAAACCACGCCCTCCCCCTCTCATAGAAATGTTTTGTGCTGTCAGTGGCCTTTAAAGATCAGAGAAAGACTTGAACAACAATAATCTTACATCTTTCCTAATTGTCTTTTGTGTCAAAGTATTTTTACTGCCATACTATCACAACAGTTGATCTGCAATTCTCCAAAGTGGAGGCATTAACAAGAGTTACAATTTACATCAGTCATTTTGAAAACAATTGACTCTAGAGCCACTTACAATCAGCCCAACAAACACGCACCCATTGTAAGTGGCTTGCTGAACAAGTCTGCAGCACCGTGTCTTATAGCACGCTAATAGTTTAAAAGTACCCTCTCCTACACACTGTGGGAAATTGATTAACATTTAAAAAGGACAGATGGCTGCAAAACAGTTATTTCCCATCATTTATAATTGATATAGCCTATTATTAATTTGAGTTAATAGGAGTAATTTAATAATTTGACAATTCAACTCCTGCTCACACAACTACCTGTAAGGTCCTTCTCTAGACTTTATTTACTGAGGAGGAGACTACAGAGGACCAGTTAGAAAATCAGCAGGCAACAGGAGAACCACTCGAGTGTCTTCTTGTATAATGATGAGTCAAGCCCAATAAGGGACAAGAAAAGGCCCTATGGTGTTGCAAGTATGGTAGGAACAACACATCAAAGCACCAAACTCTGAGAGGGTGGGGTACCAACAGCACAGGGAGGGTGTTAAGGACAGTGTTTCAAACTGTGTGTGGATTTATGTGTGTGTCTGTGCGTCAGCCCGGGGACTTCAATGTTTTGGTTCTAAAGATGTCTCGGTGGAAAACAACAATTAGGATGGAGAACAAGCAAGTATGAGCATGAGCATGCAGAGACGTAAGCTAATTCCTCCATCCGGTGCTATAATGAGAGCATTCAGTGATAGAATGAGCTCGAAAACAGCATCAAAACAACCACAGCAGCACTAGCATCATGGCAGACAGACTCTCCCTGAGGCGGGTTAGAAGAGGCTGATGCAGACACACTGAGAGAAGGCGCTTCAGCATCCCAAATAGCCCTGTGATAGCTCGTGAAGGAGCGCACACAAACAGTCACGAAGCAGAAGGCACGTGCAGGAACACACTAGCAAAGGTTCATTATATTCATAGGCTGTCAGGGAAGGTGGAGTAGCCGTCCAGTCTGACCACTGTCACCTGCTGCCTTAATAACAGTGTCACCTGGGAGAGGAGGATGGAGGGATAAAGAGGGGAACAGAAGAGGAAGAAATGCAAAAAGGAATGGAGCCCTCTTCCACTGGATGACTGTGGGTGATGCTTGAGGATCTACGAAGAAAAAAAAAAACCTTCCTGATTGTTTCTGAAAGCATTGGCTGTTGATGGGTGGATGGAGGGAACAAAGGAGGTGGTAACTACAAGAGGTTTGACAGATGAAAATGTGAAAATAGTTGCAGAGAGAGACAGTGGACATACAGGACATAAAATGAAAGAAAAAATAAGATGGAGTGAGAAAGTATTAAGAGAACAAGAAAGAGATCAGTTCCTGCTGTGCTGTGATTAGGTGACTGAGATCCTCGATGTTTCTGCAGTGATTATGATTACTCTCCTCTCCCTGGTGTTTTTGTGGTTTGCTCTGTACTTCATGTACTAAATAAATAAAATGTTTCCTGTGTTCTAGTTCTGTTGTTCGCTCTGAGAATTCACACCATCCCTTTCTCCGTCCACTCATCTCCCCAAGGATCCATAAACATTACAAGAGTTTAACAGATTGCTTTAATTAATTCAAGTTCAGCATGTCATGCTAAACTAAATTTCCATGTTAGTGAATGGAGCAAAAAAAATTCTATTTAAGTTTTCTCTGAGGATGCTCAAAATGGCTTAACTTTAATTTCCAGTCTACAGTAATAGTAAAGGCACCTTCACCATTTAAAATTATCAGTAGTTTTTAAGGAATGTATCCTAGATTTTATCAGCTGTAATGTTAGTTTGAAAACACTGTCTCTTAAAACTTGACTCTTGCATCCTCACTATAGATGACTCATATGGCGGATAAGGAAATGATCAGTATTGTTCTTCTGGTACTGTGTGGAGTCAGTTAGTCCTAGTGTGATACGTAAAATCAGACTGTTACTTAATTCTAACATAATCCTGAGTAGCTGCAATTCTTACACACTCAGACAACCGAGACAGGTAGAAGATTTAGTTAATTTATGTGTTTGTCAAATGTAACCTTTCTGTGGTTGCTGGAGTGAAAACTTTGCCAAAACCGATAAGGAGCTAAAATGCTAAACTCTTATATAAAAGCGTTCAGGATGAGTTTTCACACTGCTGCTGTTGTAAACACTGAATGTTTATAATGAAACCTGTAACAATACAAAGTATGAAAGAGTTTATACAACAACCAGCCAGACACATACACATTAACACCATCAAGTGGTTTTAATGTTGTGGTGGACAGGGGTCAGAAAGAACTCTGGTCTGCAGCTTTGCAGCCCCATATGCACCAAACTGTGATGCATAGTGTGTTCTTTTGATCGTGTCCAGAATAAAATTTTTCCCAAGCTGACCTCTGTCCACTACAGACTGACTGGTGTAATCAGCAAGCTTGTTAGGCAGTCGTACTCATGTCTGCATCGTAAGCCATTCAGCTTTACCCATGTCTTACATTCTTGTGTTTTGACTTTTGTAAACACTAAAAATTATAACTGGACAATCACGGTTTGGAGGAAGAAGCAAGTGTCAATGTGTGAGTGGACACATGCATGCGTGTTTGTACCTATCAACAGTCCAGGTGGTCACGTTGTGCGGGATGTCAGCGAGGTGCGTTTTCCATTCCCCATTTGGCAGCTCCTTGACCTGCAGAGTAAAGTATCTCAGGGGGGAGGAGCCTGAGCTGCCTGTCACCCAGTGGAGGCGAAGACGGCAGGATTCAACTCCATCCTGAGGAACAGACAACTTCCTGGGAGGCTGGGGACGCTCTGCGGACGCAGTACGGCAGGAGAACAGGGGAAGATGAAAAGAGAAGAGTGGGAGGAGGAGAATAAATTAGAGGAAAGATGAGAGGGGACAAAAGGGGGAGAAAGTAGAATACGTTATGTGACAAAGGCAGGAACAGGGAAATGAAAGGGAAGCATGAGAGGGAAACAGTGAACAACAAATTTCTAGAGCAATTTATTTAGATTTAAAAAAAACATCCTCGTTGATTTATCTGACATATTCTAAACAAGCATTCAACAGTGGTTTAACATCATGTAGCTGTTTTTACATTTGTGTATTTTTGTTGTTAATAGAAGAGAGACTACATAAAGCACTTTAAATATACAGTGGGCTGACAAATTAAACAAGTCAGGAAGGTCCTGTGAATAAAAAGGTCAAAAAATCCACACATTTATCTCCATCACAAATGTGGGTGTTCATTAGATGAGTTGAGTGTGCAGATGGTTTGAAACACATTTACTCTAAGTTAATTTTAGTTTTAATTTAACTTTAGTTGGAACTATTATGAAAAAGGCAGCATGTTATAATGTGTAATGATCTTTCCTTTAAACTGCTGTGCTGTCACAGTGATATTTCTCTGTCAAGTCTTTGTCATACACCTGCAGACATCTAAAAAGCAGACTACACACTGTGAAAAATTATTCAACACCCTGCTGATTTCTTCTCTTTTTGTGTGTATCTCAAACTAAACTGTTTCAGATCTTCAAACTAAATCTAACATAAAACAAACACAACCTGAGCAAACACACAAAAAAAGTTATATTGTAATTATAATTGTATTTGTTGAAGTAAAAAGTTTATGTTTTACCAACTAGGTCTGTGAGACAATCATTCGCCTCCTAAGTTACCACATCCAAAAAAGTATCAAACTGTATTAAGATCAGCCCGTGAAAGGTTAAACGAGTTATGTCTAAGGCTGTGGAACTCCACAGAGCCACATCGAGAGACACTATTCACAAATGTACAAGACGTGGAACAATAGTGAACCTTCCAAAATTAGTCCAAGAGCACAGTGACGACCCATCCAGGAACTCACAAAAGATCCTAGGAAAACATCCAAATGCAGACCTCAATAAAGGTCAGTTATCGTCACTCATTATCCGACAGACACTGGGTAGAAAATAACATTTATGGGACATTGTTAGGTGAAGGTATTAAGGCTTGTCTGAGTTTCTACAAAACACACCTAGAGGGGTCAAATTGGAGTCTGGCGTAAACCAAAAAACAGAATTCCACAGAACAACATCATGGAGGTGGCAGTGTAATGCTGTGGGGATGCTTTTCTGCCTCAGGGAAATATGAATTCTGCTTTCTATCAGAAAACGCTGAAGGAGAACGTCAGGTCATCAGGATTACTTTTTCACATTGGTGATATGAGGTATTACATAATCTTTTTGCTTCCTGTATTTTGTGTGTGTGCCTAGGTTGGCTTTGTTTAATGGTAGATTTTGTTTGAATAAAACTGTTTAGTGTGACATACACACAAGAAGAGAGGAATCAAAGAGGGGCAAATGTTTGTTTTTTTTAAACAGCACCAACAAATCAGTTTTCTAGAGCAGAAAAGTAGCTGAAGAAATCTGGTTTCTCTGATCCCCTGCCTCGAATGTTGAAGAAATCAGCTCATTGCATACTGTAACCTAGTTACTTAAATGTATGTAAATGCATGTATGAGAGCCCTGCTGAGAAATGTCTGCATTCAATATATTTCTCCACCCATTAAATCAGTTTTTTCCTTCTATATGTAGCTTTACGCATTTAAATGAACTGTATCCTGGAGAAACAGAGACTGTCATGGAACATATGCTGCAAATACCTTGTAGCACAGGACATGGGCAGCTGACATTTACATAACATATGTGTAAATGAAACAGGACATCTAATCAGTGCACTCAAAGAACCAATTTTTCAACAGATTGCCGGTGTGTGTGTGTCTTTTCTATTCAATTAGAGGATGAGAGATGGCTCTGGGAGTCAGTATCGTTGTACAACTGTGTTGGCAGTGGCCGTGTGATTAGTAGATGTGTGTAAACATGTGCATGCACGCACAGGTAAAAACACACGGCTGGGGGCATAACTGTTTAATTTCAGGCGCATCAGGTTATTGATTAAGTCTAGAAATAACTACATTATTGATTCTCTCTGAAGTTTAATTAATCTGCACTTATGTTCTCTAACAAAAGCACAAGTCACACACACACTGACACACGTACACAGTCTTGGTTTCCTTCCTTCATCCTTATCACAAGCAATTTAAGTCAAATCTGTTTGTCTCCCTTCTTCCCTGGCGCCCTTATTCATCAGTTCCTTCAAGATTTCCCTCTTTTGTTTTCCTGATACCGTCTGTGTGTCCCTGTCGGTTCTCCTCTTGTTCTGTTCCACAGTAAAGATCATATTCTGATAATAAACTCATAATTGTCAGAAGTGCTGCCCTTTCAACACTTCCATGACTGTTTACTGCTACCCAGGGGAGAGGAGAGAATATGGAGGGAAAACGGAAGGCATAGAAGAGGAGTGAAGTGTAGAAGAGTGAAAGATCAGGGCTGTACTAGAGGAAAGGAAAGATGGAGTGTGGAGAAATAAATTCGACTAAATATGCTACTACATGTTATCCATTAACTTATCACTTATCAGCCTCTTGGAGACAAACATCAGCATAGACAAGTCTCTCTGGAGGGAGTCGCAGTTTTCTCTGTAATACATGCGTGCGCGTTCATTCAGCCTCGCATACATACACACCCACGCGCACTCAAAAAGCCAATTTTCTTCTTGTAGGGATTAAGTTGGTCTCTTCAGCATCATCAGAAAGAAATCTCTATTAGGCCATTCCGTCTATCTCACTGTGAGAATGGGCCATTATGTTACTGAAGTGGAACAAGGAACCACTGAATTCTGTTCTAAAGAAATCCTGATAATGATGCTGCAGATGTTATGATATCTGATCCAATTAAAATGCACTACACAAGCTGACAGCTACGAGCAGAACAGGTGACATCATGATTCCAGGTTTTCATAGAAATTCACACTAGCACACTGTCACATTTTAATATAGGGGGTTTTGTAGCATTTCAGTGCTTTGCTAGACATACACGGTGCTGGCTGACAGAGAAAATTGGAGAGAGCGATCAGGGATGACATATATCAAAGCCTGCGAGCTACGTTCAAACCAAAGTTATTCATGCGTTAGCCTACAGTGACACCAGGAGCACTGTAACTTTATTTTTAAATTGATGTTTCACTTTTGTGGGATAGTTTCTTATAGTCTTCTTCTCGTCTCCTCCTAAAAGAAAAACTAAAACAACCATGCATCTAGTGTAGTCCATACATAAACACAATCAGCAGCCAACATGTAATGATCAGTAAAATCTTCAGTCATCAGTGTAACTAGTAACTACTACAAGCTGAATCTTCCTTTGGTTTCAGTTAAAATGGCTCTGCTGAGGCAGAGTGTGAGAGGAGGAGCTGAAGTCAAGATGTCATAAAATCATCACAACCTCTGAATCAGAGAAGGCTGAAAACTAGATTTTCTATTTGTTTTAAAATTGAGGGAAAAAGAAATGCACTACTTTACCTCTTTAAAAGTCAAGTCAATATGAAATGTGTTCCTCCTTTCTAATTTTTCTTTGGTTTATAGAAATAAAAGAGTTACAGTTACTGCTCAGGATCCTTTAGTATATCTCCCACACAAGTATGGGCTGTCAGACTCTATTTAAAATTCCTGTTACTGTTGCAGTTTATACCCGACGATGAGGTCACTGACTAAAATGAGTCGAAATGTTAAAGGGAAATTAGCAATTTTTTGCTGCCCTAAAAGACAAAATTACCATAACTGCAGAGTGCAAATAGAACTATTGATCAAACCTAATTACTTTGGGTGAGAATCGAAGATTTATGACTTTCTCACTTTCTGGCCTGTTCTCCCTCCAGACTTCCAGTCTCATTTTAATTCTCACCTACTAAATGTACATTATTCACCCGCCCACAGCAGAGCACGGTGCCACGAGAAAGAAGCCAGTGTTGTAAGAGAGTTGGCGAGAAAGGCCGATAATCCTTGTCTCATTTAACAAGTCACTTCTTTTTGGACAGTTCAGTGCATGGTAAGAACATGACGTTATATCATGTATGCATACTTTATCAAAGCCACCACGACTTTTTAATCTACTACTATTACAAAGACCCTTCAGTAGTTTTTGAATCTCTTTACTCATTATACCTCTGCAGGAGGACTAATAGCTGGTTATTTCAGAATCTACATTTGCTGCCAAGCAGCTCTTCCACCACAGGAATTTCTAAATGTCACTTTGTCTTGCTGTATGTCAAATGGCCTATAGGTTAAAAAGGTCAGCCGTTTTATTTTGTGCAATGCTCATTAGCAACGGACCCTAGACATCCAACCAGAAAGTACTTGTTCCTTAAGCACAGACAACTTGTTCTAACTTCAAACCTAAAAAAAATCCTGCAGAGACTTCTCAGCAACCACAACCCAGTACACCTCTAAGTAGAGATCATACAATTTTAAAATGCTAAAACTTCACCTGACCTTTCCAGACTCTTTCTACGCTGGAATTATTCAAACAAATGACAAAAAAGCAATAAAAAACAGTCTCCTGTAATAGACCCATCTAATGGCAAACATTTAAAAAAAAATCACAGATGAAATTAATTGAACATTAATCAAGTCACTCCTGCTTAAAATTTGCTCATTTATAGAGTTTTGTGACTAATCTGGTTTATTTAGCACATTTATTTTCTTATACATCACTAAAAATTGCAATTGAGTTTCATTAGAGGTTATTACATTGCTGTGGGATGAATGCCACAAAAGATGCATGACACATATATGGAGGCACTGCATGAAAAGGCAGATTTTATTCATCGTTAATCAAAGCCTCTGAACTAATACCTCATTATTCTTGTTGAATTATCCAACAATGTAGAGATGTATTTTTTATGGAAACAAAATGAACGCACACAGGTTCCATTAGTGTCTGATTTAATACTGTTTAAATATTAAATCATACTGTTACGGTTCTTACCTGTCTTGATTTAAAGGGACTGGGACGAATGTTTCTAAAGAAGTTTTTATTCTGTGTACGTCAGTGAATAGAGACACACACATAACACACATTTCATGTCTTCATGTCTTTTAAATATTACTCGTATCCATCAGCCATATCCTGTTTGGTGCAAACACAGAAATGAAACCTGCAGATATTGTGGGTCGGCACTGCAAGTAAAGCATGGATGCCACTAATAACATTAACTGTGGAGTCTCTGTTGTCTCTGGTTGAAAGTTTTTTTGCACCTCTGACTCCTGTTTAACGTCACTGCTGGATGAGGTGGGACATGATCAGCAGCGTGTCTGTAACCTCAGCCATGCTGTACCACACAGAGACTATTTGACACAGACTAATTGTTAGTGCTTTCAACCACGTCTTGTAGTCTTCCTCAGCAGAACAAGACTTTTATTGATACTCCGTACCAGTTCAGTACCTTATTGATACTTGTCTTTTTTTTTTTAACTTTGCAAGAAAAATAATACATTTAAAACAGGATTATAATGTAATTCTCCTCCATATAAAACTATTGTTTTTATGGCAGTAACAGTGCTGTTAAAGCTAAATCATTAAAACTTAAAAATATCTGAAATTAAAAAAACTGAGTAAAGTTTTAAGAGAAAGTTAAACAGTCTAATCACTCATCAGTCCTGTTCCCTGAAATCCTGCTGACAAGCTGGAAATGTAGCTTTTCTTCAAATGTTTGTCTGTTAAACAAACGCTTTGTGAAATTAACCTTAGATTTTTACTTGTATTTCAAGAATCGATATATGATGTCCTTTAACCTGATGTCATGTTCTTCTCCTTGGCTTCTCTGCTCTGCTGCTCCCTGGTTTTGTGAAGTACCAATAAAAGAACTGGCCTTAAAAATTCAGAGTTCTTAATAATTTAGGAACATTCAGGGTCTGATATTTCTGGGGCAGCTTGAGTGTTCAGGCAGGTCGGGTGTTTTTATTGAGAGTGGTGCGTATCAGACCGATAGCAAGAGATCCTGAGGACTGTTAAAGTGTATGTGTGTGTCCTTTACCTCTGCGTTCAGTGGTAACAACCAGTGCTTCCTGTACTTCGCCCCAGCCCACGGCAGTGCGAGCAATGAGTCGGAACACATAGCTCTGCTCAGGGGAGAGTCCTGTGACGGTGAACTGCCGAGCATTGGAGCCCACCTCTACTGTGGTCCAACGCAGAGGGTCCCTGCTGTCAAGGCGGTAGGAGATCTGATAGCCTAGTGTGTGACAGAAGGAAACACAGGAGGTGGAAGAAGACAGTTGATATTTGTGCGAAATTCTTGTGTGAATGTGTTTCTGTGTGTCTTTGTGGCCTACTTTAGATCACAGAGCCCACAGAAATCAAAGACAGCACAATATAAGACAGGAAAAAGCCTGAAAACATAGCTACGCAATGCCATACCAACCAACCCCATTTCCACAATAAAACATACAAACATGCTCTGCAGCTCCTGAAAAGTCAATTTTGACCTCTTTCATGTTAGTTAGTGTATGTATTATTTCCCAACCCAACTATAGAGAAAGTCATAAATCCACACACTCACATATCAAAGCTCAGACACTTATCTATATACATGCATACGTTTTGTAACCAGTGGCACCTGGTGGCTTTTTGCTGTCGTCTCCCTGATTCGTAGTGGGGTAGATAAAGAGGGTTAGTTTGTACAGTTTTTGTTCTAGCTAGTTTGACAAACTATATATCTTTTGTTTGTTTGTTCCACTTCCATATTTTACCCATTGCAGGAATCCTTAAAGACTTAAAACTTGTACCCATGTGTGGATTGAAGTGCTGTGTGTTTCCATAAAGTGTTACAATTTGGTGTGCAGTGTATCACCTTAAGGTTCCCATACATTTTCAGTCACATTTAAAGTAGTTATGGAGTATGGCATAGCCAGCTCGGATTCTGATTCATATATTGTTTGTGTGACGTTTAATATAATAAATATTGTAAATGTACCTTTATTTTTGTCATTAGTGGGATGGATGGGACTGGACATCCCCTCTGCCCAGTGCTACAGTTATATAAACATACAACCCTGTTCCCTTGGCTGTGACCCATGGTGTACACGGCTTGTGTCTGTTTTTCTGTCTCATGTGCAGTAGCCCATGTAATAACACTAAAACCCTTCAACACATACACTCACACTCAAACCACTGATCCCCAACCAAGCTTTCCACAGGCCGTTGGCCCCTCACAAAGACTCTCAGTATGAAGATTGTGTTGTGCACCAAATACATACAACTAACGCTCACAAACTCACATGTGCATGTTGATTGGTTCACAGTAAAACTGTCAAGATGGTAATCTGCTCATAGTCACTTAATCTGGTTGTGTGGCTGGTAATCTCATCAGGTAGTCTGATTGTGTGTTAATGTGAATGCATGTAGAAGATTACTGGATAACAACGACACTATAAATCCTCTTGCATCTAAACAACTGGGTCAGAGCACTTCATTATGTTCTGTACTGAATATCATTAGGACATCACTGCTTTAACACACACAAGGCTAAATCTCCATTACAAAGCAACTATGTCATGTCAGTTAAAGCAAAAAGATTTAGCACATACCATTTATTTCATCTCGCCTCTCACCTTAAGGCATCAAAATCTCTATTTATCTCTATCTCTATCTGGCATTTGGCTGCTCAACTAATTGTACTGGCTTTGTCTGTCTTAATGAAAGAATGACAGCAATGGCAGTGCTACCTACTGCCTTTTCCTGCATGAAATATTATATAATAAACAACTTCAGAGGTGAATGTTTTAAAGAAAACAGCCTGAGCAGAGCATACAGCAACAACAGGTTGTTATGTTGGTGGTGGTATGTCTCTTATCTCTCCTGTCCCAATTCTACACTACATACCACTTGTATAACGTTAAATCACAGATATCTCTGTGCAATTTCACCCTATAAGACCTATGAGCAGTTTTCTACTCTCAGCTGCACTCGAGGAGGCTACATACAACTCTGCCTTGTAGATTTCTCAGCCTTTTCCATAAAATAATATCACAGAGCAGAATGTAAATCATTATAATGACTTGCCACTCATGATATCTTAATGAATATTTCATAGTTTAAGTGTTTAATTGATTGTTTTGCATCACATGTAGATTACAATTTATATTGCAAACACAGAAGATGTTCTAAATGCACAGAATATGGATGCATTAATTGAACTAAGTGAGAATAATGATGACCTGATATACTTTACTAATATACTCCTGTGTTTACTGCTTCTGTTTTAATTCATAATATTTTCTTCTTCCTGCTCGTGTATTAAGAAAAAAAAAACATCCATCCAACCCTGATTAAATTACAACACTTATAGTAACGGCGTGCCTTTGGAGGCTTGTGCACACCACTCTAGATATTCTCTGAGACAACACAACCACCAATATTGTAGGTTTTTTCATACAAATAATATAATACTATATTAAAAAGTTCCAGTCGAGACTTTATTTTCTGTTAATTGACAAGGAAGGACTAAACTGAATGCAGTTTCATTCTAATTCTCAAAATGTGTAGCCCAAACCTACTTTTATTCTAATTCTCTCCATGTGCTGCATGTATTAAACCAAGATGGGTCGTTACACTTTATGATTCTTCAGAGAATTAGCGAATCTCAAACATAGAAAAAATCTCCACGAAAACAGCAGTCGCCCCACAGATGAAGGTAGTTTATACATGAATAACCAAATTACTCAAAACCCTAATGTAATGGACATCCAGTGGCTTGGGTAAAAATCTAACATTGTGTTTTTGTTAAATTGGGTATGAATGTGCTGTATAGTAATGAAACCCAGCCTGCTTCTACTATCATTTGGTAGCTAATTCATAATCATACTTGCAATACACATGATTTCAGATGAAATACACATTGTTTTTTTATTTAAAGAATGTAACATGAAATTGTACACAAAGAAGCTAGCATGAATCAGTGGGTGGGCAGCAGCAGCACACTGTATGAAGCACAGGAGTGGACTTACACACTACAACCTACTTAATATTATTTTAACTCTCTAACCTTTATTTTTATGGAGCATACAGCATGAGCAGTTTCTCCATGTCCCTTTGAAAACTTGCATTTTGTGTATAATAGAATAACAGTCACTCAAACAGAGTGGCTTTTAGTAACATACTGATTTTTTTGAGGATTTAATTTTGTTAGTTTAGTGTATGAATACAGAACATCGTTAACCTTAATTATAATCAGTATGCACAGAAGTATGGAAATGGGATGCATTGTCTATTTGCCACTGGGGTGTTTGTGCGCTTGTGGCTGTATTATATTCAGATAGGTCAAGTGAAAACACAAATGCCTCGCTGCCTTCTGCTAAATTAGACTGTGCACCTTCTGCAGAGCTGTTTCTCCTCTGTCCACCTTCTGTGTCAGTGCCCCATGGGTTGAGAACACAAGGAGAAATGAGGCAGTCATGGGCTCTAAAGAAAGCGGTACACTATAGTGATTTTGTATCTGCATAAAGTAACACACACACACACACACACACTCACACACTCAGCAAGGACACAGCGGGACTGCGTGCTTGTGTGTGTCTGTATGATGGAGAGAGAGAAATTTGCCCTCCCACTCATCCTTCTGTCACAGAGTGGTGTCGCACTAAATGTCCTCCCTCTTACAATACAGTCACACATCACTCACACTGTCCTGCTTGACTCCCTCTCCCACTGAGAGGACAAATACTACACCTCTCTCTCCCCCTTGTGCAACACACACACACACACACACACACACACACACACACACACACACACCTGTCCCTCCCCTCACCTCTATATATCTCCTCACTGCTGTCTCTCCCGTTCTCTCTTTCCAGCTCAGCAATTCACACATTCCTCTTGCCTCTACCTTGCTTCTCTTCCTCTTCATTAATCTGTTCTTTCTGATTCACTCTGCATGCTGTCATTTGCAGTTTCAGAAACAAGTCATATGCGTGAATCTCACCGTGATTATACTGTATATAATGATCCTATGTATGCATTAGGAAAGGTGTCTTGCTTCGGCAGCTATAATACCCTTTTTCCCCAGGTACAAGCCTGACGCACACTTGTACACAAATACATAAACACCAACAAACTGGCAGTGAAGTGGAGAGAAGAGTGAGCTGACCCCTGTCTGAAAGCTAAAAACAGAATCAGCTCTTTTCCATTTTACGGCTTTTACTTCCTTCTTTCCTTTGAAAGATCACAGTGGTATGTGTGCACTTCTCTGTGTGTGTGTGTGTTTAAAACTGCTAACTCTTTTCCTCTATAAGCCAAGCTCTGTCCTTTAGCAATTGAAAATAAATGTATTGTCAATACAAGAACAAAACTTTGGATTTGCTTTAAATGTTGCTCACAAAAGAAAACTGCCTTCTTGTATGCGTGTGTGTTTGTTTTTCGCACCTAATAAGATGCCGTTGGGGTTCGTGGGTGGTTGCCAAACCACCCTAACAGATGACAATCGAACTTCTGGAAACACCATCCTGACAGGGGGGCCTGGGACTGGAGAGAAAAACAGAAGGAGGTTGGCAGGAGAATGCAACTATAAATATGTGTACAAAGCACAGCAGAAAGAAGTCCAAAGAACAACTTAAGAGTTGTAATGAAAACGAGAGTATGTAAACATCAAGCACTTTTTGTATGATCTGTTAATGCGTTAGTTAGATGCTCTCCACACATGTACGCACATCTTATACGTTTTTAAGAGGTACCTTTGAAAAACATAAAATGTAATTTTCTCAGAACTCTGACTCTGTCTTTGTTCCTGATATAAGTACAAGTTCCACACCACTAAATACATGTCATCGTGTGTGTGTGTGTGACTGACGGACAGGATGACGGTTCATTATACACTGCTGGGAATTGGCTTGCCCGCTCTTGTTTCATCCTGAAATGAGAAAAACTTCAAACGTGACACTGTTTGATAGAGGATGTGTGTTTTTTTTGGTATATGTAATTGTGTGTGTGTTTGTGTTTTATTATTCAGAAAGACCAGACTCGGTTGCTGGCATCCTGAAAAGTCTGCCATGGTTACCACATCTCTGCATCAGAAGAGATATGCACGCGGGGTGCACACTAACGTCGGTACACACACACATAAACAATGTGTTCTCCATGTGGAGAGTGTGGAGGTGGTCTGACAGGTGAGCTGAAGTAGGGAGAGATGGACTGATGGCTGACAGCGGAGGTGTGAAGAGGTGAAAACCAGCCACGGAGGTGAAAAAAAGGCACATGTGTTGAACAAACTGCTGGACAAAAAGGTCAGTGATCACATTGAGGCACAGAATGAGAGCTTACCATCCTCTTTGGTTCGGAGCAGAATGGGGCTGCTGGGAGGGCCGTCACCCATCCGTGTGTACGCCAGCACCTGCAGCACATAGACCGTGTATTTTTGGAGAACCCCGAGGAGCAGCGACGCGCTCCCCTCTCCTTCTGCCACCTGAACACTGGGGGGACCTTCTGAATCCTTCTCGCTGTACAACACCTGGACAACACACACAAATACACTACATATAAATTCACATACTCTATCACAGAATACCACAGTTCTCTCTGACAGCTCTGTAAGTATTGTTTATCTTCAGTTCCTTTAGATGCAGTTGCTTTGGTAGCTTTAAAGGATAGGATGGGTGATATTCAGTATTTTTAATCACTGTCCAAAAATCCTCTAAACAACAGGAAACAGAATGAGCAGTAAGTTTGGCTTTTTCTTTCTCTGACTCCCCTGCTCTGACTAAAGCACTCATCCCCAACCCTGTTTGTTCCCACCAATCTCATGAAAAGGGGGGGGCCTGCTAGTGATGAACCCACAGTAGTTCCCCTAAGCTGTGCAGAGCTTTACAGCAACTTTCAGGCCACTGGTTTGGTTTTCTGACCCATAATTCTACAGTTTTGATTCACTGTCACTTCGTTGATAGTGTCCATTCGGCCACAACTGGCAAAAAAGCTCTGAAAGCCCACTGGATATCACGTGTCCAGCACACCAAATGGCAGAAGATGCTAGTAAGTAAACACAATGGAGCTTTCAGCAGGTAGCTAAACATCCAGATACTTCTCCTCAGAATCTAGTGGAGACAGTGCTAAAAGAAGATTTTTTGTGTTCTAGTACTGCTCTGTACAGCAACTTGCTGGATGTGTTGACTGTGTGACTATTCATCATATCAGCTAGTGGCATGTTTTTCCCATAACTGAGTGACTGCAGGTTCCAAAAAAATAAAGTTTTACAAATACATGTTTAATTTGTTTAAAATAAGCAAAGTTAATTACTAAAACAGCTGTGCACAGTTTTACACAAATGTCAGTCAAATGTGTTTATCTGCACATTTAGTATGATTGTGAATTTACAGCACTAGAGCTATGTGTGTGGAATTGACCCAAAATACAGTGTCCGTATTTCTCATTATGAAGTAAATCTGATTTAATATGACATCAATTATACATAAAAATTGCTCACACATGTGCACAGCATACCACAGTTACAATGCAGGACCAGTGCATTGGTTTTAACAACAATGGAGGTCTGCAGCACAGAGGAATATGCTTTATCCTGCTTCGGCTATAGAAGCAGTACACACACATCGTTTTGGTCTTTTCATGGGATTTGACAATGGGAAAAATATCGACTCTCATGAGAGTCATATTTTAAGTGAAACACCTACTAAACTGGTCCTGAAATTAAAATAATCCCAGTGCTCACATCTAAAAAACACAAATCAGCACACACTGTACTTTCACTGGCAACCGGCTCCAATTTGAATATGTGTCAAGAACTGCTCTTTCTTGTGCCTTCTCTCTCTCTCTGTTTCTTTTCCATGTTCATGAACTCCCTGCCACACTTGAAGCCATTTTGAAGGAAAATGTCAGCTCTTTAGTGTCTAAAAACAGAAATAGTCATAAGCAGTGCATGGCAGGAAGCGGGAGAACAATTCAGCATCTAATAAGGGATGGAAGGTGTTGAAGAGCTGCTGCTGGCAACTATTCCCATCTATTAACATGGTACTCCTGCTGTACTGCGCGATCCTCAGGAGGGCAAGAGAAAACACACAGATGGGGAAAGTGATGTGCTGTGGGCACGGTGAATGATAAGACCTGAATTTTACATATTTAAAAAAATGTACTAGCCTGTGTGCTTCTGTATACATATATATTTATAACATAACTGTGTCCACACAATTGAGGATAAATCCCCTCTTTTAGAGATTTGTTCTGCTATGTTTTGTTTGGGCGGCGATTAAGAGCTGTACTCACACCACATTTATATCAGCAGAAGCATTCCTCATTTGATTTCTCTTTCTGCAGATGTTAAGGAGCGCTACTGTACACACAATATGTGCCACTGAACAAGAAAAGCGGTGCCGCAAAAATAAAGATATGTGTCTTTATTTTTAAAATCAAAAAAAGAAAGGAGCACATTAAACTACATTATAATAAACCCCTGGAGAGAGTGCATGGGAGCCTGCAGCTGGAACCACACTGGGTGTAAAAGAAAGGGTATGACTGAAAGTAAGTGGTGCACTCAGACAAATAAATTGTGCATCTCACACGTCAGCATCAGCAGTATTTATCTAGCGTTTTCTTAGAAGCCTGCACATCAGAGTTGGTCAATTACGTTATCATGAGGGGTTGCAGCAAAGCAGATTTTTTTCTGATTTACAAGAAATACAAGAAAAGGATGAGCTTTAATTTGGCAGATGTGGATAGACTGTAGGGTATGTTGTGTAAGTGGGTCACAAGTCTGGACTTAAATACTAATGCAGAATCTCCAAAACACTTTCAGATTACTTATATTCAAAACATCACCTTATCCAGCCTAAACTGCATATTATGTATTAAACATTAAAAATAAAGCTCCTTCAAAACCAACAGGCTTTATGGATTATTGTCCATTTTTCATAAATGAATAATCCAGCCATTGTTTCTACTACAGCATGACACAAACTGTTTTATGAAAGGGTATTAAACATTAAAGCCTCACTTATATGCCTGTGCACAATTACACACGCCCCCAGACACAGTTACTGTAGCTGTATGCCTTTAAAAAAAATAAACTAAGCCGTTACAGGATATTGCATCATATTTACTTTATATCAGATGTTTGCATCCTGTATGCGTGACAGTGCGTGTGAAGGTGTTGGAGGACGTGTTAATCGGTTGACAGCGTCAAGAGAAAATGCGAGGAAGGGATTTGCCTGTGTCTGTGTGATTATTGCACCTTGTATCCAAGTACGACTCCGTTCTTCTGAGCCTGAAGGACGGGAGACCATGTGAGCAGGATCCTGGTGGAGCTCACTGCCTCAGCAGTCACATTCACCGGAGATCCAGATGGAACTAAACAACACACACACACACACACACACACACACACACACACACACACACACACACACACACACACACACACACAC
>JAUYWH010000001.1:5377986-5392591 GCA_034779795.1 Ctenopoma multispine
CACACACACACACACACACACACACACACACACACACACACACACACACACACACACACACACACACACAAAGCCATGCGGGAGTATTTGTTACTTCTGTTACTTCTAAATGCATCCATGCTTCAGTGTTGCTATGAGTCATAAAATGTGTTAAGTGTGCAGAGTGCGTGTGAGAGACTACATCCAGGAGTTCTTGTACCCGTATTGGGAGATAGCGAGCAGGGTGTAAAGAGGGACTTAAAGCGGGGGATAAGAAACACAGACAAGTGCATCACTTCATCTAATGTCCCAATGGTGTCGCCTGTGACAACATAATCCCTGTGAGTGTACAAAGTGTGCGCATGCACACACACACATGCAGACGTCGCAATCCCATTACAGATGAAGGTGGAGATACAAAGTGATAAAGAGACAGACTGACACCTACACGAGACAGGCAGACACACAGATAGAGGAGAAGAGAAAGGAAAGAGGAGGAAGAGTTGCTCCTGTTACGAGTGGCGACAGATCGTGCTTACAAACTGTACACTCCTGACGGCCCTTGAGCAGGGATTACAGACGCCCATCTCTCCTCTATTTCCTATTCTCCTTGTCTCTTATCCCTTTGTCTCCTCTTCTCTTTAATGCTTTTTGCTGCCCTTCCCACTTTCTCATCACCTTTCTTCTCCCCTGCCCTCATCCCTCTCCTCCCCTCTAGCTAGTTGCAGAAGGGTAATAAGGATCTGCATGCAGCAGCTGTGAAGGTGCTGACAAACAGAAAAGTCTCAGATGGAACTGTCTCTCTGTGTGTCTGCGTGATTTATCTAACTTCACCTAATTCTTGCAATACTGCAGAAACTGGCGAAGAGTGAAATGCGTGTGAGTGAGTTTGTGTGTCTGTCTGCATGTTGTAGCACTGTTGTTGTATAGACAGTGTTTTTCACTTACCTGTATTGAGTGAAAGGAGTGAGGTTAGGGATCTCCAGCACGTCTGCGTCTGGCTGGTTGTCTTTCTGGTGCACAACTCTCCACGGCCCCTCTTTTCTATCCTCCTTGACTACCTGTTAACAAAAGATAAAGTTTGTAAGAGCAATTTATTTTGCTGCTGTTGTTTTCAGGATTAGCAGTGCCACAAAAGTGCCCAAACACACACGCACACACACACCTGTGCTTCCACAATCCATCGTGATATTGCAGTTTTTCCATCAGGACCAGGGCGAAACCGAAGTGTTGCTGTCCGAGGGCTGATGTTGGAGATGACTAAATTAGAGGGAGCACCTGGAAGTTCTAAATATACAAAAGAAAGAGGTACATAAAATATCTTTTGATCAAAAGATGCAGAGTCATTACTCTCCCAGTAATTTTATTTTTGAAAAGTAAGCAGTGTATGTACTATATTTGTAATGTTCCAATAAGGAGCTACAATTTCTCTGGAATGAAAACCACGTCTGCTTTTCTGCTCCAGCTACTATTACAGCAATGGTAGTGCAATAGGCATTTCTTACAAAAAAACAATGTTTTCTGTCAACCAGAAAATAACCACAGGACAACAGCAAGGTGAAATATTTCAAGTGGATGAATCAGCAGAAATGAACAAAATAAAAAAAATACTTTTCTGTGAAGAACAATGGCAAAGTGAACAAAATGTTGTTTTAACTACAACATGACTTACAGTAACATTGCTACTATAACACTGATAAAAGTAAGAAAAAGAGAGGGAACTCGTTTCACCAAGGACAACTTAAGCACAAAAAAGTCGAACTGCACCAAGACACTGTATCCACTCCTTTATAATGTGACCATAAAAAATGGAAAATAAAAGACTGGTCACAGAAAAAAACGTTAATTTTACTAAAGCACCAGCACTTACGCTATAGCTGTATGACTCTCTCCCTCAGAGGAGTTTATTTCATAATTTTCCAAGGTCAACAATACAATACAGAGAAAAATCTGCACACCAGTGGAGGCGAGAGGTGAATTAAATGCACAGTTCACTTTAGTCCATTTAAGGCCTATAAATGTCTGAGTATGCAGCACATCTCATAAATTATGTTTGACCCATTCTTATTCTAACATTGCTCCATCCCCATGGGAATAATGAGTGACAGGAAATGGGCAATGTCAGTGACCAGTTACAGCAGCCTGAATGGCACAGCCAGAAGAGAAGCTGTGAACGCAATGATCAGTCAGTGTGTACCTGCCTCACAAAGTCATGTCACATGCACAATGACGAACTATGTATGAACACACACAGGCCTGACAAGATTCAGCTCATAAATGTGCAGGTGGTAGAATTACACAAACTCAATACTCAACTAAAACACAAGTATTTCCATCCATCAATTATCCTATACATTAACCGCTTTTCCTCTCAAGAGTCAAGGGAGTGCTGGAGCCTACCCCTGCTGTCATTTGGTGAGAGGTGGGATATACCATGGACATGTCACCAGTCTATCACGGGGCTGACATATAGAAACAGATAAACATTCACACCTTTGGGTAATTTAGTCACCACTTACCCTAACTATACAGGATGGTGGGAGAAAGCTGGAGTAAATAGAAGTGATTACCTAAAAGAAATACTCCTCTACAGGTAGAGGTACCACTTCAATGTCTTTAGACAGGTTGATACTGTAAAATTCACTGATAGTGCTCAAGTACAAGTACTCAAATAAGAGGTAATAAGGTGAAAAATTATAGTAATTAACAAAAATATAAGGGTCAAATATCTGTGTTAGCTTGTATAGGTAATTTTTGTTACCTACACAAGCTAAGTTGTACCCAAGTAAACGTACTCAGTTACAGCCTCTGCATACATGTTAAGTCTAATATATATATTTTTTCTTTTTCTACTGTTTTCTTTCAGTTTTATCTGTTGCACACAAACTTTTAACAGCTTTGATCTGGAGGATAAATGCTCATGGAAAACATTTAGACAGTAACTCTCCTCATCACCTGGCAAATGGTTCACACTTGAAAGCCAAATGGGCCAATATCAATAGCTGGATAAAACAACAATTGGAAATCAACTAATTCAGTCTGAATAGCTGCTTTGGCCACATTCAAACAGAGAGCTGCACTGACGGAAACCAGCAACCAGACGATAAATGTTATTTTCTTCTGGTGATGATTTTTTTTCTTTTCGTTATCCTGGAATAAATAAGTTGGAATAATAATATATTTTATATGCACATTTCAACCAGAACTAAATATTCCAATGAAAGGTTCACAACTCCACCTTTCAAATGCCACATACAATTTATAGCTGGCTGTAAATGGACTTCTTCACTGACAGCTGTTGAATTGCATTGGCACTGGTCTGGTAAGGAGCTCGTGTGAGAACTGAGTTTGTTTTCTATGCCTTAATAAAAAAGAGTCCACAACAGCTTCTTTCTGTTAATGAAATCATCACAATGTATTTTGCTCTAAATTATCTCACTCAATCACAACACTTTAGTCCCACTTTTCAACCACTCCTCTTCACAGGGATTCATTAATGCTTGGTGTTTCTGGATTGTGTAAGTGCTCTGATGGGATCTTCTGTAATCCATCTAATTCTGCTGGAGCATCACCAGAATCATATTTGCTGAACATGGCAGAATACAGATCTGTAAAGCCGACGTGTTAAGTCAAAGGCTGTACGTCGTAACACATCGGTACACTGAGACATCAAACCCATTCTGTAGAATATCTGAGGAGATTTTTATTGTAAAAACCCCACATAACATAACTCGATCCAGTTATTATGGAAACAAGGCAACATATTTTGTGAATACAGAGACTTACATGTGTGCAACAAAAGACAAATTATAGCTATCAGCTAGCATTGCTCTGTAAGTGCAAGCTGCAAACTTGTAAGGGTTATAATGTTGATATCAGCTGCAGATGAAATTCTCTCAACTCTGTGAATACATGAATAAATAAACGACAAGAATCTATGCTCGGTGGATCTCTCTCTTTCTCTCTCTCCTTCTGTGTCTCAGCTCATTCTTTGGCGTTTCTTCCTAATCTCCAGTCCTCCGTCTTTCCTTCAGTCTTTTGCTTTCATGAATTAATGAATAACCTCTGAATCTAAGAACTGTCTGTATCTATCTTGCTTTCACCACTTCTGCTTTTATTCATAAATTAGTAATCAGAAAATGTTAGGACAAAGATCCTGCTGCATGAAGCAGGTTTTTCTCTCCTCTCAGTCCATTTCTGAATGACTTTGGTCTCCTGTTCTTTGGAGATTGCATTTTCTTGTGTTCTCTGTTCTTCCCTCATTATGTTTCTCTATCTGCTCTCTCTTCTTCAGTCACGTTCTTTGATTGTCTCTTATTTTTTCTCTCTCATCACTTCATTCCCCCACTTTATCATTTTCAGTTAATCAGCACTAATAATGATTACAACTTGGCCCAAGTCCAATCATACGAACTCACACACACATTTGTGTGGTGTGCATGTGGTATACACACAGAAATAAACCGCACACTTCACTATTCTCAAAGATGTAAATATGAGTGTAAATGAGAACTGCTGTGTGTGACTGTGTATGCGAATGTGCGTTTTGGTTGTGTGGGTGATGATTCATGGATGAACAGTAACATCCACTTATCAGCCTGAGGGAAGACAATGGCATCGTAAGACCTCATCAGTCATATTTACTCCACTACATAAAGAAAAGTAAAAAACTTTTTTAACATCCACTGTCCCCAGCTCCACTGCACATGTGTGTCGCTGCTTGTGTGTATTTGTTGTACCTGGTGGGACGCCGGTGGAGATGGTGGAGGATGTGACCACTCCGCGTCCTGCGGCCGTGAGTGCTGCCACTTGTAGTGTGTAGATGGTGGTGGAGGTGAGACCGGTCACCTGGTACTGCAGAGTGGAGTTCGAGAGAGAACGTTCCTCACGACTTGACTCCACGTCAGAGACTTCCCACCACAACACGTAGCCTACGGGGTGTAAACCACACACAGGGTTAATGAAGCTGTTTATACATGTGAGCAGACATATATACACTTATACACACATGCACAAGCACACACACATACACATGATCGGAGGCAGAGAGCCAAAAAGGAGGTGGGCAGAGCAGGAGGGATAACTACAGTCAAAAACCCTGTCTGTCCCTTCACATCTTCACAGTCATGCATCACACTCCACCACCTTCAAATGTGTGTGTGTGGTGGTGGGGGGGCAGTTGTGTGAAAATCCCAGGAGAGAGTGAATGGTCGCTCATCTGTCTCCCTGCTCACCAGGTGCTGGATGAAAAGCAGGTTGAGGAGAAAAGAGTAAATGTGCAAGGTGACCTTGATTGAATAACCAGTTTCCCACTCCTCTGAGTGTGTAAATCGACTGTGAAGGCACCGCAGCCATGTGCAGTTAGACTTTGGTCTTTTGCTGGTGCCTGATGAATGTTGAACATGATGCAGTCATGTCAACACTCAGACACACACACAAGGACAGTGTAATCGCTTCATTCACAGCAGCTTTTTGTGTTCCCCAGCACCACTATTTAACAGAGGCATGTAGGAGCTGAGGCAAAATGAACTGTAGGTGGTGGTGGTGGTGTTGGTGGGGGTCTTGAGACCTGTGATGCGCCACACAAACAACACCCTGGGTGTTGGGAGGCATGGGATAAGGGGCATGTTAGAGTTAATATGCGAAGACAAGCTGCAGAGAGGACAGATTTGCTGATGATAAATCTGTTGCACACAAACACAGTGTCGGTGGGGTGGTGTGGGGGTGGGAGTGGGAGTGTCTGTGGAATCAGACAAACACTGTAGAAGTTTTTACGCTTTCTTTGTAACTGCTGCTTGCCTCATGAGGATGCTTTTTACTCATGGTGTATTTGTCCACATGAGAAGAATAGCTTTTAATTAGAAACAATGGGAAAATTATCTCTAATCACTGTGCGTTTTATTTTCTGGTAAGAACACACTAACTCAACCTAAGTTAATCTCCTCTCATCACAACTGTTAATTGGACTGAAAATAACATGGTAGAATGAAAGTTTCTTGATTATAGATGGAAAATGGGGGTGGTGGAGGAGATCAGCGTCAAACTCTTGAGAGTTCTCTAACACACTCGCAGTCCCACTGTAACACTCTCACCAGTGACGATGCCGTTCTTGTCTTCAGGCTCTGTCCAGCTGACTCTGAGCGACGTGTCCAAGATTTCAGTGAAGCTTAAGTGACGAACGGGTCCGGGTGCTGAATAAAACATGACACATCAGATAACATTTGTTATATTTGGACTATTTTAAACATTAATCTGTGTTCAGAAAACCATCTCTGTATGCCCACAGACTCACACACCTTGTCTGTGCAGCCTATTACCTGCTGCTCTTCAACTTCACACACCACCACCTAATCACATCTGCATTGACCACCGCACATGCACACTCAGGTGCCTGTCGTTTCTCATTTCATCCATGGCTCTCTAACCCCTCTCCCTGCAGAGCGATTAAGCTATTCATCTGAGACATTCAATAACACCCACCCACCTACCCACACATACGCACGCACACACAAGCGAAAAGCCATCATCAAGCAAGAATTACACCCACCGTTAACCCTGCAACACACCCAACCTCCAATCAATACCTGTCTACGCGCATATGTGTGTGTTTGTGTGTGTTCACATGGCCTCTAATATCCCTTTCCCACTCGATAATTGCAAGAAGTAATAATTGCTTGTCTATGTGCCTATAGCTATTGTGTTTATTTGTGACTGTGTGAATGTGTAATTGCAACTGGGAGTGGCGGATATTATGTTTATCCATGGAACAGTAGGCTATAAATACCAGTATGCCTCAAAACATATGAATCAAGTCCCTCTAAAAAGACACAGTGGAGGAAAAATTAAGGGGTGGTGGAAAACTAAAAACAAAAAGAGTTAAAGAGGAAATGGGTGGTGTTGGTGTATAGATACTGCACACAGCTGTGCATCACATTGACAGAAACAGCTGGAGATACATATTGTGATAGTCAATTCTCTTTTATTATTATTCAGAGGGGCGTCTGATGGACTGTTCTGTTCTGGCTTTATTGTTTTCGTGTGTGTGTGTGTGTGTGTGTGTGAGAGAGAGCGAGAACTCACTGTCTTCATGTGTCTGCAGCAGGGTGGGCAGGCTGCGAGGGCCGTCTCCAGGTGTTGTGAAGCAGAGGGTGGAGCCAAAATACCAGGTGAATTTCTTGAGTCCGCTGACTAAACCTGTGTGGCGTGAACCGGGATAGTCCGGGGTGATGGTTACTACTGTAACGTCCTCTGGAGACTGCTCCGGCCAGACCAGCAGCTGTGTTAGGTGAGAAAAAAGGTCATTGTTGATGTAAGTTACAAAAAATATGTAATAAATCCAATGAGTGATCATCATACCAAAAACGTGCAATACAGTTTGTTATTTAAACAAATCAGATTTGTTTAGTCATTAGTTTGACTACGAAGTCTTAGCTTCAGGCTACAAAATTCAAACCTTATTAGTCAGACTTTATTTATGAGAAAACTTATTTGCACAACAGTGTGGACAATGTGAATCTTTTCAAATTACATTAACACCCAAGGGTTTTTTGTCATTAAACTTTAAAATTGCTTCTAGTTCTTTTTACAAATTTGTCACGATGGCAAAACAATATTCACCCCAGAAAAACGTATCTCCACTATAAACATATTCAAATTTAAGCACTTATTTACGTATGGACGCATCACTTAACAAAATTCCTGCTATCAGGCCATTATCAGTCAAACCATCATCTGAGGACAAACACTAAGTTTGAATGCCTAATGAAAGGTTAATTTGTGTCTATCAGGAGACTCTATTTATATTCAGAACCACAGTAGTCTGGTTTCCATTAGTGCTTTAGCCATTAAAACAAACAGTTAAGAGCATCCAGCATATTTACATATGGGTAATAGGGGCTATTTTATGTATATGTAGGTACGTATAGACTATTTCCTCTTTCGTCCTGTTTATACTTCACTCAGTAAATGACAGCAGTAACCAACACTACTCGTTAGGCAATAGGCTTGTTGTGGGCAGTATCACTTATGTCTTACAGAGTGCAGCCCACATCAGTGTAATTTTCTCCACACTGTCTCCGTGCAATATAAATTCCTGTTATTACTGTACATGGGCACCCTACAATTTTAACAGAGCACCTAGTCTTAACCACTCCTTCTTCTCTGGTTGTCAGAAGCATTTTGTGTTGGAATAATGACTTGAAACGTCATGACTGAACTCAGTGAATGTAAAGTTTTACACTGACGAAGGTGGATAGGGGATTTTGACAGTGACCTACATTCAACAGGAATTTTTTTTAAAGAAGCTCTGAAAACTGAACTATTATACTGTGTACTAGCATAGTACTTTCAAGAAAGATTCGAACTCAGACAGTTTACCACACTGTAGAATGATTTTTAGCATTCACAAACTTTTTTCAGGGTTTTGGTAGAGATATTTTGACTAAAACCCCTCCAGCAAACATTAAAAATAAGCCTCATTCTTCTATTATTCCTCATTTTTTATGCACTGTTTTCATTTCAAAAAAGAAAAAAAAAAGTTATTAGTAATTCTGGTATGAGTAAAAGTACTAGTAGTAGTTTAAACGTGTTGTTGAATGCTTATTACAGTCCAGAGGGAGAAGTGAAGGACTGAATGTTTTCAGGCGTGGCCTAAGACTTGCTAAGAGGGCTGCAGTTGTTATTAATATGTTTATATAGTTAATATGGTTCCTGCCAGTTAACCATGCTGGGTTTTGGGTCATTGCAGATTGTAGCAGCACTTTAATGCAACACCCATTAATATACAAAAGTGAGATAACAGTTATGGACAAAAAGGAAATATCTTTAAAAACTATACAGTAAATGTTGTTCCACTGCTACTGTCTGCAACAGGAACCCAATCAAAAACACACTTGGGCTATCCTATTAGGAAAAAGCCAGTGATACCACAGACAGTTGAGTGGCTGCTTTAAACTCTGCCTAAAGCGCGCTGCTCTGCACCCAGTTTGTCACGGTAAAATAAGGTTTTCCATTGTAATTTATTATCAGCACCGTACAGTTTTGGGTGCAATAACTGTAGCTGAGTGCTGATCTGGCACCCCTGAGCATCTGATGCTAGTCCACTTTTAAACGGTGCTGTTAAGATTGGTTCTGCTGTTACTATGGTAACATGTGCATTCAAAACCGAACCGACGCATATTTTACAGACATCAAGACAGTTTCATGAGACATGTCTGAGGTGGCTCTTTCGTTCTCACACCGACAATCAGTTTGGAGCTATATTGTTAAGGGTATTGTACATAATCACTGATCTGTGGGGGGATGAAATTAGATGAGGCTTTGCTTCATATCCTCATTTAATTAATATCATTATCTACTGTCCTCTAACCAGCACTACACCCCCGAAGACACACGTGTGCAACACCACCGAGAGGCTTTACCAATTCGGTGTGGTAGAGCCTGGTAAATAGAGACAACATCAGAGAGCCACATCAAACAGATGGAAAGCCATATAGTATTTATCAACCAACAAAGACACTCACAAACTCACACACACACAAACCCAGTGACGCACAGCAAGAATGTGATGTGTTTTCTTTGTCATGTTAATCAGTTCCTTAGAGGTTGGTTGCCACTGGGAAGAATAAATCACACACGAGAACCAGTACATATACTGTAGATCACACTTTTCAATCCTTCGCTCTCACCCTGCTGCTATTATCCTGCTCACAGAATTCTTTATCATTATGTCTTATTTCTCTCCAGACTCATTCTCCTGTTTTCTAAACACCTTTTTCCTTTTACAGATTTAATCCTCTCTTTCTTTTCATATACATACCTCACTACACTTGACTTGGTTAAGTTTATCAGTAAACAAGAGCAAGGCAGCACAGCCTGGGACATGACCTTTGATTTCATCCTGTAAGATGTTTTTCACAAAATCTACTCACCCACCTACACAAAAATGCGTAGGAATTAAAATGTTAAACTGGTGAATAAAATGTGGATGAAAGCCTGGATAAATAGATTTTCCATTGGTTTTCATTTCGTATTTTAATCATCTCAGTATCATTAAAATACTGGTAATTTGTCTGAAATACTTTTTATTTAAAGGAGAAACTGTGGTTCAGTTGGGACGGCTGTTGTCTACAAACCCTGGAATTGATTGTTCCAGTCCCTGTTACGCTCATTCCTGGACAAGACACTAAAACCCAAAACCTTGGCTGCTTAAATGCAATTATTAGTAATAACTTAAATTTTAGGGGTTGTTTTTGTCAAAAAACTGTGAAAACAAACATACAATATCTTGTCTGATACATAACAAATCAGGTATTGGTGTTATATATAATTTATTGAGCTTAATAATGTTTGAACATATAGTTATTATACTTGTAACATACACACCTTGTATCCCTGGTTGATGCCATTAATAAACTGCTGAGGTGGAGGGTTCCATGTGAAGCGGATGGTAGTCGAGTTGATTGCTACAACTTCCACTTCCTGCGGAGGTGCTGTGGGAACTAAACACATACACACATCATATTTAGATGCAGTGGGTTCAACAAGAGGAAGAGGAAGAGTCAGGTTGCTCATATACAGTGGAAAAAACAATTAACAGACAAAGAGCCCTGGAAAGAACTAAACAGCTTTTATTTTTGCAACAGCTAGTGTTTTAAATATCTTTTACAGCACTGCACTTCAATATTTCATATCAAGATTCAGTTTATTAAAAAATTCTGCTTAGCTTGCAAAAGCAAAATGCCAAAGCTACCCTCCTGTTCTTTGCTGCAAAATGACCTAATTTCTCAAATTCCCTCCATAGATCGTATTTTGCATTTATGCATTTTGCATATAATTAACTTAGAACTGGCTAAGTGAGATTAGTGCTCTGACCCATCAGTGACCTGATTCAGAACAACAGTGCATGATGAAGAAAACTAAAATGAAAAATTAAATCTATTAAGTCAGTGACACTGGGAGGTTAGACAGAAATGGTCACAGAAATGTATTTGCCCAGATTTTATGGTTTAGTCCTGGAGAAAAACATTAACCAAGCAGCTCTGTCAACCTTCACTTCCTACTGCATAAAACTTCATGATTTATTGATGAAATATACAATGGATTAGACATAAGAAATCATGACATTTGATCTGTATCAATATTTAACTTACAACAGCTGCTCCAACAACTTTGTGTGGTCAACATCAAGTCCAGAATATCCTGCTTTTTAGCTATTTATATCCAAAAGCTCTAAAATTGCTGAATCCTACTATCCCATCTCCCATTTCCATTCATTAGGAACGTGATGCACTCTACTGCTGCTTCTTTCAAACCCTACACCACCACTTTGTAACGTAGGCTTTCTGTTTGAAAAGTTCCACGGTAAAACTAAAATAACTTCATCGGGATTATTTATTTAAACTTTGAAAATCTCTCTCTAAAGTCACAGAACACAAACAGGGTGAACTGGACTGAACCTTACTTGTTAAATTGGTGGAGTGCCCTTTTAACTGAAATATATACTATCCATGGACAAAACCCTTACATACTATTTTTATAACTGGGGCACACATGCACTAAGTGTATATATTACTTATACTATGTTGTACAAAAAGCATGAGGACCATCTAAATTGCATGCCATGCTACGATCTACTGTATGATCTCTGGGCTTTATGTTTAAATTGAAACTCAGTTCAGAGATTCACCCATAAATAGTTAAATAATAAGAATGTGCAGTAAAAAAAACAGTGCAGTCTGTTTTAAGTTTGTATAACCTTGTCAAGCGTATTCAGTGGAATATTCAGTGTATGTTGTATGTAGTGATTTCTCTGAAAATTACATTCTTTTTTTTTTTTTTTAAAAAGAGATCACCAGGAGGGAAATGATAAACGAGAGCTCAACACGTTGCGTTTGCATTTTTACTTCATTCTCTCCAAGACTGAACAACGATCTTTCATGTCAGAGTATGAAAGTGTCCTGTATGTGAACATCTGTCAGACCGGCTGGTCAGTGGAAGGAAAGAGCTTCATAACAACATTAAAGGCGAGAAGAGAAGAGTGTCATTGTGAAATGTGTGTGTACACATGTGTTTGAGTGTTTATTTGTGGGCACATGTTATGGTGATTAAACTGTAAGGGGTTTATGCTGATGCTAGGAAGCTGCAGGGTGATAATGCACTGTTGCATGATGGGAATGCCCTTTACATTTTATATTTAAGCCAAACAGGCCGGATGACGCACAGACACACACAGAGTGGTAAGAACAGAAACCATAACATAAATAAAGTGATTGTAAAAGGAAGCAGCTGAAGAATGAACAGACAGAGAGGGAGACAGAAGAGTAGTTTGTGTTAAAGATTCCCCCCCGCGCCACGCTGCGTGCCCTCCTGGGGACCGACTTCTAACCCCTCACAGCTCACAGCTACAGATAAAACACTAAACTATGTCCTCTGGGGAGATCTTAGTATGCGAGCATGGCTGAATGTGAGAGAGTGGCAAAAGAGCAACACTATCGGAGTCGAAAACACGAGTTCATCCACCTCCTCTCCAAAATCTTAAGAGTGAGAAAATGTCCAATCAATCGCAGCCACTCCCCTTAAACCACATTAGAATAATTAATGAGCACAACTCCCTCTCCTGAGTCTATAAAACTGTCCTGAACTCTTGTAATAATAACTGTGAGTTTTATGAGCATGTGTGTGTGTGTGTGTGTGTGTGGTACAGTTGATCTTTAATAATGATAATTTACTACTGGAATAAAAGTCAGGAAGAGAAGGGCACGTGTTTAAAGAAGATTTACCTCAACAACCTCTCATCTGCCTTTGCAGTGTTCACTTACATTCTTCCCTGTTTCACAACCACTTCATTGATTTATGTTTGAGAGAGCTGAAAGTGTTCCTCTGTGCAGCCATGTTTATTAAAATAAACACACTATTATGTATATAATACATTTATACGCTCACACACGCTCTTTCTCAATGAGCCGCCTGCACATCCTGAACAATCAAAGGTGCATTTTGGCCAATAGAAAGATGTAGTTGATCCAGCATGTCCTGGGTTGCCCTTAGGGTTTTTGCCTAGTTGGTTAAAGCTGGTAAGCCTTTGAGGCGAAGCCTCAGGGGGTGACTTCAACACAGATCTGAAATACATCAACTGGCTCCTCTCATAGCTGAGTTCCTCATCCTGTCATTGAGAGAGAAGTTTGCCAGCCTGCGGAGGTACCTCATTGCAACTGCCTGTAACTCTGATCTGAGCTGTTTGATCACCACCCCAAAAAGCAAAATGAGGTGAGAATGGTGTAGCTAGTATTATAACAACCCAAAGTCATGATAGAAAGGTGTCTAAGCACTGTGGAGTCTATGATTTTAGATATATGAGAGTCCTCACAATTCCCCCTGTGGCATGTCGTCTCTGAAATCACACAAGAAGCAAATACTATATGGCCAGGAAAAGTTTTTCATAACCAAAACTGTGGAAAACAGAAAGAGGAAGGTGAAATGTGACTTACTTTATTTAGGTGGGAAACCTATAAGCTAAAGGAGTCTACAAAATAACAGACTCATTGGCTGTTTAGGATTACCGAGAAGCGTTTTTGGCCTGTCTGACCACAGACATGTTCTTTAAAGGATAATGCCACTAAAATCTTCATTTAAGAATACTTATGTTCAGGAACATGTGCGTATACATGGGCAGATCCTTGACATAATATCTGACAATATCTTGGTACATTTGCTGTGAGGAATAAAACTGTGTGTGTGTGTGTGTGTGTGTGTGTGTGTGTGTGTGTGTGTGTGTGTGTGTGTGTGTGTGTGTGTGTGTGTGTGTGCATCTGTACTCACCTCCCTGCAGAGTGTACTCCGTGACAGGGCTGCTGTAGACACCCAGGCCTGCTCCAGTGTAGGCAGCCACCTGGATCTGGTATTGTGTCCAGATGATCAGATCTTTCAGCAGACAGTAGTTGGTCTCTGGGCTGCTGATGTTCTTCTCCTGGTAGTCCCCTGGCAACCCTGCCAGACGGTATCTACACGAACACACACACACACACACACACAAAAACACTTGTAAATGCATGTTGTGTATTTTTAAGGTCTTTGGCTTGTTTGTCAGGCGGTTAAATAGATCTGCCATTTATTGTAACTGCTAATGTTTTCATTTTTTAAGTGTGTCTTAAAACAGCAGTCAGGTGCTCATATGAACACTTGTTATAATCATTCCTCCTGTTGCTGTTAGCCACAAACAGATCTTCTCCTAAAGCCTCAACAATATAGATGATGTATTAAATAATTTATTAAAATGTGTATTTACAGCTAATATAGAGTTAATCAAATAAAGTTAACATCTTTTAAGTGTTTTTACAATAACAGAGGAATAAAGAGGGTATCTTTGTTTTCCCTTATGTTACACTGAAAGCTAAGTAGTGGTGTAATACCGCTTATATATTGTACATATCTGACAGAGCTGAATGGAGCAATGTCAGTCAGCGTTTTATTATGAAGCTTATTCACTGTAACAGGATATTCTAACATTTCACCGTCTCAGTCAGCTCTCCACCACACATGGATACTGTACGTACACGCACGCACGCACGCACGCACGCACGCACGCACGCACGCACGCACGCACGCACGCACGCACGCACGCACACAC
>JAUYWH010000001.1:5392763-5406923 GCA_034779795.1 Ctenopoma multispine
CTCTCTCACTCTCTCGCTCACACACACACACACACACACACACACACACACACACACACACACACACACACACACACAAATCCAGGAGGTGCTGCAGGCTGACAGGGGATCTCAGTAGTGGAGAGGAGATAACCCCTTTCTGCTCTCTCTCTACCTGACACACTGACACTCACGCTGGAGGAGGATGGAGCAAAGTGATGGAGAAGAGGAGAAGGAGGAAAAAAAGAACAAGGGGCTGGCAGTTGCCATAACGAGAAGGACAGATAATCCAGAGAGGAGGGCAGGAAAAGATAGAAGCTGTATCCTGTAAAGCTGAAATGATACAGTGGAGATGTATGCATTTCTATTTTCAGCTGATTTGTGAAGTGGTGTCAGATAACACACTGAATCAGGATAAAGACCTGATAACTTCTACTACAATTATATGCAAATTTGCGTGAGGCAGCTCATGACAGTTTGATTACACGCAGTGTGTCCCACTCTAGGTAGATATCAAAGTGTAGGACAGAGGACCAAGGGCAACTAGAGTATCTGCGAAGAGCACTTGTGTCTGTGTGTGACAGTGTGTGATGAAGACAGAGTAGGGCAGAAAACAAGGAAGGAATATTTCCGCATGTTGTAACGGAATTTGAGTTCAAATTTGTAGGTTTTTTCAAGATATTTAAACTGCAACAATTACAACAATTATCCCCGCAAAAATGCTGTCCAGTGACAACTAAACAGCATTTTTTTGATAACTATGACTTGGATGACAAACATGCGACTAACCTTTATTTTCATTAGCCATTAATCTGTCTGTTATTTTTATGATTCTTCAGTCTATACAAACTCTATACAAAGATATTTAAAATGGTAATCACAACTTCCAAGTTATTTGTATTCCCTTGTTAAATGATTTAAATGAATATCTAATGTTGAGGATGGTGTAATGAGTTTTGCATCTTATGTGAACAACTTTGAAAACATCAAACGCTGCCAACAGTCACTGAGATGCTTTGTCAGGTTGTGTGTTACCAGCCAACTTAAACAGATTTTATTATGTCTTGATATGTTGATATGTGATGTTGGTTTTGCTTCCTTCTTTTGGCAGCTCCATTAAATAAAGAATGTATGCTGCAGAAATAGAATCTTTACAACATTGCCATATTATTTCTTTATGAATCACACTCTTATTCTATATAACACCCACATTCTGCACAACTAGGCTAAAAACCAGACGGCATATTTCTCACATATGAATACATACTGCACATAACAACAGCAACAATAATAACAGCACTATAGAAGATTGTGTAAAACGCCTTCATAACACAGGATGTAGTGTTCCACAAATGTGCTGTCCTCAACTGACACTTGTAAAACGTGTGTAAAAAGTAGGGCACAGACCTTGAGGTGAACGATTGTATGAAGGTATGAAATAGTGTAATGATTGTGCTGAGAAGGTGAAGCGTATACAGCATGTCAGAGATGTCTGATTTATGGCCTCACACCTGAGGTCAATATCATCTTGGTAAACAGGACCAACAGCAAGCGAGAGCCAGAGAATACAAAATGAGGAAACTGTCTTAGTTTATTACTTGAATGGCACCGTTCACTTAACTTTCTGCTGGAGTATTAACTGCTCCATAAAAGAGCCACTGAGGTGGTCTTTAACTCATTAACATCATATTATTCATCAAACTTCTAGAACCAAATATTTTTGCGAAAATACTTTGTACTTTTCAAAATAAAGTTTTATATCTACTGTACAGCTCAACTTGATGTCAAGAATTTTCACTGGTAATAGACAAATACAAGAAAAAAGACAAATACTGTATCTGTGTATACCTGAGCACATATCCTCTGAGGACTCCGTTGAGCTGCGGCTCTGGCGGAGGCTGCCACTGGACCATGATGGACTGGTTTGTCCGCCCACTGGCTACAATATTCTTCGGAGGACCGCTGGGTGCCTCCTCTCTCAGCATCAATCTAACATATAAGCACACACACACATAGACACAGAAAGAAAGAGAAGGCGAGTGAGAGCTGAATAATTTTCATTTCATTCATTAAGTTTATTGAAACCTGTATTGCTAAAGAAGTGTATGCACAAACATTGGAGCTTTCACTAGGTTCCCAAAAACATCACATATAGGGACCGTTTAGACGGGAATAGCATATTAGGCGAAAAAGAAACTTTATGTTAATTCCCTCTCCCAAGTGTTCATCTTGTCTTTTCTGGGGGTCAGACTGTCTACAAAGAAATTATCATGTTTGTCACAGGAGAGTCGCGGGACAGAGACACAACTTATTAGAGAGCATCTCACAGCTGAAGCAGCTCTGATGAATTCTCATTGAAATCCGTGCTCATCTCTCGCATCCCTCGTTTTCCTGGTGCATCTTGCAATTTAGTGTAATACATTTGTTTTTCATCTATGGTTATATTGCTCATTTATTTCAAACAAACCACCGCTGCTGCTGATAGAAACGTTTAACGCATCACCTCCGGTGCGCCAGAGAATTTCTCCTGGGAATGATCAAGCTGACATTGGGTGTTTAAAATAAGAATTAAAACTCAGAATGAGTTAGTTTGCTATTAAGCTTATTTTCCTGGAAGCTCGCAGCAACAAACAGATATTTCCTGTCTGCATGTTACAGATTGTTCATACCATAATACTGTTCTTTCCTCTTCTAACATGTGGTTTTCCCACATATGTTTCATTTATTCTCATGTAATTGTTGTCTGGGTAGCTTCTATTACAACCTAAATCTTCCTGCAATATACCCAGCAGACCAGCTACACGGTGTGACAGCAACAGATAGTTAAATCACTATTAGCAGAGAATGAGCTAAGAGCTCGTCTTTTTATTTCCAGTGGGACATTATGATCCCTCGCTCTCTCTGCCCTCTTCCTCACTCTTCTGTCTCTCTGAAACTTTTTCCCATCTTTTCTTTTGACATTTTGAACTGCATCTCAATTTTTTTCTCCCCCATCTGCAAACTTTCACCTTTCATCCATCACGTCCTTTGGCCTCAATTATTTCATCTTTCTATCTTTCACTCATCTCTTTCCCCCCTCTTCTATTCTGTAACTCCTCCTCCCACCAGTCCCAACCGTGATTAAGGATCCCTGCCCTCTCATGGTCAGTAAAGCACACAGGCTGAGCAGGTCAGCCTCTGGCTTTACTGTAAGCAGCTCAGCTAACGTAATCAGAACCATATTTGCTCTCACACACACACACACACACACACACACACACACACACACACACACACACACACACACACACACACACACACACACCAAACAAATTTCTCCCAGCTTAAGACAGACTGCTACATCCGATGGTCTTTTTGCTTCCATGGATTATGTCTGGAGATTTACATTACCTTCTCCCTCCAGCCCGCCCTCACTTCCCCTCTGTGCCCCATCTCTCTCTGAATGATTCTCTATAAGCCACTTAGCCATTAACTGTGGCACCGCTCTCTGTATTTGTGTCAGAATCTATATGTGCATATCTATACTGTATGTGTGTGTTTGTGTGAAGGCAGGGGTGGGAAAGCTGTTAGCTATAGAGTTGCACAGACGGATATATGGCACACGCCAGTAGTTTTACAGCTGTGCTTTACTTCCATTAGGTTAGGCACTGTCAGATAGCACCAGGTGCTGAAGGCATGCACGTGTACACACATACATACACATAGGCTAATGGGGCTTGTGTGAATAAAATGGGCATTAGTGTAGCCATCTGGAAATTGGATATATATAATCCTAAACTATGCCACTGCTTTTGACTCAAATTGATGATGCACATTAACACACCTGCACAAACGTGTGCTACACAAACACCCATGCACAAATACAGTACTGAACACATGAGGTGAATCACTCGAAAAGAAAACGCACACAAATGCACACTGACACACTTTTACTCGATAGCAAAAACTCTTTGTGAATTGCCTCAATTCCCACCCAACCATTTACAAGTGAATATTTCATACAGTGGGTTCAGCATGAGGACATCAACTTCACACAGTAGATCAAATATACAAACCCCAACCCACCCACGCATACAACACTACACAACCGCCCAAACATCTACAACCATGTACCCACACATATACTGGAAGAGAACACAACAAACACCCATAACTTTGCCTGAACGCTATGTGACATACTTTCATCTGTCCCTTGTTATTAAGAAAAAGAGAACATTTTCTGGCAAGAGTTTCTGGTGAAAGTGAGTGAAAATAAGGGGGAGCATGTATTTAGCAGTGGGAATTAGTAAAAGTTTTTTTCTGTGTCACTCTCCAATGTTTATTGCCCACTGGCTTTGTGACTGAATCCAAGTACACACCAACTCTTACCCTTAACGGTTTTACCAAGATTCTATCTTCCCGTCTATTAAAACAGGAAAGTAACATTTCAGCCCAGTGAAAAATAAAACGATAAATAAGTAGAGAGCTAAAAGAAGGGAGAAAAACCAGATGTAACATGATGAGGTACAGCCAGCTGAACAGATGAGCTTAATTTCTTGTTTGACATTTTAAGTCTTGTCTTCTCCTTTAAATGTTGTGATGTTTTGCTGGAGGCTAAAAGCTGCACAAACGGAGAAAGGTGACACACTAAAGAGACTCTGTCGGGGAAAGACAGAAACTTTGTGAATATTCTTACACTGAATCAAAAACAACTGCGGCTTATGTTTGTCACTTCAATAAAATGAACATTATAAATGACATTTTCTTTACTGTATACTAATAACAAAGCTTCAAAACAAATCAAATGTGACAACAGATGCTCTGTTGTTACTGTTGTAGTCTAGTGTGCACAATGTTAAATAATTTATTTTCATGTAAAAACATGACATAAAATGACAAAACACAGAATCAAACACTTTTCATTTTTCATAATAGTGACTGACAGTAATGCATTTTCCATTATACATATGAACAATAGACACTATTGTCATGCATCAAACCAAAAAATCCATCACATAATATATGACTCTATCAATGGATGTAAGTATGAGCTTAACATCAGAGAAACTGTCTGTGCAGGAACCGTGCCGCCACCACAAACTTAAAGGTTCTGGGACCAATATCACACAATGACGATCCATTAACATTTGACATTTTAGTTAAAAATCATGTGATAGTTAAAGAACATATTTTTATGACTGCCAGTGGCATAGCCACACATCTCCCGTCCTGGTAATTGTCTGTGTCTGACCGTCACATAGACCCCTCATCCCACCTCGGCCGCTGCACCGCGCCCCTCATCTTCTTCTTTTTTTAAATACTTTGCCTGGAACAGACCAGGAAGAGACCTACTGTGTATAGGTCCTTTAATAATCTTAATAGTAAGATCACTTGGAGGAGACGATAAAGTAACTATTTTTTTTAGCTATATGGAAATAAAAGCTGAACTGCTATACTGTAGGTTAATTAAATAACTAATGAATAGTGGAAAACCATCATCACTATTTTAAAAGGTTTCAGTAGCTTTTGTACAAATTGTTTTCAAAATAATCATTGCATTGAGAAAAGAATGGTTTTCAAGGTACACATCTGAACCTAGATTGTCCTTTACTGTTTGCACAAAGACTATTTAAATCTGACTCAGTCTAGTAAGATCATATGCATAGGCCTTGTATAACAAAGTACAAAATATCATCATCAGCTTTGTATTTTGTAAATTTATCATACTGACCTTTAATAATAGAACTTACAAACAGTCAACCTTGAACTGTATTAGAAAAAAATAAATGAAATTGTATGAATGTTCTGTTAGACATCATCTTTGCTTGTTTTGGTTGTTGCTGTACAACGAATGAAGTTTGTCTTCATGTTCACAGTTATAGTTATCCAGCTTGTTTCCCCTACAGCTTTGCATAATTAATGTATAACATGTATTTTATTGAAAGCAAGCTGAGTCTGATTTATGTTGTTACACACACACTGTTAGTGTGACCCGACTTGCATTGTTAGCATCAGTTGTTCAGTCATGATCAACCCAGAGACATGTAGGACTAAGCTGCAGCTTAATGCTGCTTCAAAAAATGTCACTACTAATAGGGGCTATGCAGCATATGCGGACACAGTGAGAAATGAATGAGACTTTATTTTATTTCCTGACACTTTCTGTGCGTTTTTGACACAGGCTGAAGACTGAGAAAGTTGAAGAAATAATGAGCATGTCCTCATCTGGCAGAGCCTTTTTAATGGGAGCTCTTTCCCAACAATCATGATGTTTCTGCTATACTGTATTAAGTTAATACATCAGTCACCATGTTGTATGCACCTTCAGTACAGTTTGCAAAGCACATGACGTAAAGCCACAAAAGCAGTATTTTTTTCTTACATTACATGTCTGTGATGTGAACAGAATAGAAAGTGTTCAACTCTGATGTGTATCTGGTTCTGACTAAACATCTGGAAAAAAAGGACGAGAAAACAAAGAGAGATGACAGATGCTTCAAAGTTCTGTTGAAGCCTGGAGTTCAAGGCATTTATGCATAATCTGTCTTCTTAATCTGTCTTTCTTCTGTTAATGCTTCCTCTTTAAAAATGATAATGGTGTGAGTCTAAGTCGTGCATGAGTAACAGAAAGAGAGATTGTGTGTGTGTGTGTGTGTGTGTGTGTGTGTCAGGGAGAGAGAGACACTCCTCCAGATGGTATAACTGCATTCTTCAAGATAGTTTCTACATTTTGAGTTAATGTTTTTCAGCTTTGAGCACATTCAGTCATGTGATTTTAATGGATGTCCATCTCCCAGGACATGTTGTCCTACCACATTGACTGTGTGAATGAGCAGCGAGAGGCAACAAAAGAAAAGCTGGGGAATAAAAAGAAAAAAAAACCCTAATACTGTTATGATAAAGATCCTAATCAGAATGAGAGCAAAATGAGAGAGTGCAGCAGCAGCTGGAAGTTCAAACTTTAATAAGGGCTTTTTGTCATCAATATTACAAGCTTCTCCTTCACTCTCTGTTCCATTCCCTCACTCTGTCCACATTACTGCATTTTGTCATCATTCTCATTTGGCACCCTGAGCTGCTGCGGGACATTTTCCTCAGCTTCGCTCTCCCTTTGTGTCAAATACAACACACGCCTTTGCATCTGTGACTGGCTTATTTAGGCAAATGTCCAGCAGAAGAAAATTAAACTATGTGTGGTTACCAATGAGAAAATAATACTGAAATATAACACTGCCAGTCTTTCATTTAGGGAGGATCAATCCAATCTATTCTCCAGGCCCCCTAACAACCAACTTTGGACAGTGAACTAGGTAGCAGAGTAACCACTGAATACAGACAATATACTGATGCAAGCAGAAGGAGAAGAGCGAAACAGGAGTAATGACAAAAAGCAGATGAAGATGAAGTGAGAAAGACTTTGAATAAAAGGAGAACAGAGAAGAGAAAGATTCACTACAGGAGAAAAGGATAATACAAAACAGAAGAGCTGCACGCTGAGGAGAAATAAGCTGAAAGGAGACTGTAATCTGAGGTGTGAATGTGTGATGGCCATGTTCACAGCTGCTGTTGTTGCTGAGAGTCTATTTGGCAGAACTACAACTGGCATCTGCGTATGGTCAGTCTCTTTAGCCAGACAAAGCCATGCTTGTGTGTGTCTACTTCACAATGCGCTGCCACATCTGTTGTATTGTGCACAAGAGGCAGAAATTTGGTGTGTGTGTGTGTGTGTACTCGGGGCAAATTTGTTAAGAGGCCCGCCACACCTCCTCCAACCCGCTTTTACTCTATCCCGTTCCATCAGCGCTAGGGCATCATAATTACCCCCATTAGTGTTTTCTCTTGGGATAAACATGCAAACGCGCACACACGCAAACATAAAACATCTGCACAGCAATCTATTTATTTCTCAAGCCAAATCAGAGACTCTCTTTTACACACTTGTTCACGTAAGCACACTGAACAGTTTATTTCATAATTTTTTGCTGCTTAGTTGGCTATAAGCAATGGAAGGAGAAAAACGCACATGTGTACACACACAAACACATAGACAGCTAAAGCATGGATGTAATGAATATAAATTGCTCCTTGCAAAGTAAATGGATTTTAAACAAAAAGGGCCTCTCTCTTCATCCTCGCCTTGTTAGAATCCATCCCTGTTTCATCCCCACTCTGAAACCCATGTTCCTTTTCATGCTCATACAGCAGTAACACACACACACTATTGCATACACTCACACACTTAGATACACAAATTAGAGCGTGTGGGGGTGCATACACTATGTCTTTCAATGGCAGAAAGGTTCCAGTTTATTCATTCCCAGTTTGTGTAAGGCAGTGTGACCAAGTCTATTACACAGAAAGGAGCAGGAAAAAAAAAACTCAATTTCACACAAATCATAGCATGTTCTACATAAAAAATTGGTTTCATTGTGTGAAAATTGTAGTGTGGCATCAAAAGTTGTATTGTGAAACATGTGTGCCCGGGACATGCGTCAAAGACTAAGTGTGTATGTGAATAAGCATTTCTTACTCTTACCTCTGAGTCTCTGCGCTGTACTGACCCCTGCCCACTTGATTGACAGCACAAAGTCTGAACTGATACGTCCTGGCAGGTGTGAGCCCTCCCACTGTTACCTTGGTCACCGAAGGATCGACCTCTGATAGGTAGACCTTCCATGGAGAGTCTAGACAGAAGACACAGAGATTAGAGGCTGATAATATCTGGTTGCTGCAAGACAAACAGACACACGGGGACACTCAGGACTCATGAATCAAAAAGAGGGGAGGTCAAAATAAAAGGGACGGTAGAAAAGAAAGGGGTTAAGCTAAAGGGAATTATAATAGAGAAAAGTACCACAGGATGGAAAAAAGGAAGAAAGTTTGGAGGGAAGAGGGGGATTAACAAAGCACAGATGCTGCTGTTTATTGTTGCCAGCTTATTTTTCAGTCTTTCTCCTGACGATACCCCAGACAGATGCACCATTATCATTACACCAGCCACATATGTGTCTGTGCAAGTGAGAAGGATAGCATGTGAGCCATTTAAGCGCGCCTGGCGAGTGTATTAGAGCCGCAGTCCGACACGAAAATACTGTATTTATAGTGGCCCATTCTCTCTGAAACGCAATCTAAAACATCTAATATGTAACACGTAGACGGGCACACTCACAGCAGGTAATCAGTGTGCACAAAACTCTCATCCATTACTCACTGTCTGGATTCAGTCTTTACTGAAATGGACATTTATGCTCTCTGCATTCCTCGTCTTTCTCTTTATCTGTTTTTGATCCTTGCCACATTTTCTCTCATCTCTCTCATGATAATACACATTTTTTGCTATCATTATTTTGGCATATTTTTGTCTGTGCCGGAGAGCAGCTGTGAAAGTCTCCTGCCGTCTCTCGTAAAAGTTATTAGAATGAACATTACTTTAAATGTCAAACTACATAAACATTTGACATTTGTCCATCAGTTCAGCTCCTACACTCACATGCTAAGCTCTTGGCTTCGCATGCAACGTTCACCTATCCATCCCATCTCTTTAGTTTCCAGCAGGTGTGAGAGTGGCTCTGCAGCCAACTCCCTCCAATCTGTTTCTCCTGTCACTCTATTCCTCAATACTTCTCTCATTTGACAGAGAGCCAGCCTGCTGTTTAAACATCTGTGGCACAGGGAAAGAGAATGAGATGGGGTAAAGGAGCGGAGGGAAATAAGGGTTTATTTATAGGGAACCTGGATGAGCATTAACGCAGCAACACCATTCTCCATATGTCTGCCTCTTGTAAATGAGTGTGTGTCAGTGCCTGGTAGACAGCAAGTGAACAGCTGTTTGCCACTCAGGGACTATAAAGAATGCCCAGGGACACAAACACACAAACACACACACACATACATACTGTTCTCAGACAGCTCCAGCACGTAATAAAGAAGCGGGGAGTTCCCATCGAAGGGTCGCAGCCAGGACAGGAGGACAGAGCGGGAATCAGAGTCATTCAGACGGGCCGTTAGGGAGCGAGGGGAGTGTGGCAGCTCACTGAACACACACAAAAACACAGACAAGAAAAGATGACATATACTCTGATTTTACATTTATCTGGTGATTTAATCAAGTCTTTCAAAGAACAGTGCAACTTTTTTGGGAAATACCATTATCTGAGTTGACCGCTCATATATAGTCAGTTATATCTGTAAACTCTGTAAACAACTACATGACGGTGCAGCCTGCAGCCAGTTAGCTCAGCTAAGTCATTCAACAGATCAAGATGGCTGAATGCTGGAAATTACTATTCATTCACAGAATAGCAATAAATCTATTCAATCATTTTTACTCTTTGGTGTTGGTATGGAATAAATAAACTACATAGTAGCTGGAAAGTATTAGTGGTGCTGGAAGGCAGATCTTGTTAACCTACGTTAACCTAGATCCAGGCTAAGTCCTTTTGTTTCCAGTCTTTTTGCTAAACTAAAGTTACTGAATTATCATGGTTGCTTCCTCGTCCAACTCACAGCAAGAAAGCGAATAAGCATATTTCCCAAAATGGTGAACAATTCTTTTTACATCCACGTCTCAACAAAAGAGCGTGTCTGAACATGTAATTATGCATTTATGCATTTGTATCTCATAAACAAGTCTGTGACAAACCGCCAAGACTTTTCATTAGAGAGATTTTTGCTTCCTGCATTTCTACTGCTGCTTTTCTATTAGACTTGTGTGATGGAATAACAGTGGTTCTGACACCCAGGTTAGTTCTTGGGTCTGGTCCAGGATTAGTTCCAGCAGACGATATCTTTTAAATATGGCTGTGGTTTGCATATTTCTATTGTAATATCTATATTCTGCACATGCTCTGTACCACTGTAAACACATCTCAGCACATCTATTAAAAAGAAATTCTCCAGACATTTGGTCTGGAGTAACACAGCAACACATATATTCGTAAAGCAATAAAAAGTGTCCAGACATTTGATTATACCAATTTTAGTACATCATAACTCTGTATAAAAAACAGTTGGCTTAAAGGAGAAGAAGGTAAGGAAAGCAGATTTCTGCTGGCACCTGTCGCCTTTCGCACAGAGAAAGGCAACAGTAGTACACTAGTAGAAATAACAGGGTATTAAAAGAGCACATAAAAGAACAAAATAAATATATTTACACTGTAAACAAGATGAAACACATGGCCACATGTGCCTAAACTAGCTTCATTTCATATTCATAAGCTGATAAAAAAAATGTGTGAATGCCTTGTCCAGGGGATGTCTTTTTTTATTTCATCAGATGCTACAGTGTTAAAAATGTTTTTATTTTTGCTCCTGTGTGGTTTCAGAGTTTAATATTCAAGTTGGTATCATGTCAAAAACTGAGGGAAACACGCACGGAGTGAGGAGAAGAGAGATGAATGAAGAGTAAGACATTATGTTGGAAGGGGAGATCAGCACACGCAAAATGAAGCAAGGCCGACGGCAGAGGCAGAGAAGGAGCAGGGGGAAATGAGAATGATGTTTTCTTTTCTGAGCTGACATGATCGTATTAATTAATGGATGAGCTCAGAGAATGTAGGAGCAACTACCTTCACGCAGCCCACACAAAACACAGCCACACTCACGAACACATGGATGCGTCTTGCGGGAGTTGAACCAATAACCTGCTGGTAATTAGTCTGTCTCCTCAGCCGCCAGTGTCTGTTAGCCTCTATGACCCACTGATACTTAGCTAACGAGACTGTCAGTGTGGGAAACACACACATACACACGTGTACACACCCACAGTTGTACAGAAATCCCCGCGGTCCCAACATGTTTTTTTTTCGCACAGCAATAAAGAAAGAAATCCACTCCCCACCTCTGAGTTGACATGTGTAACCTCTCATCTCTGTATAATTCATAAGGATGTGGACTGATGTTCCATCTTTCTCATACCCTGCAACTGCATTAATATATCATAAGTGCCTTTTATAAATATATTATACAAGTGTCTATTAATAAATAAAGGCTACCTGATAGTCTTCTCTCACAGTGGCTGTAATGAGGATTTCTGGGTCAGAGAATGGGATACACTTGAAATATCTGTGTGGAATGCTTTAATCTGAGTGTCAGGAATGCATGCATATTGCCAGACACACAATGTGACACCTTTGGAATGTACTCACTCGAACCACATGAACGTACGCATGCACGCAAACATGCCGCGTGTTTCACACTGAAGCACTAATACAGCTGTCACCGCTCAGAGCAGACATATAGAGGGTAACTGAGAAGATACACTACTACTACTACTCTCTAATAATAACTCACACAGACGAGCCGCATTCTCACACCTTCCAATATTATCGACATGTTTTAGCTTTAGAGAGTGTCTGACCCCTGATACAACAGGGTTATTATTGGAAACAAGCAATTATTTCATTAGGTAATCACTGAAATAGGCTGACAGTAATATTTCCTTTAGGTTTGGCAGTGTGCCAGATTACCTATCTGCTGCTTTTCCTGAATTATGTTCTGCACAGTCAATTATTTTTTCTATTTATTCTATGCTTGAGCCCAAAGCATCCTTCCTGTCAATCATATCTGCAATCTGAATCAGCCAGATTGCTGCTTATGGACTGACTGCTTTCCTATTTGTTTGCTGTGCAAAAATTCTAAAGTCATTGTTGTGTCTAATAATGAGGAAGAAAACTATTCAGTCTTCATTTACTTGTTAAATGCCTCTTCTGTATTTCGCCATATATGTATATAAATACCATATAAATAATGTATAAATCTGAAATCAGCCAATGTTATGAAGACAAAAAAGTAACTGTAATTACTTTAAATTCCACAATATAAAAAAACATAATCTCTTCGCAAATATACTTCTCTGCTGCTGTGTGATTTAAATGAAAATATTAATATTTCTTCATTTCCAGTGTTACCACCACTAACTGCTGGTGAAGGAAGTCATCATGAATTGGCATGCAAACTCTTTTTTTGTATGTAGATGTAGCTTAGCTTAGCACAAAGAAAGGAAACGAGGAAGCAGTCAGTCGGATTCGGTCAAGAGTTGACAAAATCTACCAGCACAAAAATCAACACTGAAAATCTTGTGTGTTCAATCTGGGCAAAAAAAGACAAGCTGATGTTGTTTTTGGGGTTTGTGGAGAGTGAGAGCACGCAGGCAGAAATCACATGACGCGCTCAAAACATCTGTACATCTGCTTGAGTCTGCAAACTCACATGACTTCGAGGCGTGCAGAGCGAGAATCATTGCCAGCCTGCGATGTCACAGTGCAGGTGTAATCTCCAATGTCACCTGACCATGTTTGACCAATAGTGAGAGAGCCCTGGCGCACAGAAACACGGCCCCCACTGGTTGGAAGTACTGGCACACCACCACGATCCCACTTGAAGCTGCAACAGAGAGAAATACAAGTGCTCTGTGCCGTGTGTACTGTGTGTAGAGAAATGAGTCAATCCATGAAAAATAGAGAAGAGAAACTAACAAACGTGTACCTAATATTGACTCTATGGTCATGTGTAGCGTTACAATCTAGAATGGCAGTGGTTCCTTTGATAACACGCTGATCTGTAGGAGGCACAGAAATGACTGTGCGACCTGCAAAATAAGAGAGAGAAATATATAGAGAGAGAAAAGGTTGGGAAGAACAACAGGTGGAATAAATTCAGAGGCTGAAATTACAGTTGTTTAGCATTCTTGTCCTACTTTAACGTGACACGGTCTTATTAAAAAAGTGTAAAATGTGTGCTGCTCCAGAATAATGAGAAATTAATTACTCTACAGTTTAACACCAAACTACTGAAGCTTAACGACACAAAAGCATGCTTCACAACATGCACACAGACACACACAAACTTGTAATGTGGAAAATTGCTTAGTCTACCACATTATTGGTGCTTTGTTGTACTGAGGTGTTATTTCATGTGAGTTGGATAGAAAAAAAGTGCACTGGTGAATAATGTGGCTACAGTCTTATGTACCCTACTCTGGTATCGTATATTTGGGATTTGATCGTACCTCCAAGAGATGAGTATAGATTTTATAAAACACAGTTCTCAACAGAGGAGCGTGGTTATTCTATTTAAACAGTATTTAATCTGAAACAGTCAGGATATACTGTATATATTTTCATGGCCATTTACATTGGTAGATTCTCACTGAAGGCATCAAAACTATGAATGAACACATGTGGAGTTATGTACTTAACAAAA
>JAUYWH010000001.1:5407023-5454341 GCA_034779795.1 Ctenopoma multispine
TTCTTCAAAATAGCCACCCTTTGCTCTGATTACTGCTTTGCACACTCTTGGCATTCTCTCGATGAGCTTCAAGAGGTCGTCGCCTGAAATGGTTTTCCAACAGTCTTGACTCTGCGGTCCAGCTCACCCCAAAACACATTGAATGACAAGGTGTGTCCAAACTTTTTGGCCTGTACTGTGCGTGTATATATATATATATATATATATATATATATATATAAATAAATCAATCAGACAACTGATGAGTTTACAAGAAAATTAATCTTCTACCTGGACAATCAGATGTTTATTTCACCACTGCACTAGCAGCCAAATACACTGCTGTTTTCTAGCCTCAGCTAATGCGATTAGACAGTTACGAATAAATGAGTCTGTTTTCGTCTGTTTAGTATATTGAGCAGTTTATTCTTTTTTTGCCTGCGTTGTGCGCATGTATTTGTGTCTTACTCCAGACAGTGAGTTTAGCGGTGGTGTTGATGGTTCCCTCTGAGTTGAAAGCGATGCAGGTATAGTCTCCTGAATCCTGAAAGCTGACTGGTTGAATCTGCAAACCACCTGACTGTAATAGTGTGAACCTGGGAACCTGAACAGAGCCACTGGCTAAAACTTGCAATCCTACAGAGAGAAAATAATAAAACAGCCTTGAGGTGAAGGAAAGTAATTGAGTCATTAAGCACATTTTTAATTACAAACACACCAACGTTGTGTGTGTGTCTTTGTGTGGTCTGGTACCTTTCCTCCAGGTAATGGCAGGTTTCGGAGCTCCGCTTGTCTGGCACGTAAACAAGGCTGTGTTGCCATCGGTTACTGTTTGCTCAGATGGGGGGAATGTAAATGTGGGGGCCACACCTGGAAAACAAAGAAAATGAGGAGAAAGAAGGGAGAAAGATGGCTGCTGAGGACAGAATGGTGGGAAAATAATGAAGCAAGAGGGAAACTTAATGGCAAAGAGAATGGAAAAAGAAAAGATGACAGTGTTGATCTAAAGACGAGTGCTTCCTCTCTGATCAATGGAGGATTTATTCATTACCTAGTGCTACGTGCGTGTGCATAAATGTGGAAGATGGTGATGTAGAAGCTCAGAGGACTTTTAATTATAATCGAATGGACACTAAACAGAACATAACTCTACAGAGACAAATGTAACCATTAATGCAGACTTTCACTGACACACACCGTCAACGCAGAACATTCACACACAGACTTTCGTTTCAGTTTGAGCTGTAACTGGCTGGTAACACTGCCATAACCCAACCCAGACAGAAACCTGGACAAGCTTCTATTTTTAAGACCCGACACAGTAGGCGTGTGATTTTCAAATGAAAGTTAATGACCACTAACACTAACCACTGTGCAATTTCAGCAGCAAATGTTTGCATGCATGGTAGGTCAAATGTAGAGGATAAAGTGGGACAATAAGAACATTAGAGGTGAAACTACTACTCAATTAATCAGTTGATCGATCAACAGGAAAATAAGGAATTTAAGCTGCTTTTCAAGTAAAAATGTAAAATAAATTCCCTTCTCATCTAAAAGGATTTCCTACTTCCCTTTGTCCTATTCAACAGGATTTGAAGTTTTGGTCAAAGAAAACAAGAAATGCAATTAATTCAGTTTGGTACTAGAAAACTTTGATAGGTATTTTTTAAGTGAAAAAAATATCTACGGACTAAATGATCATGAAAATAATTGTAGTTGCAGTCCTAAATGTGAATTTTAGATGACATTTTGTGAAGAGAATTGCTTTTATGTAGATGTGAAGCACTTTGAGTTGCCACTGTATAAAAAGTGCTACATAAATAAAACTGACTTGACTTGTCTTAATGAACAGGATAGCAGATACAAACAAAGTGACACAGACAAACAGAGGATATGAAAACACAGCAAATTCAGATAAATAGGAAGAAAAGCTAAAGTTAAGATAATGATAACATCAAGAGATAATCATAGGCAAGGACTGGAGAACCAAGATGCAGCTGTTGGTGTATGTACTGGTACATCGACTAAACAAATTTTAGTGTGTATGTGTTAGACAAACTCACTGGAGACAAGGAGCTGTGTGTGTGCCTGGGTCTCTCCGGCAGCGTTGCGAGCGATGCACTGGAATATTCCTCCATCACCAGGCTGCACCCTGCGCACCATCAGCCCGCTTGCTGCGGTGACCTTGTAGCGAGGGTTGGCCAGTTTGGAAAGAGGCACAGCATCCTTATACCACTCTATCCTGGGCTGGGGCACGCCTACACATGTGCATGTGCAAAAAAAGCGAATATACACAGGGAGAAATTTTTCAATTTCCTTAATAACAAGGCAGCTGACCTCACTGCTGAGCAAACTGTTCCAACTCCCACTAAAACAGCCACACACACTCAATCTTTCTTCTCTGTTATCCACTCTCTCCCTATAAATATGCATGCAGGCATAATGACTGCTAATAATATATTGATTGGAGGGTGTGGGTGGTAGGGTAAGGGTGGCAGAAAGGGCCAAAAACATTCTGAATAAAAGATCTGGCCAAGAGCAGCACACCAAATATCTCTACAGTATCAGCACCCACCTGTCTGACCGACATGCCAGATATGACAGGCAGGGGGCTCATGCAATTACTCTCAACCCTCCACACAGTGTGTGTGTGTGTGTGTGTGTGTGTGTGTGTGTGTGTTTGAGAGAGAGAGAGAGATGAATTCCACACTTTTTCCTCAATCTGTTGATGTCAAGCTTTCACAGACATGTGTGAAGTATTTTTCACCCCCTGCCTGTCTTGCTCACTCTGTCACTCTGCCTTTCTCCTTCCCTCATTCCTCCTCCCAGCCTCCATCCCTCTCTCTGTACCCTCAGGCCTCTGCTATTTAATTACACTGCCACTGTATCAGATTACTGAGGAGGAACATAAACTCACTCAGTGTGTGTGAGAGAGAGAGGAGTTTGTTGCAGTTTTTAGTGCTGTGTCCACCGCTGCTCATATAAGTGTTTTCATGTAATCCATTTAAAAACAAGAGTCATAAATAAGTGCAATTTTCAGACTTGGTCTCAGCCTGTTAATCTGCTTGTAGAGCAAAAATACAGTGTCACTGTTCAGAAAGCCTTCAAACTAACTCCTACACATACTGACTGACACCAAGCTCAGCGAGATGTGATCTGGACAGCCTCAGCACACCCTGAGCAGCAGTGTCTTATATGAAGACCAGGACCAACGCCTACAACAAACTGAACCTGACATTCTATACATATCATCGACACATATCAACTATTAAGACCTTCCTGGACACTGAAGCACTGGGAAAGCTTTGTTTACCCATTTTATACATTTCCAAAACAGACAATAAAACAATCACACATGGAACATCATGCATTGACTGGCCAAGTATGTGGAGCTTTGAAAGAATGCACAATTTTAACTTTTATCTCAAGGTCTTCTTTTTTTTATATTCTTACTAAAACTTGTTTTGCGACTTTCTGTGACTTTTTTTCATAAACTGAGTGTGGGTAATTACATCTTGCCTCTCTAGTTAAGTTTCCATCAAAATGTAGTCCAGGCTTTAAATGAATTTCCAGCAAATCAGCAAAAGAATAGAATAATTAATGCATCTTTCCATTTGCTACTGTTAGGCGCATATTGGGAATTGGGTGTATTGAGATAAACAGTTGGTGGCACCAATTCTCCAGCCGGGTGCCATTAAACCATTGCAGAAGAAGAGTGCACAGCCAGATGATGAAATTAAAAAAACGCCAGTGAAGCCTCAAACAGCGGAAACCAATTTGGGAAAATGTGATGGAAATACTGCATTTTTTTGTTTGATTCATGTATTGATTTGAGAGACATACAGTCTCCTCATTGCTCCACGCAGATGTTTTTGTTTCCCCAGTGCAGCAGATGCTTAAATGACATTTAAATCGCATGCTTCATGTACATCATGATTTATTTGCGACTTTTTTTCCAGTGTACCTGTAGCAAGACATGAGATCTCTACATTCCTGTCGAGCTCAGCGAAAATCTTCGTCTTGGGCTCGGTAGTCAGAGAGGGTGGTTCTGTGAAAAAAAAAATGTAAAGAACTCAATTACTGCATCAATATATGGACTCCAACAACAAGAGCACCACACGCTGTGTGCAACATGTTTGAAGTACTATAAAATAGAGGATCACAAAAGGCTTAAAAACAAAAAATAAACTATTGAAAGAAAACCTGAAAATAAGAATTGAGAATTTGTTCTCTTCAAGTTTTTCTCTCCAAGTAATTCTTTAATAGAAAAGAGAGCTGGAGAAAAACACTCAGAATAAAAATGGGTCCTCATCTGAGTATCTTTGAGTAACTTGAATGTGGATTCCTGTCTGTATGCCTTGTGAAATGACTTCTACACAGTCACAGAAAAACACTCCTTCTTTGACTTTCCCAAGGGAAACAATCCCCTTTTTAAACTACTCCATTTTGCTGCCAATATTCTGCTCCCTCTAAACATCTTCAGCAGAGTTGCTTTAAATGCTGACAGCCGCTCTGAGACAAAACTTCTCTTGATTTGAATGTGAATATGTGCCTTTTGGTGTATTACAGTAATGGTGCATGTTAAAAAGAAATGTCCTACTCCTGTATATGCTCCATTTCACTCAAAAATATTTGTTAATATTTAGCGAGCAGTATTGACACAGCGAGCCCAGAGGGTGGGGAGAGGGGTGGGGGGTGGGTGCAGACTGGCTAATTCATTTTCAGTCTGGCATCTCTGCAAAAGTGGCTCCACACAGTAGTGGCACCTGTTCACTGAAAAATGACTTTGAGGAAAATGAAATGTCCAGTGTGTGCACTAAATGATGAATGTGCTTACTGGTCGTAACAAACATATAATTCTTCTCAAATGAGGAGAAAGCATTTCAATAGAAGTTTTATTTCTGTACTTTTTTCTAAGAATTCATACTTGTACAACAGAACACGTACAACAATAATAATGCTGGTGTACTTTAAAGAAAAGGAAAGATCAAATTCTCTCTCTGCTGTTATTTCTATCAATTTCTCCTCCAATCCTTGACACAGAAGACGACTAAGCTGACGTAATAATAAAAAACACTGCTCGTCCGATCAGGCTGCGTATGTGTAAAGACAGCTACACAGTAGACTCCCATGTTGCTGCTACAATTATTTTACTTGACTACACTGACTTTAAAGTTCTTTACTTTGTGGCAACTTTTAAACTCACACGTGCGCATCTCCCGCTTTTATTGTGCATGGTGGGATTTGGCACGACTTTTGACAAGAGAACGAAGGAAGCGTGCAGTCAGGACAGAACAGGAAAACAAGAGATGAATAACAGCCATGTGGTGTGACACCGATAACACAGATGCATTAATCCCCTTCAGTCAGGTGAGTGCGAAGAACTAGATGCGCAAATACAACAAAACACATTTTGGAGTGCTTGGGTGGCTGGCTCTAAAGATTTGAGCTTTTGTGGATTCCCTGCTGTCTGTCTGCAAAACAAAGATGGAGAACAACAACAGATATGTTGTTGTCTGCACCAGTAGTTGTCTGAACAGTGCACAGCACAAGAATGCAGTGTCATACATATTCCGATTAGTGGATCGGGGCAGAAAAGGAATGAAATTGAATAATTAATACCTTTGAGGCTTCTTCCTTCTTTCACACAAACACATTCACTATTCTGTTTAGGAATCCCTTTCATTGCATAAATATCTGTTGGGCCCACAGCAGGAAAAAGGGGATCAGTACCAACCTTTTCATCAGTCTCTACTCCTCTGATACATATGAATGCACAGCGACTTTGCCACTGCTAGGCAGGCCTTAACAGTCCTGTTGGTCTAATTAAGGAAGATAAGGTTTTCGACCTTAGACTGAGGTGGAGAGAAAGATATAGAGAACAAGGCACAAAACTGGTTGCAGATACTGAGGAGGGGGGCACAGGGAGAGAATGAGTGGGGTATAAATATTCAGCGAGGTCTTTTCTCTAACTACTGAGTATTCTGTAGACTTGGGTAGTTTGTTATCTGTGCTAGGTGCTCCCTCGCACTGACAATCACAGCAGATCAAGATGACGCCGACAAACTGGGGAAGAAAAGTTTTGCTTCGTCAATCACACACTCTCTGCCTGCGTGTATGTTGTTTTCTATTTACGCACACATATCGAGGACCGGAGAGGATTGTGACGAGAGCGCTCCTGTTTGAGTGCTTTCAGTGTTCTGTTATTGATCGGCGACTCCGGGGAACAAAACTAATTTAGCTGCTGGGCACACAGGCATATGTGTTTGGTGCCTTCTTTCATGGTGGTATAGACGCGTGGTGGAGTACGCACATGCATGTGTTCGTAAGTACACACAGATAAGTGTGTGTGTACATGTGTAAATGTAACAGCTGTTTGTGACTATAGTGGACAGTTTGTTGGTGAGCGTGGACAACGGATTCAGCTCGAGTAGTCCTGTAGTTGACAGTCACAGCCTAGGGGTGTTCACAGGCATGCTAAAGTAAGAATAAATGGAGGAATAAACAGAATGGAACTGCCTGGAGCCAAAAATGTACAAGAAAAGACAAGAGCAAGGTTAAAACAGGAATTAATGGCACATGTTGAGGCCATTAGTCATGATGGCCAATGCCTATCTGGAATAATCATGGATAATCATGTTAGGCAGTGTGTGTGAGAGTGAGTGACTGCCTTGTTCTTACCCATTACAGTGATGTGTGCCCTTGCCTCCACAGGTTTGGCAGAGCTGTTGCTAAGCGACGCTTCACAAACATATAACCCAGAGTCAGAAGAGGTGGGAGCGGGAATAATGAGCCGACGCCCACTGGCCAGCCAACGCCCATCCCGTTTCCAAGAGACCACAAGGCTGTCCACCGGTCTGAGAGGAGAGGAGAGGAGAGGAGAGGAGAGGAGAGGAGAGGAGAGGAGAGTTTGGGGGGGAAAAAAGCAAACAAGTGACAGAAGGCAATTATAACATATTAAATCCATCGGTTTATGTGTCAATGAGGCAGGAAATGAATGATGACAGCCTGTATATCAGCGCAGCCAGCTCTACTCAGCATGAAGGGGCTTCAGTCAGTTATTCTGGATGTTAGAGAGCGGAAATGGGATTTAATGTAGAATGAAATTTTGTTTTGGATAAACAACATCAAAATACCATTCTTGTGTGTGTGTATGTGTGTGTAAGACAGCGTTGACACAGCATTTTATCTATTCATGAAAGAGCAGCTCAGATTTTGGTGCATTTACATGCAACAGTTCAATTCTTACAAGCGATCGGCATTAAAAATGTGCAACTCATTTACAGGGACAACAGCTAATTATGTAATCAGCAGCTGGAACTGACTTCCTGATGCATTTTTATCAAGAACAGCTAAAAGGTTGCTGTAAATTTACGGGATTTATTCCAGAACAGAAAGCTTTCACAAATCACCAAATAAGAATAATCATCACAAAACACATTAAAGAATAAATGATTTAGGTGACTGTTACTTTAGGTTGGAGAGGTGGATGGCAGGAGTCATTAAACCACCACAGATATTAAACAAATAATACAAAAGACATAAAAAATATATATATAATCTACTGTCATACTGAATAAAATACATTAGAGCTTATAAATCATCAATGGTACATTGTTTTGATAGATTACTACTGTATTCTTTTTATTGCTGAGACATTCTTTGCTTATTATTATGATAACAGTCGGCTTTGATGACATTAGGTGGCACTTAAAGAAGGACTCAGTCGTATTCAGAGATGCGGAGGAGGTGAAGATAAGCTGGTAATTCAGCCTCGCTGTGGTGAATGGAGCAATGCTTGGGTATATGAAGTGTGAAACTGCTGGACAATTCCTGCATTCAGTCATATTTTCTGCTGCTAACTACTGTATGCTTCAAAGTGAGAAACCCAGATGTTTATGCAATTTAGCACACTTAGTATGAAACGCCTCACGGTAAGGAGAAAGCCAGAAGTAGAAATAATTAAACTTACTGCAAGGCTGATATGTCAACATTTAATACTATTACTCAGTGGTTCTAACCAAAGAACTTAAAAATATATATTAATATTAGGCCTACTGGCACTCTTGTTTTCAATCAAACTTCTAATTATTTTAGCACTCTACCAGGACTGCACTGGTGCATCTGACTGATTAATGGCTAATGGAACTGGATAGCAAATGCTTTTAGACGGCACTGCATTTGATTATAGTTTCCCTCTTTCAGTTGTTCCCCGGGTATAGAGTTATCTTTCTGGAGTGAGTATCTTTAAGTGGGTGCTTCTCTGATATCAGAAATAGTCCATTTAGCAAGGATTGTTTCAGGCAGAGAAAATGCTACATGCTCTCAGATGATTTGCTGCAAGTTACAAAGACCAAATTACCTGGTGTTAAATGAAAAAAATAAAAACAAAGTCTATCCTGGCCACATGTGCCATTATATGTATGATGGAAACGCATCCTGTTGCTGAGAAGACGTTTCTACATCTAGGTACATTTCTGTTTTCTGAGGTAAGACGAATTACTTTTCTTTTTCACACCTTGAGTGCTTCCCAGTGGTCAAGTGCTGGTCAAGTGGTGCTGAAAAGTATTTAAGGGACTTTAGCTCTCACAGAACAAAGCGATGTTACTACCCCTGACTAAATAACAGGATCCAACAAAAACCTTGTGCAAATAGTCCACAGAGACTCAATGTAGCCGGTGATCAAGCAGGGTGCAGGATATCACCTGTTGAGTCCAGACAACTCAGGCTTGTTATTCTCCTGGCTGGCAGCACTTTTTGTATCAATCAGTGTTCATACTCATTAAGGAACTAATTGTTTCATTGTGCAGTCCAGGGAGTCAAGCAATTTCATATACTGGCTATGAGATTTTTTCAAAATTAAGTCTTTAACATAAATTGGTAAGGTGCTAGAGTTCCAACAAAAATAGCTCATTATTTGCACTTTGAGGAGGTCATACTACACACGGCCAGACTACAAAACACCTGATCATAATCATGAGAGTATTTCCACCTGCAGTTTTGAGACAGACCTTGGCTGTCTTATATAAAGAGCTGCAGAACTCACACTATTCAGTAATTCAGTGTTTAATATTTCAGTATTTTTCAGTGGTAGAAAAAGGCACACGGTTTCTTTTGGTCAGCTCTAGGGTTACTTTTCCCTCACTACTGCGATGTGCTCTTTTTCCATGTTGTGTGATGAAGGATTCAGAATGTGAAATGTGTGAAAGAATAATCACAACAGCCAGTTCATGTTTTCTTAGTGTTATTTATGAAGCACCCTGGTAGCCAAATGGTTATAGTGCACGCCATGTAACTACAGCGTCTCCAGTTTGTGTCCACCAGGAGACCTTTGCTGCATGTCATACCTCTTCTCCCACAGTTCCTGTGTGCATCAAACAAAGGCAAAACTGCTGCAAAATAGTTTCAAAAGATGCAAAAAAATGCTATTTATGCATTTCTATTTATTTGTTTTTGCAAATGAATTGAATGAGTGTTCTATACACCACGAAGGTAATGGTATGAAAATCTGAGAGTGATACAGGAAAATAAAAGTACTTGACAAGTTATATATACTGTAGCCATGCTGTACTCATGCCCCCTGACAACTAACAAATAGAAATAAATTTGAAAATGGGATCTAAAATAGTTGTTTAGAGTAAATGGACACAATACATGTTGCAATCAAAATAAATGCTCCATTGTTTAACATAAAGTAGACACAAACAAATGTGGCTTTTCCACCCATATGGGACACAGAGGGAGGTTAGACAGTGTGCAACTAGGGTATGAAGGGAAAGTGATTACAATTGACTTTCTGGCAACTCAAAGTGAAGCAGAAATTGCTGCTGCTCTGAAAAAAACATTTGTTGAGACACACTAGATGTGTGTGTGTGTGTGTGTGTGTGTGTGTATATACATATACTGGCAAAGAAATGTTTGGAAACAACAAGAGATTATTGGATTTTTACCCTGAAATTTAAAAAAATGACAACAACAAATAAAACATGTTCCTCATTCATCTGTAACAGTTTCATCAGCTGGTGACCAATATAAAACTTCAAGAATCATCTTTTATAACAACTACCATTTGCTACTCATCGGTTTCTTACAGAAAGTCAAGCGTGGATGGTCTTAAGGGGATTATGCATGCTCTCCCAGGTGTTAAAATACCCAGTAAAACCAATAATATGAGTTCATATTTGGCTCTTGCCCCACAGGGAGAGTGACCTGTCATTTTCTGTGTAAATTAGGACGTTTCACAACAATATATCTACCACCACAAGTTGCGTTGCATTGTCAAATTTTTAATACAAAAATTGTGAGGATGTTTGTGTAATGTAAGGATATATTTGCTTATCGTCATGACATCAAGGGGTTGTGGCTTGCTTGTAAGGCTAAGATTAGAATTAGTTTAGCTTAGGTTAAAGGTTGGGTTTAGGCATTTCGCTGTGCTGGTAGGACTTAGGGCAACGGGCTAGAGAATGTATTACATCAATGTGTGTCCTCACAAATAGAAAGTGTGTGCGTGTGTGTGATCAAACAGTATTTGGCATGGGCTAGTGTGAACTTGTGGGTGTGTTTAGTTTCTTTGCTGATGTCAGATGGGACTCTGATCCAACTTCTGTTTAAGTTAACTTAAACTCTGGTGTGTGTTTCTGCTTGTGTGTCAGTGTAGCTATACACTAATACTGGGAGGAAAGACTTGCTGAGCTATGAGTTTATGTAGTGTCCTCTAATTGCCCTGGAAGAAAACAGTGCTGTCTAGCAAGAAAGGAATTGGCTTGTGTGTGTGTGTGTGTGTGTGTGTGTGTGTGTGTGTGTGTGTGTGTGTGTACATAAAAGAAATTTACCTGGCATTAGCAATGCACTCTAATGTAGCCTCGCTCCCTGCCACCACTGTGGTGTCTTTAGGTCCAATCACAATTGCTGGAGCCACAAGCTCTGACTCAGGATCTGTGACGGAGAGAGAAAATATGTGAGGCAGCTTAACTCATAAATTACATTCATGCTGCAGCATAATTTCACACATAGATCACAATAGTCCCTCTCACTCACTGCTATACTCATGCAGTAGTAGTCTCCAATACTCACAATAACACAAAGCTGCATGCACAGTGTCCAGTGCTTCTGTGAAATTAATACATTTTAGAATCAAGCTGACTTTTAAACGATCAGGTGACAGGATGGATTTGTAGTCCTGCAGTTTAAACAGTTCCAAAGTGTTCAATTTCTGACATGTCTGCTGTTAAAAGATTCAATATAAACTGTGGTCAACTTGTTGTGGTATGTGTGTAATTGGAGAAGATCTTTTTCATGTTGAACTGACATGCTGTGATACAGATAAACTGAACTTTGCTGAAAAACAGACCAACTTGTCTGCATCTTCCAACTCTCTGTACATCATCCCTCTTCTTTTATTTTATTATTTTTTGTTCAGAGTAGAGCTGTACAAAGTAACACTACCAGCTTTCTGTCAACCCTTTTTGAGGATAGTGCCATCGAGTAGAAAGAAAACTGGTTTGGAATCAAGACAGAACAGATTTGATCTGTGCTCAGGTTTCGTGTGATTAACCATGTGAAAAAGGAACGACATAACGTGTGAGTCAGCACAACGTGAGATTTGATATAATATTAATACATCTTTGTAGTGTATGTTCTACATGAGACAATGAAAATATCAAGGTTTCTGTTAAATGTAAGACTTTGTGAGACCTTTTTAATGCCACATAGAATTGAATTCAATCCATGTCTGTTTTAGTCACATTGACTAAAGTATGACAATATGATTAGGGATAACATGGAACAACTTGTTTTCCTTATGGGAACATTGCTTTAATTAGTGCAACGTGGACATAATACGACGTATGAAACAGACAGATCGATTAACCAGTTAATCACAATGAACTTATTTAAGGTTTTGCTTAGATTAACAGTTGATCATTAGACCTTGCTACTGCATCAGCTGTAAGACGTCAGCAGTGTTTGCTAAGGTCTGCTGGTGCTGACTCAAACTCCACAAAAAACAACAACAGCTAAACAACCAACTTCCGCTTGTTGTGACACTTTAATTTTGTAGGTGTCAAGAGAAAACCTGACTTTTTGTAAACTAAATTCTGAACTTTTTTTAAATACCTTCTAGAGCTTTTTCAGGGAAACTGAATTCAGTACTTTTTAAGACTCTTTAAGGGAATGGTTCAGGTTTTTTGATGCTCACGTCCTTTGGCACCGTATGCTTTGGTTACTACAACTGTATCTTTCTGTTAAATATGCTGTATCACATTTTACCCAGAACTCAACTGTAAAGAATCTGTAAAGAATCTAATCTAAAATGTTTTGTGGAAAAACAAACTGTTACGACCTATCACTCTCCTCCCTTCATTGATAACGTTCTGTACTGTCTCTGGTTGTAGGCAAATTTGTGCTGGCTGCTCGTTGAGGATTGGTGACCAAGATTCCCGCTCCATTCCACCCACCTTCCTACCGATTGGTCAGCTGTCTGGCCCGGGAAACCAATCACTCACTCGCCCTTCTGCCTCCATGATTGATTCAGCCTTCAGCTCACCTAGCAGTCAAGCAGCCCCAAATCAACAGCACCTGCTAAATAAGTGAAGCTCGGCAGTTAGTGGAGGTGGCTGTGATTTTGTGTGAGCAGACCGCCGCTATGCCTCCCCCCATGTATGTTTGCTACACCTCATGCTTAATTGTTTCTGCTCGTATGTGTACTGACATACGATGTTCAGTGTTGACTAGACTTGACTGAAGCTTTAGATTTCAGGATTCCTGTTTCCTGTCACTCGCACATACACTAAAGGACTACTCTACATAGTAGACAGAAACAGGGGTTCTCCTTCCTTTGTTTTTAGGTGCTAGAGGAGGGTTTTGGATTTGTTTTGTGTGGTTGTGTCTGTGGTTGGGAGTTGGGTAATACGGTATTAGATTTGATTGAACAGAAATGTAACAGAGGTTCATACGAGCTCAATCTCTTTCAACGTTATAGTGTAATTGTTAAATTCTTTTTGTGTTTCCCTGATAGTGCCTTCCTTGTGAGCTGAGCCAAAGGAATACAAGTTGTGTTTCACAGGTTCCCAACTGATTTAACTTGGAAGAAAATTTTTAGTTTGCAAATTCAATAACTGGAATATTTTTGTCACTCAGTGTTTCACCTGCTGTGATCCAGACATCCTCTGTTGGTCTTAAAATATGGATTGTATTTGTTGTTTACTAAAATTGTTCCACGGATTTCCCCTGGTAGAACCTGAAAGGATCATGTTGCTAATAGAGGTAAATTTGTAAACATTTTTGCAAAGAGACAGTTATGTGTGCCTGGAGCTATTTCTCAGAGGACAATCGTAGCAGATTTGCTGTAACTTTAAAGGACACGATTCAATTTAGCGTTAGACTGTTGACATTTCGACTTAGCCTTAGCTGAACTTTGGGCTGCACTTGGCAGGGAACGACGTATGCATGTTTTGGACGTGATATCTTAGGGCTGTGAAACACCAAGCCAAAGCCGAAGCCGGTCATTAGTCAATGTCAGGTTGTCATTGAGCATCTGCGGGCCTATTTTTTGTGGTGTCCCACACAGTTGGACTAGCTGGACCCCCGTCGACAGCTTTCCAGCTGAACCAGCATGTTGAATCAGCAGCAGATCCGTCAATGAGCGAGAGCACCATCATTAGCTGTTAAAGTTAGCAAATCACTGCACATCTGCAGTCTTAGGTCTTCTTCTGATTTCCCTTTTTGCATAATGACTACAGATTACCACCACCTGCTGGTATGGAGAATTATTTTCTAGTGCAACTTTTTGACCCAGACGAAGGTGACGCAACAGTTAGTGTAATTGCCTCTAGTTCTTTGATGTCAGCTTGGTATCGCAGTCCCGATAATATAATCATGTGAAATCTGATACAGCGTGTTTAACAAAAAGAGACAGCAGCAGAGACCAAGAGCTACTGCGAGATAAATATAAAGATGTCAATACTGAAATAACACCAGCTTCAAAAACCTGAACCTTTCCTTTATGATCTGCAGATTCCTGGGAATACGCAGTGTTGCGTGTAATGTAAATGTGAAAGAAAGAACGATCGTATGGACGAAAGGCCTATACTGACTGACAATGTTTGAAAGAATGACAGCATATATGACTGAGAACAGATGTTTGTTGGAGTCTGACTGAAAAATTAAACTCTACAATTATTTTTCAGTACCTCTAAACTGCTGTTGTCTCTTCAAAAAAATATTTTCAATCTTACACACACAGACTATAATCCTCTCGTATAAACAATATCATTCTACACTGGTGTAAGTATGTGAAGGATGATTTATGGCCTTAAAAATGTGTAGGAGAGTACACGGTGGTGTATGTGCGAGATTATAACTGTTTGTGTGAGTATGATTTATGGTGTGAGTGGCCTCTCATAAGAAAAGGACACACATTAGATTGTTATCAGTTTGAAATGTGTACAGTAACATCTGCTCAGCAAAATAGTAGAAAAACTGTAGAACTGGCCAATGAAAAAAATGTTTATCAATGTTTCACAGAATGTAATATTATTGTTGTGAGTACGTGAACACAAGCGTTGGGACATCACTGCGCTTTCCATGGATATGCCGTATAACGGATGAATATGTAGATTTCCAATAAGGGAGGAGTACAGAGTACAAAATAGCACACTAGTGCTGATCGGGATTGGTGGGGATTTAAGGAGGGGGTTTACGGAGGGGATGCGAGAAGAAGCTTTGATCTCCCCTTTGAAGGGAAGGAGAAAAAGGTGGTAATTGACTCTCTGCTCTTTAGGCTTCCTTCTCATTCTCTCTCTCTTTTCTTCTTTTCTGAATTGAAGAGAAAGAGCCGAAAAGTCATAACTCACTGTCACACAAAGTAAGACATGCGGGTAGACGAAGACAGGCAAATGATAGTGCACACACACACGCACACTACGACTTGACTGTCTTGTCACCCACTCATGCTGATGCTCTCGCTCAGGGTATAGGTTGAGTCCATTAATGGGGAGGATAAGTAAAGTGACATAAAAAGAGAAGAACAGTGAAGGTCTCTATCGTTCTCTACGTAACACACACACACTGTACACACACAAATGTCTCTAATTTTATAGTGCAGTGAGCAACATCTTGCACAGGGTGTTATAATTTGACAGATTTGGCGTTAGAGAAGTAAAGGCAGGTAGCAGGTGTGGGTGGAACATAGAAAGAGACAGAGGGACACTGGACAGGCAGAGGTAGAAGTAGAGAGAGCAAGAGTAGAGTGTCCATTAGCCGTCCACTGTGGGAAGTACAGGTCACGCAGGGAGTAGTAGCCATCAGCGCTGCCTTAATAGCAGCAGCGGCTGCAGATAATGAGCAGAGGGGGATGTGAACCCAACCTGTTAACTTGGACGGAGGGGAGGCGAGCAGACAGACAAATCAGGACAGCAGGAACACCGGTATGACAAGAGAGAACACAGAGGGAAAAGAAAGGGCTCGGAAGAGGGAGACAGAATATAGTATATGTAGATGGGAAAAGTGAAGGGAAACTGTACAGATGGTCTTCTTCTTCCTGGAGTGACAGACATGATGGTGGAAGTAGAGGGGAAAGCAAAATGCCATATGGTTGTGTGATCTGCACTCTTCTTCTCTCTTTGTCAGTGCGTCTAACATCCTGTTTCTCTGGGGAAATCTATTATTTCATCTCATCCATACTGCTTATTCTCTACTGCCTAATTTCTCTCTTATTTCCTATCATCCTCTTATCTCATCTTATTTGTTAGGATTATTAAATTAATCTTCCTCAACTAAAAAAAAAGGAGATATATATTCAAACTGGCAGACACTGTTATTAAGTGTATGTGTGTATGTGTGCAAGCTGTGGCAGCTAAAAGGCTCCCCGTAAAGATTTTACAAAGAGAGTCCAGAAGTTTAATCTAACTCTATTGGATTCCTCATTTAGCAAATGAGAAACAACATGTGGCAGAGAGAAGGAGAGTAGGAGTGATGGAGGGAAAGACGGCTGAAAAAATTGCAGGGGGGGGGGGTTATAGTATAACAAAGCAATATCAGAAAAACAACTTGAGGCAGAAAAGACTCATTACAGATAGAGGAATGATAAAAACAAGAGCTGTTAAAACAGTTAAAAAAATAAATCAAAACTGATGATTGGGAATTAAATAAATTCTGTGTTTATGTGTGTGTGCGCACGCGCGCATCAATGTGGGTATAATTTAGCAGCAAAGACTCAGTGATGCTTGCATCGTCACAATGCTTTCGTCAGTGCAATCACTGCTAATTGATAGTAAAGTGCTGCTGAGGTGATACAGCTGTATGACGGTGTGTGGGTTTGTGTGTCTGTGTCATTCAGCTGGAAGCAGAAAAATCCCAAATTAAATCAAGGATGGAAATAATAAAAAAAAAACAGGGCTGCTAAAAGGATTGGTGCAGCTTTAGGGCAGGAAAGAGATAGAGATGGATAAATACTGTAGAGAGCGAGACAGGGAGACAGTGAGAGAGGGAGAGATGAAAGACTATTCTATCCATAGATTAGAACATAATCCGTCTTTGAATGGATTCTCTCAGATTACAGCTTGTTCTCCTATTAAATCTGTCAGTCACTCCACACTCCCTATAGTGTCAGTGAGTCGGCTGGGATGTGTGCTTGTGTGCGGGTGTGTGTATGATCTTTCTATGACTGGAGATTTGTGTGTTTTAAGCCTTTCAGACAAATCTCTGCAGAGACCTAGAGAGCAGAGGGATTGGCTGAGGGGCAAACACTCACACACACTCACACTCACACAGACACCTCCCCTTACATGCATATACACACATGAATGCACACGGGAGGAGCTGGTGGTAGCTGACTGTGTATTAATAGAGTTGTCAGGTACGTGTCTGCAGGATTCGCAGCCAACTAACACATATCACACTGAGACCATACACACAACAGGGTGACAAAGAGTTTTTGAAGGAGAAAGCAAAACAAAAAAGGAACAAAGATGGAAAAGAGGGGCAGTGGAAATGAGAGGTTAAAGAAAACGGAGAGCTGTTTTTAAATATTTTAGATTTTAAATCTTTTTGGACATTATACAAAAATAAATGGATGAGGAAAAGGTGATCATTTGCTGATCTCTCCTGGGAATAGTGCATGTGTGTGAGAGCAGGGTGAGTGTTTGTGCGTGTCACTGCGCTCATTAATGCTGCATGCTGACAGCTAAGTGTCATCGTCTGACTATACTTGCCTCAGAATGCCAATATAAAACCACAAGCCAAGGCATGCCATGCACACACACACACACACACACACACACACACACACACACTTAAAGCCACACCACACCAAGAGTAGAACATCCAAGCCTCAAGGGATGATAGACACAGACAATGGGAAGCAGTGAGAGAACCCAGAAAGATGCCTGATTTTAAATATTCATCTCTTCCTTCAGCTGCCAAATCTTCTATCTATCTCTGTCATCGTTCCATAGGAGTGATGGAAGGAGGAGATGGAGAAACAGGAAAAAAGGAGAAAAAGAAGAACGAACAGGAAACATGTAGCAGCAATGGAGTCAAGCTCTTGGGAGTGCTCAATGTTTATTTGATTAATTTTAAGTATTATATTATTTGCAGCATTTTAGGTGCTTGACAAAACCCACAATGACACAATGAGGTAACATTTCATCACCACTCTGCTGAAATATGGGCGTGTGCAGCTGCTTCATGGCTGAAAACATTTTTTTCATACAGTGGGGAAAACTAAGTAAAAATCTTTTACCTATTAATTCTGAAAATCATCAACATTTGACAAGAGCTCATATGTTACTCCTCAGTGAACTCACTAAAACTCTTACTGAAAAAATTTACGCACTTTGCACAAGGTTACTACTCTAAAAGGGAAAAACACAATATGTCAATATTTCACAGTAGTAATTATAAGAGTGCGTACCCATTAAGGAACATTATAACAGGCCCTTTGGCCCTCCATTCTCTATGACTCAGTGGTTGCATATCAACAGAGATAAATACTTCTATGGCATTTACAGCTGTTTTGGCACAAAATGAACCTTTAGCTAAGGTTGCTCGAATGCCGTGGTGAGAAAGACGGACACCTGGGAGTGTTTCAGCAAAGTTCAGGTAACAGACACACTCAGGAGATGCTGTCACTGAATGGGTTTCCATGACAGATGATTTGGACAAATTATGGTCCGAATGAAGTGAAACCTGTGAGTTAGTTTGAGTCTGCCGCCACGTTCACGTGGGACACTGCTCTCACTTCAACATACAGTATAACCTATGCACGATTTCCTCCATGGAGGTGTACTTAAACCCTCAGTGCACTGTTCCACAGCTACGCTGACACTTGCTGCCGTCGCTCAGATAGCATCTCAAAAGCTCTGCCTCCACCACAGCATCCCCCTGAAGGCGCTGAGTGAAAATTCCTCCAGGCAGTAGCATATTACTGTCACTCCCCATTCACTACTCTGCTGAACTCAAGGTATTTTTATGGGGAATGACGAGGATCAGAGCCCAGATGCCACATATCAAAAGTGACCTAATAATCAGTTCCACATAGGTCAACTGTTAAAAACAGGACTAAAAACTGTAATGTCGAGCCTCAGGTTTTGTTTGATTGGGTCCTTTATCAGTGCTAGTACAACTTACTGGGGAAATGTTTAAACAGGGATCTAAAATGATGCAAAACACCAACAAAACGTGCTGAAAGATCATTTTTCCAGCTGCGTGTTACATTGTTCAATATACAGCACATTTTAAAAAGTTGGCAATATTTACATTAACTGAATTCTTACATTATGTTTTAAAAGCGGCTTGATGTTTGAGGTAGCTGAGCTGTCTATTTTACGTATTAGCCACAAGGCACTGAAACACTGCAGTGGAAAACCTTTTACAGCATGTACCCACCGCTGAGGCCAGTGTGACCTTCAGCAAAGCATTTAGCTGAGCAGCCCTTAGCTCTGACCTTCTGGTGGGAGCAGAGGGTCACAGCAATATTTGTCTCTGTTTACATAGGCGAAGAGAAAGAAGGAGTCAGAGAGAAAGAGCAGGGTAGATAATGTAAATGTAAATGGGTTCTTTACCTGTTGACCCACGGTTCTTCTTGCCAACTGTCCATCAGCCAGAGAGAATGAGATGAAAAGAAGTGGGATGAAAAGAGAGGATAGGAAGTTGGGGGGAAAGGGAAAAACAGGAGAGATATAATTAAGATTTTCAAGTGTTTCCTCGGGGTGCAGCAAAAGCACACATTTAGCAAATACACATTAAAAGAAGCAAAAGAAAATAGAGGTTTTCACAAATCAGCAGCTCTAAGGCACATCAGAGCTGAGGAGGCGAACAGGAAAAGGAGACTCCTTCTGTGAGAAGAAGGGGAAAAAAAACAAACACAGAGAAAAAGCAAGAGACACAGAAATGGATGAAAGGGAGGAGGAGACGGAGAGGAAGAGAGAACACCGTGTTATCATGGAGTCCAGAGGAAGACAAGCTTTTTGCAGCCCATCCATCAACTGCCAGCTACCAAATTTTGTCTCTCTCATTCACTCTTTTCTTCTTCCCCACTACCTCCCCCCTCTGCTTTCTTTCCATATTTGTCATAAGTCTGGTGGTAGCAAGACTGTAGGCTGCGTGAAAATGATGGCATTGACATTCTACTGGCGAGAAATCTACATTTACTATTCATTTATCAATACACTACCTCTTCACGCTCCCATTCAGTCGCTCACTCAGCACTCGAACACAGGGTTTGTGTTTGTGTGTGTGTGTGTGTTTCGATCTGGAAAAAAGTGTGCGATAAAAAATGTGCGTCAGGGCCTTAATTTAGATTCTGACGCATCACATCAGCCTCAGTGCAAAGTTCGCTCAGACAGTGCGACAGACACACACACACTGGGGTAAGTGATGAAGAGTAAGCAAGTCAGCTTACTGAGGAAGAACAAGAAAAGCAGCTATGAAACACACTAAAAGGAAAACGTCTGAAGAATGTACAGTTGAGATGTTTTCATCATTTATGTTTGTATGTAAAGATGAGTCTGTTGTGAGCTAGGGATGATTATCAAGCCTCAAAATTTGCTGGTACCAAACGAAATCCAGAACACTTTCGAAAACTGTCGAGCAGAGAAAGCTGGCATTAAGTATCAGTCTTGTTTACTCATTCTTTGATTGGTTTTAAAACTCAAATTTGACATTTTCAGACAGTATGTTATCAAAGTTCTTCTATGGAAGTGTGAGATGCATCAGCACAAACAGGGTGCACAAAATACTAGAAATATTGAAGATAGAAACAAATGTGTTAGTGCTTATTGAATCCACTGCTGCTGCTCTTGATATATGGGAAAATAATCAATGTCCAGATAAACGGGGAATGAATTCTCCAAAAGAAAAAAAAAAACTAAATAAAGATTATAACCTTCAGGAAGGCAGGATTTATTACAGGGTTGTAGTGTGAGACAGCACTGGGTTTAGCTGGTTTTGATTTTAGTAATGAAACTCAGGTTACGGTACTATCTGAAGAAAACAAATAAAAAAAAACCCACCAGACTTTTATAAATATGTCTTAACATACCCGTTTAACTAGAGCACATGCTGTGCAGGAGCAGCACTTTGTTAAGTTTATTATTTTGGAGCGTCTGAAAGGGGGTCACCACACAAAGAAATGCAAACAGCCACACTAACAGTAACACGCAGGCTTTGGTCTGGGGGGCATACAATTCTGCATGTGTATTCAAATGACGTGTCACACTGAGTCATCTTCAGTTTCAGACGAGAACAGAGAAACAATGGGGACATCAGGGGATAACAGTGAAAGCATGAGCGAGCGTGCGCGTTTGTGTGTTCACATCACAAAGCATCTGACGTTCACAGCGCTCAATCCACCAAACACATTTTCTAGTAACTTTCACATTCCCTCATTGTTTTCCAAACCCTTTGAAATTCCATGGATCATTTATTGTCTTAATCAATGTGTTTATTGACGTGCATTTCACAGCAGATAAAAGATAATTGAACAGTGTGTCCCTGAATCAACTCTTAACCTTGCATTTACAGTATACAGCAGCACTAAATACTCCCCTGTGCAATTTCAATAATATGTTAATGATTCAAAACTCTGCTCTTACAACAAATGTGTCATTTTAAGCTGATATTTAAGATGTTCTCTAATTAAAGACAAACCAGTGAGCTTGACTACAATGAAAATATCAGAAAAGCAATGGTGATTTCCAATTAAGGATAACTGCATCAATAAATTTATATAAAAGTAGTAAACACCACAGCTTTTAGCTCTCAGTGATCTGAAACCACACGTAAGCAAATGCCAGAAAGTAGCAGGTAAGAAACAAGATTGTGAAAGATGGGAGAGGACACAGATACAGTGGTCAGGAGGAATACAAAGAGACATACTACCAATAACAGAAGTGTCCATTCTCAAAATGAAATGACGCCAGGCACAGCCTTGAAAAACATCCGTATCAGTAAAATGTGGAGCAGTGTACTGACATGGAGCTGCATGAGAGCAAAAGGTGCAAGGGGGTGGCATTTATAGTACGCCCAAATCATAAATGAAAAGACGGCTCCGGGTCTCAAGACACTTGGCGCTATAGGAATTTTCTCTGTAAAATACACAGGAAAAAAATAAAAATCACACCAAAGTTTTTAAAGCAGAAAAAAGTGAAAACATGACCTGACTTGAATGCAACTGAATGCCTCTGGAGTATTTTAAAGCTGAATGTAGGAAGCAACAAACCCCTCCAGCAAAGACCAGCTGAAAAGAATCATCTGTGAAGCATGGCAGAACATCTCTCCACTGATTTCTGTAAGACTGTTATGATCCACACCCAAGAGCATCCAATCTAACATAAAAAATAAAAGACAAACTAAATCTAATCTGATCTGCATTTTTTATGTTTATGTTTCTCTTTTATAGTAAAACATCGTGCAGTGAAAACACACTTTTCCTGCAACTTGACGTCATCCAGCAAAGTGCTGCGTAGGCTAAGCGTGAATTAGTTTGTATGAAAGTAATATTTCTGCACCGTCATGACCAAAGACAGATAGATGGGGCGACTGTGTCTTTAGTATATCAGTCGTGCCTGTATTTGTCAATTACTGTGCTGTGTTTAGTTTTTTTACCACACTCTCTTCAACATATTTTATTGTTACTCTGGTACATGAAATAATACCCAACAACAACAACAACAACAACCCCTTTCCCCTGCATTGTTTTACTGCAAGGGCCTGTGTTATTAAACAGTCTTATGATGGTTATTTAGTTATTATGCTGTATTCTGTATTTAGTTTCATTTCATTTTTCTCAGGAAAAATTTATACTTTTTGTTGATAATGAATGATAGTAATGTGACATGCCTAATATACAGTTTGAGCTGATGTGAACATATTAGTGTGCGACTAAGTGCGTCTTGAGTATGATTTGTATTCATGAATTCACTGTTGTGTATTCAGCTGCCTGAAGGACCTACAAACAAGCAGGTCATCATGTCCTTTGTGTGTGTTTTTGCAGTACTGTGCATGTGTAGGTTGTTGTGTGCAGTGGAGAAGTACAGTATTTGTGTGTTGTATCTGCTACTCAACACAACACTTGCACGCTACACCTACACCTGTCTTTTTGCATGTATAAAGGTGGATGTTGCTATGTGTGTCATGTCTCTCCGTGTTATTGTCCCAGCTGACCTGTGCAGGTGCTGCCCTTCAGTCCCCAGCTGTGCGTCACCTATTTGCTGCAGCACCTCCACACCCTCTATGACTCACCCCGCCTCACCCCTCTTGACACACAAACAGCCCCCGTTGAGTCTTCCTCCCTTAATTCCCTCCATCTACATACAGCCAGATACCGCTCGCCCTCGGTGACTTTCCATTCTCCTGTTCAGTCTCACTTCATCGTCCCCATCCACCCACATCGGCGTCCACTGTCACATTTCCCAGAGCAAACAATACTTTTTTTTTTTTAGCCACACATTTGGGTCTTTTTTTCCCCCACCTCTCTCTTTGCTGTTTTAAACCCAGAGTTCAACCACAAACCCCTTACTGTTCCAATTTAGGCTGTCAATCTCCTTGCCCCTCTCTCTGTTCCCATTTCTTGCTCTAAAACATACACACACACACCTATTTGAAATTCATATCAGTGGTTACACAAATGTACCACTGCAATTTTCAGTCCTCACACATTCACAGAGAGAAACACAAGGACGCGTAGACCCATTCACACACCCACACACACACACACTGATGTGTCCAGTCAAATAATAAGCTGGTTTGAGTGTTGACTTCACACCTAAAAGAAATTCCTGATGGACGAGCTGATAAAACTTCTCAGTCTGTATGCATCCTCGTTCCTTACACCCAGTACTCTATCTCTCTTTGTAAATCTAACCAGACTGGAGGAGAGCTAACTATTACATAGCTTATTAATTCTATTATTATATATTACTATATATACATAGCTTATAAACAGTACAGGGCAAGCTTCATTTTGGTTTTCATACAACCACACTCTTCCCCCCTCTATTTTAGCCAAATCCTGTCTTTGCTCAGACTCTCTTTACCTCCATAAATGTTGATTCTGGGAGGGTTACATCTTCTTGCTGTCTACCTGTCTGTACCAAACACTAGCACCAGTTGACCTTTCCAATTTACCACGTCAATCATGCACATACACAGAGTCAGTATGCACGGCCCAGTCGCCCATACAAGTACAGGAAAAAGTTGGTGTCAATCATCCTTGTATGGAATCCCAAATGTCACTAGAACTTGACATTCTCTTTGCTCACTCTCTAAAGAAAAAAGGTTACCTTATCTCTGCCTTCCTCCTCAGTTTTACTTCTGTCTCGGATACCTCTTTTCTTACTGAATATGTACTCTTGCGTCTTTTTATCCAATCACTTTAGACATAAGGTTTATTTGTACCTGAACAGCTGCACACGCCCAGACGTGGAGATAAAAACCACCAGTCCCTTGTTAAACATTACCTCTTATCACATTGTGGATCAAACAAAGAGCACAAAAATTAGACAATGAATAAAAATGTTCAGTTAAAAGTGAACAACAGAAGTGCCAGGTAAAAAAAAACAACAAAAAAACAAGAGAGTGGTATGTAATAAAAATGAGGTATCGATGTTTGAATCATACAGTAAGTGTGACAAAAGCATGAAAAGGAAATTCTTTTGAATTTCTGATTTCCAATTCAAAAGAACAGACTTTTTGTTGCTTCCACAAGTTTGCGCCCGTGATCAGTGACAGATTGTAAAGTTAAAACTCAGGAAAATTAAAAGGCGAGCGAGGGATGAAAGACAAAAGGACAGGGGAAAGTCGCAGTCAAAAGGTGTGGCTTTAATGTGCAATAATGGGTAGCAGCTGCGTACCTCAGTCCTGTGCCCACCACTAAATAACAGATGGAGGGACCACAAGAGACAAGAGCAGGAGATGCATCATTAGGCCACATTCAGACAGACATTATTCCTGTGTGAAAAAACACACAGCGGGCCATGTTGGTGGGTGTGCGTTGTTTCATGTACCGGTAAGCCGATGAAATATGACCTGGGAAGTCCAGTTAGAGGTCCAGTTAGAGGAACGGATTTATGTTTTTAAAAGCTTGTTAGATGCCCAAACACAGGACAGCACTTTATAAGACTATGCACAGGATTGCACAACTCCGGAAAGTTATCCCGGCAGCAACTGTTTCATCTTAGGTTGTAACAATCTCACTGTAAACTGCAGAGATATAGTGTTCAGGTTCCAAAGTCATCAAAGGAATGCACGCTTCCATGTGATCAGCCAGCCCAGCGTCTCGCTGCTTAATGTCACGTTGCACAAAAAGTTGAAACCAGAACCAAAAGTTTCTACTGACCACACTGCACTGTTTTGTTGGAGCCCTTGTGATGCAGGTCCCCGGTCTATAGACACACTTCTTGAATGAAAAAGGCTGTTCTTTTTTCATGCAGTGCAAAACTCTGTGTAAACATGACCTTACTAATTCAGGCTGCCCCCCTCCTCCTCTTCTTCATGAGGGGTAATCCCATATCTCACACTACTTTGTCATTGTCACCCCTTCTTTGTCTTTATCGCTCTACTTGTCTCCTATCTCTTCTCCTTGTCCCACAGACTGGAACCCGCAGCATACGTAAACAAGACGTATATGTATATAAGAGGATCCTGAATGTTAAGTGCCTCCTTTAGAAACAAGTGGATTTCCAGCCGAACATTTAGTGCTCTCTGTGCAACGGCTGCTTTTGACACAGTCCATTCATTTACTACATGCCAGCGAGGGAAGAGGCCTGGAGGAATGTGACAGATCAATGGAGGGTAACATGTCCTGGCATTTCCTTGGGCACTTCCTTGAAGGGTAAGACACTCGCTCACAAGTTCACAGTCTTTAGAGCAGAATGGAGAAGATTGTAGTAAGAATTTACTGATTCCCTTTGGGAAACTCCCTTGAAGAAAACCATTGCATCTTATAGTATTGCCACAACATGCTGTGTATTGTTAAAGTCTACAAATTAGGGGTATTAGGAGTATTTCTTTTGGGTATTTTGGGCTGAATCTAAACAGTTCTGGCAGTTATGATGGAAACATGCTGAGTTTGGCTGTCAGTTGAAACTGGTGGACCTAAACGTCCACTGACAGTTTTTGGTGACAAAAGAGTTTCATGACCAGGATCCCACAATGTGACTGCTGCTACGCCCCCATTTTACAAACTAACTAACCCAAGTACAAAATGAAATGACGCTGAACACACTGGTGAGTCAGCATAATGCTCCTGCCAAAAAAACCCATCAAATTCACAGACATGTAAAAGTGACATGGCATGTTGTCCTGTTTTCACAACCAGCCTCAATGTTGAGGCTAAAGCCTGTTTGTTGCTTTGCTGTATTTTCAAAACTTGTGTTTTTATCTATTTATAATGTAGCATTACAATTCACCAGGCATTCATCTCCCCTACTGACATGTCTCCAAACTGATGCAGAGTGACACAGATACGCAACCAACGCTTTATGATACAAATCTTGCACAGTGTGAAGTGCAATGAAAATCTGATATTTAATTTTTTCTTATATGTTGTTTCATTAATTTGCTCTGTGTGTTTAAGCAGGGGATTCAGTTTATTAACACAGCTACACTGAAGACACAATCTCAAATACAGATTGAGAGGGAGGCAATGAAAGGCTAGAGAGCAAAACAAATCAAAGTTTCCAGTGGGAAAAACATTCTTGAAATATCCTTAACTGCCCAAAACAATGAAACAGAAGCAGAAGATTTGATAATTATTACTTAACACATCTGTAGAATTTCACCTGCACAGATTCTTTGTTTTCCTGAATGTGATGTGTTTCTTATTGAGCCATGCCTCTTGTGAAAATATACTAATTGCCTGCAAACAAAGCCATATTGAATTGTGTTTTGGCCTCCTGCTGTAACAACAACAACAACAAACTCTTACAATCACACTGACTGACTCAGTGTGTAATTGTATGAGTGCGCCCGTGTGTACCCGTGCCTTTATATCTATGGGTATATGTAAGGCCATCGCTCATTGGGGCAACAACAGTTAGAGTCTGTGTCTGATTAATGGCACAATTGATTAAGCAGTTCAGAGATAGATTGGTTGGGGCTGGCTATAACTGAGTCATTAGAACAGTGATAGATCAGTGAGATCTGGCTGCAGATGTTCCGCCTGGCTCTGGACAGCACGGCCTAGTAATGGACATCATCTGTCTGTCAGTGGATCACAATATGTGTGAGTGTGTGTAGCTGTGTATATGCATAGACATCTCCTCTTTTCTTCAATTACTCCAAACAACCAGACAGGAGAGGAAGGAGTGGCACAGAGGTAAGTAGGGATGCAGAGGAATGAGGAGAAGGGTGGAAACTATTTTTGGATTAAAAGCCCTGTTGATCTATTCCTGTTTTCAGCATCCCCTCTCAATCTTCAACTTTTATATTCTGGCTCTCTTTCTTCCTTCCTATCCATCTCTATCGTCCTCAAAGCTTTCTCAGTTTTGCACTTGCTCATAGCTTCCCTCTTTTTCTTTGACTTTCCCTGGTTCCTGATCCCCTCCCTGTCCTCATCTCTTCTCTGCTCTGCCTCATCTGCCTTCTCGTTTTTCTTATCTCTTCTTCTTCAACTAATTATGAGCAAGTACTTTATTTGCCCTAAAACCCTCATAAGAAAACGCTGTTACATTCCTATAATGTACACACTGATAACACAAGGAAAAAGAGGACAAACACACACATATTTTGTGTATAAATTACTAAATGGGTGTAAAACATAGCTGTATTTTAGAGGGGCTTTGACAAATGAAGACGACGCAGTAAAAAGCACCACCCACACAATCGTTCAGTCCATGTGTCAGTTCAACATGTAGATGCTAATGAACAAATGGGATATACAGTATGTGTGCTAGGCATAAGTGTGGATTTTTGTGTTTTTATATGCCAATATGTGTTTGTTTGTGTGAAAACACAACATATTACTGAGTCTATAAATCTCAACATGACAAACCTACAAGAACCTCTCATTCATGTTGGCTTAAAAGTTTTAAAGAGTTTGAGAGTTCATTCCTAACCTTGGAAACTGCGGATGACTCAATGCAAGATCGAAGTTGGTGCTGAGTGGATAGTTTTTTTTCTCTTTAATATATGAAATCATAATTAAAAAACTGCATTTTGTATTTACTCTGGTTATCTTTGCATAATATTAAAATGTGTTTGCAAAGAAATAGACAAATTAATAGATATTAATTAATAGAGATCAGAGCAAAATTTAAGCAAATATATTCTAATATATTGATTAGTGGTTAATAAATTCATTAATTTCATATTTGAATAAGAATTTAAAAGCCAGAATACAACTCAAGTCTTGATTTTAAAATAGCATGTTTCGCAGATGACCTACACTCTGCATGGTCCCTGAACACATCCCAGACAGACGATTGCAAAACACGGGTGGCCTACACTGTTCGGCTGAATTCCTCACTATGACAACGTACTTCTACAACATGCTACTTATTTTCCAAAGGAATAATTTAGACTATTAGACATTAGGAACCTTAATAATATTTAATATAATAAATGAATTTTAATACAATCAGTGTATTGAGACTGAAGAACTGATGTTTTGGTTCATTTGTGTTGCTCTGCTGCTGACTTCATATGTGATGTTGTAATGTTATTGTTTTGTCAGTGATACTGTTGAAAAGGCAGCAAACACCTCACACTTTAGTCACAATTTTACCATCCAAAATGCCTCCTCACTCAATTATCCATTCAGCTTGGGTAGGTTCCCCCGTTTTGTGTTAATGAACAAGAATTGCCTTGTTTACTGAGGGCAACAAGGCATGCACCAGATCACAGTGACTGTGAATTTTATGAACAACCCCCGTTGGAGTATAAGGAATGGCCTGTTGAGATTATTCAGTGTGAATTTTGAATTGAGACAGATCATTACAGTGAGAAAATAAAATGTTTTCCCACACTGATGCAATTTTTAACAAGAAGTAACAGGCTGAGTATTTGTTGTTAAATTTATTATTTCAGTGTCTGTGTTTGGAAATACTGCACTGGACCCCACTAATTCCCATCTGGTTAACTGCACTGCATTTAACTAGGTTGTGTTGTATATCCAAAGGCCTTTACAATTACATTTTAATTCAATATTCCTCCAATTAACATGCACATTCACACATCATTGCCTCATAATCAGGTTTGGGGTTTAGTGTTTGGCTCAAAGACACATTAACATGTGGACAAGAGGAGCCAGACCCCCTGTGACGACCTGCTCCAACTCCTGAGCCACAGACAACAAGCTAATGAGTTGGATTTTTAGAAAATGACTCTTGCTCATACACACAACATAATAACATATAACTGACACCAGCACCTCGGTTCCTTCTGAACCCTTCTACAGCATCTAATCATCTTGTCTCCTATTTACCCATCTTTCTTCTCTTCCTTCGATCCAATAATTCCTTTGCTGCCCTGCTCCATCATTCAGCAGCTCCATTTTCCCCTCAATCTTTATACTTCTTTTCCACTTCTATTGCCAAATTAACATCTGCTGACTGGCCTGCTACTCCAATAGCTTGTTACACCCAGCGGAAAGCACTAACACACAGTGACAATCAGCGTGTTCGCACGCAAAATAATATTTCATTGATGATTGGGATCCTCAGAAAATTGTCTGAGAAAACCCTGAATATAAACTTATACAAGCTGGCATATGAACAGCGCATCCTGGTGGGTTGCTCGGTTTGGAATCGTGGAGTCTTGTGCATTTTCACACTGTGATGAGTGTCAAAATAAAGCACCACTATAGAAAACAGTGGGATAACTGTAGAACGCCTGTCTCCACGTACATGAGGTCGTAACTGGAGTAAAGCTCCAATTCAGAATATTAATGTTCATGCACACTCACTCACTGACACACACATGCGCACACTCTTGGCTTGCAGGGTGTATAGAGAGGTAGTGATAAGGACAGCTGTGTGACTGACAGGATCATTAAAACCACAAGCACCATGCTACTTATCTGCGCACTTGACACCTCATTCAGCAGCCCGCGTGCGTTTCATATGCGCTCGTGCATTTCGTCTCCAAAAGAGAGCTGAGATGGTATCCCTACCCAGTATTTGTCTGGAGATTCATTAGTCAGCCTCGGTACATCAACTACGTTTCGCGCCTACATCCTTCACAACAACAACAACAACGTATTGCTTCATCCTCCCTCTGCCTATTCTAGTAGATGCTGCTTCTCATCTGAGCAAATGTATCAACATAGGAAACTGTTCCATCTGTTTCTTTCTGTTATTGCTGCTGACCTATAGATGCACACACAGACACACACTCACACAGAACTAGGCATGACTGCAACCATGTACGTACATGTCAATGTTTCCCACACATGGAGTGTACTTATTCGGGACGCTCAGGTATTCTAACAGCTATCCTACTATAATTGGCCAATTTTTTATTTAATTTTTTAAATTTGTCTCAGAGAATGTCACCATCCACAGTTGATTAACTAGAGGACAATTTCTCCTCGCTCTATTGCTCCTGCGCCTGACTGTTCTGCTGCCGCGAGTGTAATGACAAGCTTTAATAGCGCTGTTTAAAAGTCTTTGCTGTGTCAACAAACAAAAGGATGAATTTCCACATTTCAGTAGCAACATTCACCCTGTGTCAATAGTCAAATTAATGCAAAGTTACAAGTTATATCAGCTTTCTCCCATTTGTTTGAGCAACATTTACAGACTTGGGCTACAGCCACATTTACTGTGTTTGAGTGTGATAGATTATCTGGGTTGTGTGTAGAAAATATCAAGTTTTGCTGATCGTTTAGCGCGACTAGGCGCCATTGCTGGATAATTGATGACAGGCCAAATGAAATGTGCCGTTGACGGGATGTGTTGGTGAGGAAACAGACACACAACACCACTCCCTGTAGCTAAAGATTGCATATGAAGTAAGAGGTATTACTCTATATCATATATGAACAAGGTGTGTCTCTGTAGTTCCACAAACTCTCAACAGAGTGAGACCTCTTCTAAGCTATAATTATCCAACAAGCTGCATCAGTTTGTCATTATTACCAAACGTAAAGAACTGCATAATATTCACTGTGAATATGAAGCCAAGATTGTATGTAACTGTAATCAAGATAATGGAACAGTGGATTATAGTAACTAACTGAGCTGCAGTACTGTGTATTGGTCTGATTGTCTATATATAGATAAATTAACTAGTTCTTCTTATTGACTTGACCTTTTTCAGCCGTACAGTTACTTCTTGATGAACCTGGCTTCATATTGTCCTATGTAAACTATGGAATCAAATTATTATTTTAATATCAATTCTCATATTGATTTGTAGCATTAGTTGTAGACTTTATAGACTATTATTTATTGCCCCCCTCAGATGAAGCAGGGACCTCTTCATTCCTGTACAATCCAAGTTCGCACATTGCTCACAAATAAAGACTGAACCTCGGGTTTGGCAGAAACCTGTGTCAGACTAAAACTTTCAGACTTTCAGTGTCGCCTTTTGTTCTCCTTTCGATCCTGTTGTCTGGCCTTTTTACCTCCACATCCTCTGCTTGTTCATTGATTCTTAGAAACTTGTTACATCCACTGCTTGTGACTTTTTTTGTCTGTCTCCTCTCCCACTGGACACCTCTCTAACTGCTATTTGTCAGTTTTTCTCCTATTTCATTTGTGAAAGAAACATGACTTGAAGTCGGCTTGAGTGGGTGGACATCTGCAAAATGTTCTGTCGCATACATGTACACGGACGTCTGTCTTCATTCATTTCATCATGCTGTAAGACGGAGTTGCAATTGGATTCATAAGTAGGTGGAACAAGTAGAGCGTACATACTGTATATAGACACACAAACAGTTTGGCTGTCATACTGACACAGTCCATGAGTCAGTTTCCTGTCTGTCCTTCTATTACTCTGTCTCTGTCTGTTCACTGGGGTTTTAATTATAGAACCACAGAGGAGCCTCATTACACAGAAAGAAAGAGAAAAGGGGCTGAGAGAGACAAAAATGAAAAAGACAGAGAAAACAGACAAAGAGGGGAGGCTGGGATCAACAGAGAGAAGTCTGATCCCTTTGCAACTGAAATACTGAATATAATAATTCCAGACACAACCAATAGTAGCAAAAATTGCTCAAAGCACTGATTCATTAGCCAAGCCTCTTTATCAAAATGTATCAAAAGCAAATGTGGGTGTTCCACATCTGTACAATTCAAATGACTAGACTTTTATTACAAAGAAGTTAATTGTGGTTCTAATGTGTCCCCACACTAGGTTAGATCATTCAAATTAACCTACCAAGCACAACGCTGCAGCTGTACGAATGCTAGGAAAATGTTGTGTAGTGAAGGTGCACAACAGCAGCCATCCTTCAAGATTTACATGCAATTAAATGCATCAGTGATTCTGTTAGGTGACCTTGAGCATGCGTGATTATCTACTTGGCTGTATTCAAGTTGGACAATATGAATACAGGCTTCCTACGCAATCACTTCTTCAAAAGGCTTGACTCAGGCTGGCATTAAGAAGCAGCATATAAAGAATTTCTTAACTCATCTTTACAGTGACTAGAATTTCTAGACATGGGGGTCCCTTGGTTCACATATGACCACGTAGGACACATTCTGCAATTTACCATGTGTAGAAATGCTAGAAAACAAGTTAACTAGCAGACCTTAAAACTGCATGCAAAAGGGGTTCATTTCGTGGGGCTATGAACCCCAGGGTTGGCGGTTCGATTCCGGTTCCACCGATTCCTGACCACATGTCACGTGTGCCTGGAAAAGACACTGAACCCACAAACCCTCGGCAGCACAAGTACTTGCTTGTACATATGTGCTGTACACAGAGGAGACTTACAAATGGACATTAGGGAAGGTTAGGCAGTTACAGCTGACAGTAAGGTTTCTGTCCTTAATGAACCTCAGAAGGAAAAGAAGCTTTCCTCCCAGTTAATACATTCAGCCTTGTGATATTTGAGAGCAACCACAGATGGTCTCAAAATGAGTGCTGCTGTGCAAAAACTTGGTCATTTGGAGAGTAAGCCTGCACACACTGCAGCTTCTGCAGCCCATGTGGTGTTTTCTTTTTGTCTCCAAACTCTCTTTTCAAAAGAACCTGTTTAAATCTGTTTTCTGCAGCAAGCACTGTGCCTTGTCGCCTTAGACCAACAGCATGAACAAATAACAGGACCAAAATAAGTTTCAGTGCAGAATGTTGTTTGTTGCTTCCAATGAAACTCTTCTGGACAGACAGAGCGATAACATGACACGTGGGGAGATCAGAGTGAGTTCTGTGTATTAGCTAAAAACCAATGCTAAAATATCAATTATCTTTTTGTCCCAAATATAGAGAAAATTTCTACACAGTTTCTCAAAATCCAAGGGGCATATTCTTGTTTTGTGTACAAAAAGATATCCAGTTTACTAATTTATTAGAGAAACTAGTACAAGTGATTTAATGTGATTACATTTTCTGCTGAGCTAATAATAGATTAATTGACAATGTATTGGCCTTACAAAAATGGTCTGCATACTCAAATTAAACCAATTTGCTCTTCAGTGGAATTCTGAGTAAGTTAAGTTCAGCACAGGAGAAGAAAATGTGTAAAAAATGTGTAATAGTCATTCAGCTTCAGGGTTGTGTTTTTTCACCAGCAATAAGTGCCAATAAACTCATTTACAAACAAGTAAGCCACATGGCTTGGTACTTTTTGGACTCTGATTGTGGTTCCACACAACCTAGCGCTCTCTTTCACAAAATCAAATTAGCATGTTCTATTCTGATCTTAGAGCCGCTTGCCAATTACAATTTAGCACCCACCAAAAAGAATCTCTATACAAGAAAGTCCCTGTTAGCTAACAGGATAAAAGTCTAACAGACAACATCTGAGCATGTCTGTGAAATCTCTGAGCCATTTTTATCTCGTTAAATAAAGAATATTGGCAGCTGCTTCCAAGCGCTGCCATAGATTCTGCCTGTAATTAATTAAGAGCAGTCATTTGAGGGAGAAGAAAGATTTAGTGTCACTGTTCAGTGCATGCACCTGTGTTTGTACCAGGGGGTGGTGAGTTGTTACACAGCTTCCAATTTGTTTGTTGTTAGGGGTCACCAGGCAAAAAAGTCTGAGAAGAAGAAAAGTCATGTTCCATGTGCGTTTCTCTCACTGGTTTGGCTAAAATCTCCTGGGACATGCTCCCTAAGCAACACTCTGAGCTGCAGTGTCTATACATGTTGAGCATACGGAGGCGACTGTGACAGATCATTATGTTGCCAGAGAGGTTTCTATGGTGTTTCTGGAAGACTACTAAGGCATGATGCAGCAAAACGCATATCACGGTGAGAGCTGCAGACGAGAATTCTCTGATTCTACGTTTAAGCTTTTAAATGAGGGTCGGCAGGTGTCAGGGTTTGCAACACTACAATGCACCAACACACACATGTAAACACGTGCGCGCACAGAAGCCACGTATATTTCACCTAACAAAAACACAATCACACACTCGCCCTCTCCAGAGACACTAAAATACCTCCAATGAGACGCGCCACAGAACAACTGGGATGGGACCTGGAGCAAAAAAAAAAAAAAAACACACACTCACACACATACTTACACAAATACACACACACACGCATAGAAGATCCAAAGCAGACTGTCGCTTAAGAGTCAGTGATGTGGAAGGGAAACATCTGGAAGGGAGGGAAGACAATTAGAGAAAGAAACAAATGACACAAAGGAACAAATGCATGCCATAATAACACAAACATTGCCACTGAGCACATACTTATACAAACAGATTTCTGCTCTGAAATATTTCAGAGTTTGATACTTTAAAAGCTTTTCAAAGAAACGGTAGCTTGTGTGTCATGTGCCATATGTTGTTCAAATGTTCAAAGCTTAAAATAAGAATTTTTCACTTTGCTTGACTTTTTAACTCATCGATACTATGAGGGTATTTGTGATGTCAACTGAGTCAGATGCTCCACGAGTCTACTCTTCCGTTCCTGACAAAGGCCACTCCGCCGCTTCTCAGGGCCGCAGGGCGACAAGCTCCGTTCGAGGTAGGCAGGGGGGAAAAAGGATAAATGGGAGAAAAGGAGTGATGTAAAATGGCAGAGACGAGGGGAGTCTCCAAGGAGGCGTAATCAAACTCAGACAGACTCTCCTCCAATCACCAAGCCGAGGTAATCAAACTCAGACTCCCGCACCCTCCCCAACACTAGCGCGCACACACACTGATTAAGGTTATGAAGGGATATAAGGTTATTTTACAATGCATTTATGCACTTGGCGCAAATCCCACAGCTCCATCAACTCTTTCCTTTGTTACTTTTGCGTCACTCTCTCGTCTCACTGTCTCTGCTTTGTGATTGCTCATCTTTCATATTTGTGCTGTGTTCAATCACTGTACACACTACTCGACAAAATAACTGCCTACAAACCGTCTCTGTTCTTTATTCAGCACAATCAAATTTATATCTCAAATCATCACTGTGGAGAACGATAAAGCTTCAAAGACAAGCTGAATAAACTTCTTCCAACTTTTTTGCATTCTAGAGAACTTGTTTGTAAGAAACTTTGGTGCCAGGAGTTTGCATTGACTTCTACCATACAGTAATTACAGAGCTACAGTAGAACAATTTTAAAGGGGAATGTCACAGATTTTATTCATCAAGGTCAGTGCACTAGTTATGGGATGTGCTGCTCAGCCTGTGAAAAGAGTTGTAAAAAGTCTTCTGGGGGGAGCTTTGCCAACTCTGAGAAATGACCAAAGTGATCTCAGCTTAGTTTTAGAGACTACAGATATAAGAGAAAGTCTGTGATGCAAACAGGTTTTGAAGAATTTGAAAGATGTGGGCTCTTATGAGTCAGCAATAATTTAGCAAAAAATATGCTGTCAACTGCATTTAGGGACTAAAAGTCAGGATATCACTGCGTCTATGTCATTTTTCTGTGTTTAAAAAAACAAACTGTTTTTTGCAAGTCCCAAACTTTAAATAAGGAAAATACAAAATTGCTGGAGAGCAGTTACAAAGAAAGTACTCTGTAGGAAGTGCCTCTATGTATGCATGAAACATTCTTGCAGTTCAGCAACCATTAACAAGCGTGTCATTACTGTCTATGGAAAAGATAAAGGCAGCTGATCAACTATTGAGCCTACAGATAAGACAGTATTTAAAGTTCTATAGTAATTATACTGGCATATGTATGCATCTGCCACGTCCTCCTAACCTCTCTTCTTTTTCTTATTATACCTTCTGTTCTTTCCTCCTGTATACTCTTCTCTTCTTCTCCTATTCTCCCCTTCTCTACTATATTCACACATATGGAATTATATTTATCATACTTTATGACAGGATGTCTGAGGGCTGGGGTTGTGCATGTCTTTCATGACGTCAAGAATGTTTCTTTTGCACGTGTGTAGATTTGAACGTCTGTGTGCTTTTTGTGTGCTCTCTTTGGGGATATTTTGCTGCTCTATTGGTCTGATATAAAAAGACCTCCACCACAGTGAAATGAATAGAACCACACAGGTACTGTATGCACACACTGTTCTGGGCATCGGGGAGACTCGCTGCTGTTTTGATTGACAGGCTGAGGTGTGTGTGAAGAGAGAAAGATGATAGCAGGTATGCATGAAGCTTAATTAATTGGAGTAAAGATCCTTATCTCCTGTCACTAACAGAAATACCCTAAGGCCATTCAAACTCTTTTTCTGTCTAATGCAAAAACACACTCGCACACTGAATCAAACGTGAATACTGTACAGTAACTAATCGACCAGAGCAGTACCTTGAGTCTGAGCCTGCCTGCCTCCCTGAAGTAGCTGTGCTGATGTGAGTCGCAGTGCTGAATGAATACATGACGCCTTGTACAGCACATGTTCTGCTTTGAATATTTAAATGTAAACTTCTGTCCAATCTGTCATGTTGAGTCTGCAGCGATGACTGACTGAAAATGTCTTCTGTAACACCATATGTTGTCTGCGGTGATAAAAAGCTCCAGGAGCTGTTTATTTTAGTGCGGGGGCTGTACTTCCACTGATTACAGTGTGTGACCTCTCACCAAGCTGTTCCGCTGCTATCAATTGTGGCTCTTCCAGCTCAACGACAAATGACAGTTAGTGCTTTTATTTTCAGCAGTCCAGGCCACAGTTACAGGATGGTGGTCAGGGACATGCAGATAATGGATCTATCAAGTAGGCAGGTCATACAGGTGTACTGTATCACTTTTCTTTGCAGATTAGCCAAAGAATTTTGACTGTTAGACATTTTAGCAAAGGTCTCATAAATTCAAAGGGTTGTTAGAGGGCTGAGACTTAAATTAGGAATGCATTATTTCACTGTATGGCCTCACAACTATCGTGTGTGCGTGTGCAGGAAATATATAAAGTACTTTCTTCTCCATCAGTCCTGACAGTAACAGGTTGTTGGTCAAATCCTCTGTCTACACCCACGACTCACTTCATTAATTCTTTTGTCTCATTCTGTCTCATTCTCCACAAGTTCGCTATCCCCCTCTTGTTCTTCTCTGTTGAGCACAATGCCAAATCAAAGTAAGAGAGGGGAGAATAGAAAATAGGTATCTCATTTATTCAGCTGAATTTCTGAAAAGAAAGACAACATTTTTAGAAATAGAAAATTTGACTGACAGCTATGAACTTCTACCTTCAGATCCGGCACAGGCTGCTTAATGGAAAGGAGAAGAGAAAAGATGGGAGACAGGAAATGGAGGGAGGAGAAGGTAGGAAAGGAAATGTAAAAAAAAAAAAAGAAAGAAAGAAAAAGAAAAAAGAAAGAGGAGGTACAGACGAACAAAAAGCACAATTTGCATGTGTGACGCGTGACTCACAGGGTAACAAAAGTAGTCAGTACACAGGAATCAGTTCAGCTGAGATTCCATACGTACAACTGATGTTTCAACGTTTTCATCCTGCTATTAAGAGTGAGACCAGAAGACATGAATCACTGTCATTAGTCTAATTGACTGTGCGCTACATGACACATGTATGTTCCTAATTCATTCACATTAACAACACAGCTTTGCAATTTTCAAATCAACCAACCGAACCAGTGGGGGTTTAAAAGATTAACACAATGAACCAAGAAGAATCACCTGCTGTTTCCACTTCTTCCTTTCACATTTTTCAGACTCTCCAGTCAGGATAACAAATAACTGACTCAAATATGCATTTTTATAGCAAAGGCTATTTACCCAGGAAATGTTTATAGTAGAAAACACACACTGAAGTTTATGGCAGAAGACTGATCGGTGAAGCCTAAGTATACCCCTACCATTCCTAAAAACACCCAGGGGAGCACTCCACACTGACAGCTGTAACAAGGTGCTGTGCGTATATTTATGTGATTGTGTGTATGTGTGTGTAAATTTGTGACAAAGGATGCCAAAGGATACGACCCTGTAAAGAGAATCTAATTAAAACTCTACACTGCCACAAGGGACAGAACATACACTTCCCTCCCTTCCTCCCTCATTTAGCCATAGTGAACACTTCAGCTGATAGTAGAGTCTATCCTTCGGCCTCCAAGGAGAAACAATATAGAAGGAAGGACTGAGTGATAAAGTGATTCTGCCGTGACCGCGACAGAGGCAGGAACATAGAGAGAGGCTAAAAATGACTAGACTTTGCAATTTGCTTCAAAATGAAGAAGTTGCTGTTTGCCATTCGCTAATAAAAAGGCAATAATTAAATGATGAATAAATGGTATTATGCGACATGCACAACTAATCAAGTGCAATTAAGTTTTAAAAATGCAGCTTTTTGAATTAGGGATTAGCTTGACTGATTTAACCCGTCAATGCAAAAACGCACATCAACTAACAAACTTCGACTTCAACAACAACTTCATTATAACTTCAGTTTCTTTAAATATCAGGAGTCTGTATGGACAAACAGCCTGTGGTACATTCATCAACGTTGGTCTCCCAGATAATGCTATGGTTAGTTACCAATTTCATGTTTAAAAGACTGTTTAGTCTGTTTAGTGACATTTGCACTGAAAGGCCAGAATAGGTGGAAAAAGGTGCTTGAGTTTGGGTCAGAACCTGGATAAAGAGGTGTGAGTGACCCTCTGTACCCTAACCCTACAAAGGGAATTAGACTGAGCAAAATTTGTAAAACCAAGCTAAGCCAGTATTTTTACATATCACAACATAAAATGACGTCAGTCTAAAAAACGACTGACAGCAACTGGACCTGAGGACGTGAGAAGTTTTACAAATCACTTACAGTATTATATGGAGCTGACAAAACATAAATTTACAGTATGTAATGAATGGAAAATGCATTGCATAGGTATTTAATCTACTGCCCACACCTTTTGCTTCTCTCATTTTTAAGTTCAGCAGTCAATTAAACTGGCTTCTGACAAATACTATAGATTCTTTCTTCTATTAACTTTTTTATTTAGTGGACTGACATTTCTTACAATGCTATATGTGCAAAAAAGTCCCAAAAAAGTGACAAACTCAAAAATCATCTAATCCACACTGAATCAGCATTGATTTAAATAAGGAGCACGGTTTCAATGTAGATCAACTGACTGTACACAGTAAATCAGTGGAGTACTGTGGTCGTACACACTAACAATTTAGAACCAGGCAGAACGATGTTTACCTGAGATGCTCAGGTAGACGGCGGGACTCGTCACATTCTCTCCTGTCATCTCGTTCACTGCCTCCATGGTGTAACGCCCTGCGTCCGTTGCAGTGGTTGCCAGGACGACTAGCTGATTGTCCAAAGTAATTGCTCTGCAATGAACAAACAAAACACACAGAGAACAGGCAATTAGAAAACACAATAACAACAAGTGATAGCACAAGACAAGAACACTGCTCAAACTAAGACTCTGACAAGAGGAGAGTATTTGGTACATGGATCATTTGGGATTCATGAGGGGAGGAAGGAAACGTTGAATACCAGCGTCAGAAAGGAAAGAGGATTGAGAGAGCTTAAATAAATCTCTCCTCCTGTCTCAGATTGATATGTGTCTAATTTTGTGTCTCTTTAATTCTTCCAGCTATTCCCGTTGTTTGTGTATTGTCTACTGTGCCCCCTTCTTTACACTGATCCACTGTCATTTCCCCATGTACCAGCGCCGATCAATACTGCACAAACACAGCGCACACAAGCGAGCGCAATCACAAACACACCAGATCTAACACTGTTCTCACATGAGCACACAAAGATAAGAAACTATCGCTTACAAACGGGCTTTGTGTTGCTTCTGCTTTTCAGGAGAGCGTAATAGGAAGTTGATTTTTGGAAGGAGACGATGTGGTTAGGGGAGGATCGAGGGAGGGAGTCGAGAAAAGTAAAAAAATATATATATTCATAGCGCTCAGATGTTCGTGTGTTTGAACTTGTCTGTCTGGGAACAGATGCTGCCAGGTAGGAAACACAGGCTGATGTTTTAAGTGATGCTACTTGTGTTTTCAGCATGTCGGTGGATAGAAATTCACCAACAGTCCAACCTTAGAGCCAGCACTGAAATAAAATCAATATGACCAAAGGGTGAATAAAGCATATTAAAGTGAGATGACTGTCGTTTATTTATATAGACTCAGTCTGTTTATGTGCCGCCGCAACACAATTACACACACATGGTTTGCTGTGTTCAGACTGAGCAGCCCTCAGAGACAACATTTCTGTGTAATGTTGTGCTACATAAACAGAAACGTAATAGAAGAGAAGAAATGTTTATAAATAATGTGTGTTTTATTTGGAAAAGCACCGCACTTAGTTTTGGAAAGACAACACTTTGAAGAAAAGATATTCGTGTGTGTGTGTGAGATGTGTTACTGTAGTCTCCCTGTGACCGTGGTTTAAAAGCAATAATGGCTGCACCTCAAAATGAGACCTGTGCGGCACCGGTTTGTGCAGGATGGATGTGGTTTCCACTCCATTTAAATTTGACCACAGAACAGCATGCATCTTACTCTGACTGGAATCAGTGGGTCTGTGTGTAAAGAAACCACCATGTGTACAAGCAGCACTGTCAATGATACAGACTAATACACACATAGTTTACTTGGATTGCAGCAGTTGAGTCAAAATGAAAATAGAAATATAATGTTTAAATACTATTAAATGTCCTTACTAAGACCACAGAGCTGGAAGAGATTAAATTAACATTTACCATGGCTTCTTGACTACCTGCTTCTGTACTAATACTCAGAAAATGTTGATTTGGTGTCATGCCTGTCACCATATATGCCACTTACACTCTACTTAGGTCATTACTCAGCTTATAGCATATAGTAACTGGTATGTCGGCACAACAATGACGCACAACCAGTGTGATCCACCAGGACACAGCTTTAGAAAGCCTTTGTTGACATGAAGTTGAGATTTATATCTGGGAGAGGAGAGGAGAGGAGAGGAGAGGAGAGGAGAGGAGAGGAGAGGAGAGGAGAGGAGAGGAGAGGAGAGGAGAGGAGATTGACACACACCTCCACACACACACACGCTCACATACAGGCAGATTTCCTCTGGTCTAATTTTATTCAGTGTGATTTCCCAGGAGAACATCTAAAAGAGCCAGAACCTCAACCCCAACACCAAAACTCTTTTTGTGTGAGTGGACGTCTGTGTGTATGTTCCTTTGTGTGTGTTCATGTACTGTATCTGTATGTGTTTGCCCATTCAACCACATCGCACTGCCTAAAACAGAGACTTTAACACAACCTTTTTCCTATTCTCTCTTATTCAGCAGCAAGGATAGATTCTGCATCCTCGCCGAGGTCTATAATGCAATTAATAGCTGTTAAGCTCATTAAGTGCACTGACCAGCACATGCTGATTAATAGACAGGCATCCACTTCCCTACAGTGTCTGAGGGAGGAGAGAGCCCGGAAGGTTCGAGGGAATTTAAATCCACCAAGTTGTTAGCATTGAAAGTCAAAGGAGTTCAGTGGGTGGGTGTGTGACCAATTAAGATAAGCATATCAACATCTGAACATTTGTTGAGCTGAAACCATTTTTTCATGTAGTATGTTCCCTCATGTATATATCCCATTAATATGTGCTGCTTTCATGTGAAATTACATGCGTTGACACAGGCTGATGCTAACAGCGATTCTCTCCACGCTTTCATTTGTTCCATACTGGGAGGTCTCATGACTGGTTTCCCATTAAACGTTCACATGCAACTTTCATTTCAGTTTTAAAAGTAAGACAGAAACAAAGAAATTAAATAGGCTGATGATAAGTCAAATAAATAGGGAAATATCTCAGTTCAATGTGAGCAGCTGGAGGGTGGTTATACAATCTCATCCTAGAAGTTAGAATATAGTCAGGTGCACATGCAGGCATACAATTAGATGTGCATGTCAACCAATTTACGTGCATCTTTACGTTCAGCAATGTAGCTGAGATTTAATATGACATAAATTCAACATGCGACTTTCTGCTCTGTTTTAGCTCAACATTTAATTAAACTGGGGAAAAAAATCTTGCTTTTAATTAAACACAAACTCATTCGTGAATCTGCACATGGTTCTGCATGTTTATGTGTGCGTCTGTGTGTACTTGTGTGGCAGGGCATCCCCAGGCAAAAGTGAAATTAAAACACAGTAATCAACTACATCCTATTCTCTTCTCCGTCTGCATTGCTCCCTGTATCCCTCAGCCCCCCAGCAATAATAAAAAACAGCCTCTCGGACTCTCCAATCCTATTTTCTATTCTTATTCAGATTACAATCTGCACATTTCTTTATTTATTTTTTTAAACTTCTTTGGATTTCTCCCTCTTTGAAGATGTCTCTCTCTTACAGTATCCTTCCACTTCACTTTATACAAGTGTCCTGTCTTACCTTCCACCTCCTCCGCCGACTTCTCTGAACCAAAGCACCAAGCCAGATTGGTCTTTCATTAACTCTCTGGCCCCAAGACTCATTTAATAAACACTCACGGGTGTCCGCATTGCTAGACTGACTGCTGAATACACACACACACACACACACACACATACAGTACAAGTGTGCCAGGAGCTAATTAGCACACACATGTCGCAGCAGGCCAGAGGATGAGTGAGCAAGTGTCAGTGAATGTTTTTTTTTTCTTTTTTTTAATATCTAAGTGCGTCTAAGAGTACGTGTGTGAGTATGTGTCAAGGCCGGGGACAGACTCTGCTGCCAACAGAGTCCACCTCAGCTACTTCTGCCCACCCTCCCTACCCCTGACAGGCAGTGTGCCACCTTCTTAAACCACAGTACGCCTGACACACACAGGGGCTCGAGGCGGAGCAATGTGGCAGTCGGGCAGAAGGAGGGATACTCTACTGTAAAACTAAATCCAGACAACAAGCTTTTTTGGCAGCTGCATCTGCAAAGCGTGTGCCAGCCAGCCGCCCACGCATACACTGCATACATACATTAACACACCTCACACAGGCACTCACTGTTCTTTGCAGCCGTTAGCTGAACCAGATGTTTGCTCTCATGTTTAAGTCAGAAAAGACATGAACACGTCTTCTGTTGGACTGATTGCTCGTTAATGCACACACACCCATACCTGCTGAAGGCCACAGTGTGTATGTGTGTGTGTGTTTGTGCCTGCCTATAAAAATCCTGCTTAAAGTAAAGATTTTGTTATTACAAACTTTACACCGGCTCAAGATATTCAGATCTCTGGTTTCAAAATTGCCTGTCAGCTTGAGTTGTGGTGTGGTCTTTTCTGTTCTAAAGTAATTGATAACTATAAACCTCAGCTGCAGAGAGTACATTGTTCTCAATGCAAGAGAGGCGAGGGGAAGCTTCTGCATAATATTCATCAATAAATGCTATGATAGCTTTTTTGGCTTGTGTTTTTCTTTATCTGCACAACTGCAAATAAAGGCTGACATAAAAACACCAGAGTAAAGCCAATCACTAACGGAAGATAGTGATCAGTATTATTCTTTCATATATTCAAAATTATTTTTGCATACCTTTAATTTGGCTTCCTATTTTTAACCTTTCAATTTACAAACCTTTTGTTAGGATTTCACCAAACTCTCTGAGGTTAAATGCAAACATCATCCTTCAAAACTTAGTTTCCTGTGGTAGCGTCACTTGGTTTTAACACTCATGACTCAGTGTGAGCACAGAGCTGGTAGTTGAGTTCTTTTTTTTTAACAGATCTAAAAAGATGTACTCCCAAAGGGGCGGACGGCAATGCCTGACAGCCCGTTCTTGTTGCGATGTGTAAATTGGGCACAAGAAGAAGTAGTGACCAAAGAGCAAAAATGGGTGACAAGAACTTCGTTTTACAATGGCTGCATGTTGATTTGGAAAAAAAATGGCAGATCTGTTTTTGTAATGGGATTAAACAGTCTAACTGAGTTGAGACAGAGAACTGGACCACTGCCAGAAGCTCTTGACATTCTGCTGCCAGTAGCTTGACAGTGACTGCTTTAGTGATTTTCCATGCATAGTTTAAATTAAGCTATTGTTAACACAGCCTGGGGTTGAAGATTTGTTTTACAGTATATTTGCTGAACATTCTTTAATCCTCTTACACAGCCAAAATGCACAACCTCTAAAATTATCTTTAAAAATACATTTGTTTAAGTCTCTGATTGCTGGAAAAATGCCTCCAAGCTCAATTAAGACTGAACAAGTTTAGTCAAATTATTATGTCACTTTTTTGTCTATGTGAAACTTGGTTTCTGCTTGCTGGCTTTGCCACTGAAGTTTGTTCTGTGTGAAACTCAAAAAAAAAACGTCTTAGGAAAGCATGGAGATTATTTCCCTAGACTGTAATACTGTAATGCAGCTTTGCCACCACTTCACAGCTCGTGTGCCATCAATGCACATTTCTAGATTAAACAAAAGAGCAGCACCGCCACCAAAAATTAAAAGAGAAAACTGAAACCTGCTTTATTTAAAAATTGATTGACATTTTTTCATAAAACACACAGTTTAAGAAATGACAACAACTAAGTCGTTGATGTTTCACAAGCCGTTAAAGCACCTTTATATCAGTAATGTTAATGTTAACCAAGCAGTAAAACTGGCTTCCACTTTCAAATATTAATTTATTCCTAAACCCACACTCTCCATCTTTCTTCACCTCCTTAACTCTTCAGTGATGAACAACTTGTTGTGTTGTGCTACACGCAATGAATTCTGATAAACAGCCGAGTCAACAGCTGTAATACTTCATTAGGCAGAAAATTGTACAATATTGTTCACCGCTAGATGCACTACTGGGCGTAGTTCAGTAGGTTGAGAAGTGAGTGCTATCACCTGTGTCTATCCTTACAACACAACACCTCTTTTAACAAGTCAATGTGTGAGACATAAGCAATTTGTAATACTAACAATTGCACATTTACCAAATTACACTGACAAACAGCAACGGTGGGTATATCTCACTAGCTAGCCAAGTAGCATAACAGTCTGTTATCGGCCTTGAAAGGTGACGCTAAGTCGGTACAGCAGATAACCGGAAAGCAGGGAGAAAGAAAGCGACAACAGGTTGCAAGATGTTTGGGTTTGAAAAAAATTAAGCTGATTAAAGGGCTACATATAGAAAACTCTGTCGAAAGCACGTGTTGGAACACCAAGAGTGGATTATGGTCATAGAAATCGGACTGGAAAAACAGGAAGTGGAGGAAAATTACGAACGCAGTAAAATTCACCAATGCACAGACATGTGCCCACACTACTGATAGTAGATAAAGAGTCAGAGGTTCAGAGGAACAATAAAAACACTTCTGGGACAAAAATACTTCAACCAAGTGCTCCGTACCGTGAAGGATAATATTAATGCATTGGCTTTAAGGATAACATACTCATTAATATTAAGCTTGTTTCTTACTTGTGCAACAGAACAGAAACACTTTCTTACTTTTATTTTCTATCTTCTTCTAACAGCAATCGCCCACAACCTTACATAAAGGCCCAGACACAGATAAATTAATTAACAGAATCTTAAAACATCTTGCCATACATATTTTTGATCATACCACCCAGCATTACTAAAACGCTATTGAAATGTATGTGTGTCAAAAAGTTGATGTTGTAACTTTACTCATGTTGTGAGCTCCAGTATGTGCATGTGGTATTGCGTCGTGAAGCTGTGTTCCAGAACAGGACCATCATTCCTGCTGCCAGATCCATTAAGTCAGCTTAAGCACTTGTTTCAAACCTCACTGGAACAAACTATTTTTACAATGTCTGTTACTATTTCATCTTATATCTGTATTCAACAAAAGTCAAAAAACAAAACATCCACAAAACATCTCTATAATAAGTCTGCTGGAGCTGAACCAAATGAGAAGAAGTAATGGAAGCAGGCTGCCGATGCATTAAAAATGTGCATCAACTATTTAGAAGCCCTGGACTATGTCTATCTCAATTTAAATCAGGGCCAAAACATTTTGGACTACATTAAAATAATAACAGGAAAACATTCACATTTATTAAAGGCACCCGTTAGGCACATTTAGACCTACTCAGTCACATCTACATGCACGCAACTGCCCACAGGACACAAAGTACATGGCCAAAAATACAGTATGTCAACATCCAAACAGAGAATACAGACACGTGAATATTCCTCTGACATGCGACCACTGAAACGAGTCGACTCGCAGACTCAAGTTGTCCATTAAAAAACTAAAAGGACAACTACTTTCTCAATCAATGAATCACTTCTTCATCTATAAATGCCAAACATGATTCCAGCTTCTGATTTGTAAGGATTTGCTGCTTTTCTCTGTTTATAACTGTAAACTGCATATCTTTGGGATTTAAGCAGCTATAAGAATATCTTCAAAACTATCATTTATAAGTCACTAGTTAGGTGCTACAAATGTCCACTGTCCCTGGACACCTTTCCACAAGACGTTGACACCTGGCTGCAGAGATCGTCTCCCGTTCAACTACAAGAGCAGTAATGATTGTGAAACCTTCAGTCAAACTCTCAGTTGATGCTGCAGTTCATCCCAGAAGTGTTGGGCTAAAGGTGTTTAGGCCACTGTTCTGCTTCATACCATCTGTCTGCTCATTGTCGTCATGAAATAGTACTGTGTGCCACAAAGTTTAAAGCCCTTCTTATCTAAAACATCTCAGTATGCTGTACATTGCTCTGATCACTGTCTAGTACTTAAACTACCCTAAAGATACAGCTTAAAAAAACAGCAAACACTAAACCTCTTCCACTAAACAATTTCTTAGGGTGAGCCCTGCAGTCTCAGACAAATGTACTGTAACTTAAAGCACCAGGACTACATACTTTGAGCCATATATTTTATTTCAACCAATCTCTTCCCAAGTTTATAGACAACTTACCTATGACTGAAAATCCAATCTGAACGTATTCTCTGTTAATATACTAGTTCTGCTTGATGTGATTTTTCCACTCAGAGAAAAACAGTCTGCATATGTGACTGCACATGAGACCAATAAAGAGTGAGACAGGAGGGGTGGGGGTGGGGGGTGGGGGGGAGAGATGGTAGAGGTTACAACAGTAATGAACACTAATGTGTTTGTGAGAGATTTTAACAGCCCCTTCACTGACTCAGAAAACATTTCCCTACCTTCTGCCCTACACACTCTGCAGCTCTGTGACTTATAATTAAAGCAGTGCCTAAATCACAGGCTTGCTTCCTCAATCACCTTTACAGTTCCTTCAAACGGACACAGAAAGGGGACTTTTCTGTGGTTGCTCACCAGGTTGGCCAATTGCCATGAACAATAAGTCTTCCATAAAACATGCACACAGGCAGAGAAAGTGCACACACACACACACACACACACACACACACACACACACACACACACACACACACACACACACACACACACA
>JAUYWH010000001.1:5458698-5475434 GCA_034779795.1 Ctenopoma multispine
CACACACACACACACACACACACACACACACACACACACACACACACACACACACACACACACACACACACAAGCTGGCAGGTGGGAGTGTGTTGGTTCAGACTTTAATGGGGGAATAATGATTCCTGATAGGATATCAGCAGGGAGACACAAGTGGAGAGAAAGAGGAGATTAAGAAAGGTGGATAAGAAAAGAAGAGAGGAGATCAAATATAGACAAAGGACAGTGAACCTTTCTAAGATACACATCCATAAAATTAATCAGCAGCAGCTCAAGCAACACAGGAACGCACACACAGCCACACACTTTCTTCTCTCTTTTCTGGCTGTTTTTGAGTGATCAGTTCAGACAGAAGCAGCTGCTCTCTGACATAGATGAGCAGAGAATCACTGAAGCCAGATCCTGCAGCCTCACACACACACGCACACACTCACAGGGGAACATAATAATAGGAATAATGGAAATATTATGAAATTAGAAATCATTTGTTTCTTCTTAAATCTGGTTTTGATATTCATTCTTGTCTGCAGTTGTCTGTTTAGCGTTGAGCTAAATGCGAACTTGCGAGAATGTTTACATTTGCGGGTATTTGGACATAAAGTATTCTATTCATTATTTCAGATCTTTACAGAATGAGTCATGTTGGTTGCCCCCCACAAATCTGAATACTGTATAAACTGCATGTATCTACTGTGGAGCACGAGCTGAAACTTAAAGCTAGTGCGCTGTATGTTTACTAGCTGTGCAAACATCCGCATACAGATGTCCTTTTAATACCAGAGTCAACAGTCTAAGCAATGCTAACAATGTAAATAGTGCTTGTGACGTCACATAAAGTGATGAAGTGAAATGATTAGTTGAGGATAATACGAATTACGTTCAATTATTTATGTAATGATTCATGTAAAATGAAAACATGGTTGTTAACAGCGACCTATTTTCAGTATGTGATGCTGTCAAAGATATTGTTACTAACCCTCCCCCTCCTCCCCTGCTGCTTTTCTTCCTTCCTTGAGTGTGTGAGGCAGAGTAAGCCTCTGTCATTTGGGAGAGTCATTAAGTACAGCTTGAGAGTTTATGTCTTTTCTACTTTTTAAAAGTTTCCTTTTTACCTTAAATATTTGAGAAATGTGACTGGAGGAAGACAGAAAATGTGGAACACACTTACAAGTAAGGGACACCATTTAAGGACAGATGAGAGGAGTCTCAAATTCATGCACCAGATATCGAGGCTGTTATCTAGAAGATATATCTGACTGTGAGCTGAGGTCTGAAAATAATGGTGCTATCAACTCTAACTTTTCCAACCAATTCTGCATCAAGAGAGAAGAGAAAATGTCATTTATTAAAAACATTATGTTTTTACCTTATGGCATACGTGTGGGTCTACTTATAGCCTACAGACTTGGAAAACACATCAACACTTTTAAACAAAGCTACAACAAATTGCTTTTGGCAGAATAAGCAATGAATATTCATAGTCCGACAGCAGGCCCTGAAGTGCTGTCTTCATAATGCAATTCTATCCCACTCCACCTTGACAATGAATAATATTACCAGAAAATGCAAAGCAATTAAAGCAACCCCTTGTTCCCTGTCTCCCTTTACCACATGCGTCCCTCCCCCTATGCAGTACAGTGATAACATTAAAAATTAAACAAGTCATCTGATTTCTTTACTGCAAAATTCATGCATACTACTGTGGTGGTAGGAAAAGTCGCCTCTGGCCAATCTTTTGCAACAACCAGACTTTTGTACGATTACAGACCGTGGACCTGAATTAGACATAAAGAGAAGTAGACATACTGTACATTATCAAGAGGCAATAGGCTAATCGTAAGTTTGAGACCTTTTTTCCAATTATTATGTTGATTACAATAATAATATCATCACCAACTGAATAGTAGTATATGCATGGATTTGCTGTTTGTAACCAGACACACACACACACACACAGACACACACACACACACACACAGACACACACACACACACACACAATGTCACGTTTTTCACTGCCAAGAGTTTCCAGATGTTTCCATTATGTGATTACAGGTGAGCAACCTCCACACATTATGTGTTTCAGTAAAACTCTGTGTTGTCAGGTGCAAACAAACTGCTGATGATTCAAACTGTAGAAAAGAGCACACACTGTTCACTAAAACCAATAGTCTAAAAAAAAACAGGAACAAAAACTGGCCACAAAAATACAACACACTGAATTAGTATTTTTCTACTGTGTGTGTTCAATTAAATATGATTCAAGACGTCCAAAATAATAGATCCCAGAGTTAGGAGGTTTGTTGTACACCACTACACTTCACTGCATTTATAATCTTACAACAAAGTACTTTGTGAAGCTGCTGTTGACTCTGTTGTCTCAGGGCTGTTGTCATGACCTTACTCATCTGTGATTTAAAACTAATTGAGCGTGCTGTGAGTTCAGGCAGAATACTGAAGTTGTGCTTGAATTAGCTGCTTCGTTCATGCTTTAGAATCATTCCAACCTGACATTTATTACAATTGCTCTGCTGATACGGCTGCAACTCCTGAGGAGACGGCTGCAGCAGCTCCCTACCAGCTCAACGTGCTCCTCGGTTTTTGTTGTTGCCTGACCGAGACTTAATGTTCATGTATGCAATTATTAAGTGTGGATCAGTGGTCCCAGCCGAATCCTAAATTCTTTATTCCTTATTTAGATCCTTAAATAATAATAATCCTTGCTGTGGGTTCCCCACAAAATTTGAAACAATCAAACACATTATTAAAAGAAGAGACAACGAAACAAATCAAATACAAAGATTGGTATACTCCCTATAAATTACAGCTCAGATTATTTCAAACTCTATAACCACTTACTCCAAACGGTCAGTTCCTTGACAAGTACACCTAACTAAAATGTACTGGCTTTGCTGCACCTATGGGCCGATTAGTTCCACAGGCTAATACTTAATAATTTATTATATTATTAATTATAAAACCTGACCTAACAACACCATAATACACCAACCATGAAACAAAAACAAGCAAAATCAATTTTTATGTACAGTATTTGCTACAATCTTAATATAAAATCTATTCACCATTTCCTTTCAAGACCTAAAGGTGAGCTGAAGGTCAAGCATGGAGGAAAACCTGGATTACCATTTTCCCTTTGAACTGGGATCAACAGCCACTAATACTACCTGACAAGACAGAAAGACAAAGTGAAAGGGAGGGTAAGAAGCTAACAAGAGAGAGACAGAGCAGCAGACACGTATCCATTGAAAGGCAGTGAGAGGTACGATGTGGAAGTGGAAATTGAAGAGTTTACAGTCGAGAATTTTCATTCTGTTATTTGCCGCCACATTAAGGGACCAAAGGAGCAATTCAATTATGGAACCGGATGGAGAAGCGAAAGGGGGAAAAAAAAAGAAAAAAGAAGAGAGCAGGCAGGATGGGGAGGAGAAATAAACTCAAAAATATCAAGTCCAGGCAGGCATCCAAAAAGCATTCCTGTTGCTTCATGTCCTGTTGTTTATTTCCTCCTCAAAATGAATAAATGTACAAATTTACTGTGAAATTCTAAACACTAATTTTTCTGTGACATCACAGGTGTTTCTTTTAGCCTTTCTAATATTATTGTTAACAGACCATCAACCTCTTCTTCTCCTTGCTAGCATGTTCATCAGGCAGTCTGCCGTGCAAGAGAGAGGCTGTTTGGCCCTAATGTAGGTAGTATTACAAGAATCTGACTACTATTAGATCACAATATATTTCATACCAATGCAGCCGTTTTCTGGCGTTTTACGATTGCTAAATGCTGTAAATGTTTGGAGAAATGTTGATTTGAAATCAGTTTTACATTTTACTTTCCATTTTACATTTTGAACATGTAAACATCCAGGATATGCTATGTCTGCTCAGATTCTCAGTCTCTGCAATGGTTGTGTGTACACCTCAATCCAAGGTATGTAAATGTTAGTGGGGGGAAAACATGATGATAAAGTAATAATGATCTAAATATAAATGAAAGTCTAGAAACTATATCCACCAGGTAAATGTAACTGCAGCAGAGCTCAGACAGTTCATCCTCAGCTGTAACATGGAATTAACTCTGTCAGTACTAAACCACATATTAGCTGAGTGCTAAGGAATCAAAGTAAGAACTGCCTCAAAGTGCAACAGATAAACATACACCTGGATAGTGTTCCTATGATGTGCCCAGGGATATGAATAATGAAGTACCTCAGTATTCTATGCAAACAACTACACTTATTATTATAGGATGAGACTAAAAATCATACTGTACATGTGAGTTAGTTTATTTGATTAAAACTAAATGAAAGACTCCACAGATTAAGCTGCAGACACAATGGATTGAGATGAGCTTAAACTCTTTCCCATGTCTTCTTCTACTTCTCTCTCAGTCACTTTGATCCTCCCCTTTGGCTGCCGTCAGAAACACAGTCATTATGAACCACAGTGGAGCTGTCGTGGATGGACGACCTTTCAAATGGGCAGTTGTATTTTCAACATGTGGTGGGATCTAAGCCTCCATATCCTATGAGTCTCCCCCCGAATGATGCTCTTTTTCTCTTGATCTTTCTGCCTGTCTAATACACACACACATATGCGCACATGCACACGCTCACAGACACAAACACACATAACATCTGCTCGAAAAGTTCAGACAGCGAGAAAGTTCCTTCTGCTCAGACCTCTGCTGTGTGTGTGTGTGTGTGTGATGGAAAGAGGGGAAATAATGAATCGTTCCCTCTGTTAAAGTGGTGTTTGACAAATTAACATGAGTGAATGTCGAGACACACCTCCACAGCATATGGCTGATTAGGCTAGGCCTAAAAAGAGACATATTTCCCATAAGGCCTAGTCCTGACACTGACCACCTGTGACATGAGCGCTCTCCAGACCACTCGACTCCCCAGAAGCTAAAAACTGAAATATTCACTGTCTGCTGCGCCATGCTTCTGCATAGATCACTGCCTTTATTTGACCAATCTGGGCTCCCTGCATCCCCAGTGGAAGAAGAAGAGTTCTAATTCACCTCTCTCTAGTTGTCCTCTTGAAGCTGTTGGCCACGAGAACCAATTCACATCCATCTGCCACAGGCTTTGGAGCTAATTAAAAGCAGCATCTCGCGCCTCTCAACCTGGGCGGCAGGTCTCAGCTAAAATATACATCAGTGTCAGTGGCACTGAGAGCGCGGCACTGTCTCAACGTTGTTTTGACTGCTGTTGGACAGTGGAGAAGAAAACAGACTCAGTTTGTCTTAAGTTTAGAACCCATGTGAAAATGAGAGGATGAAGGTGAAAATGAAAACATATTGGGAGGGAGAGGAGAGGGGAAGCAAATCACAGAGATGCAGCATGGAGATGAAGGGGGCAGGGAGTGAAGACTCCATTAGATTAGAGCAGAGTGTGTGGGAAGTGACAGCTTGTAAGTTCTTTGCTGGACAGTATCTTGAGGACTGGGGAGTTTGGGATTGTTAATAGATAGACAGTGTGTGTATGTGTGCGTCTGCAGGGGAAGAGCAAGAGGGAGCACAGACTTAGAGAGAATGAGATTGAGTGTGTGTGTGTGTGTGTGTGTGTGTGTGTGTGTGTGTGTGTGTGTGTGTGTGTGTGTGTGTGTGTGTGTGTGTGACATATGCAGAGATGGGTTAGGGGCAGGCAGACAGACATAAATTGAGAGCAGTGGGAAAGTCAGATAGACAGACAGCGAGATGGGACTGGGGACTCTGAGAGCGATGCATATCGGATCAATAAACCTCATATACGACATCATCAGCTTGGTCACCACGAAGACAGCCAACCGCCAGGCGCCATCTGGCCCCGTCTCACCGGACCGCAGGATCAGCCAGCGTAACCTCACACACAAACACAAACGCGTACACCCACCATTACACACGCAGAGCTGTGCAAATATTCACTGCACTCGCTCTGACACGCATGAGCGCGCACAGAGACGTTTGAGCCAGGTAGACGCAACTGAGATTGGTCTGGAGAGACAGATTGTGTGTGTTTGTGTGCATACACCACAACAGTTAAGCAGTTTATTCAGAAACCAAAGTTTATGGGTTCTGCATAACAGTATATCCTGTAGCATGATAATGACCATAAAAAGAGACAGAGAGTGAGAGCCAGTAGGAGAACAAAGCAATATAAAGAATAATTTAGAGGCAGAAAGGTAGGAGTGAGGGACGGAGCAGGGAGGTGAGAGGGGGAGAGGAAGAGAAGACATGTCTTGTAGAGACAAGAGGAGAGCTGTGAAGAAAGGTGCAAATTAGTATCTTCTATGAGGGTTCAAAGGAAGTGTTATGCATGAATCTTCATCACAGTATGTGAGGATGTGGGGTGCAAGCAAATCAGAATATTTTATCTCACAACGCAGGAAAAAGTTTTCATCATCATATAGAGATTTACTACCTCTAACCATAATACAGATGGGTGCATGTTTTTGAAGGCAGAAAAAGAAAAGTGTCTGAAATTGTATACATTTTATCTAACAATATAATTCAGATTACTTCTATGTTATCAAAAGTATTACCATAATTTTTTCTTAGACAAAAACACCAATCGCGTCTTCTCATCCCAAAATAAACTGCCAACATCACCGTACCCGAGTGTGTAATGAGCACCATGGAATAAAAAACTATTCAATTTGTCTTGTATTCTGTGTCAGCGTTTTACTTTTTTTTTCTGTGTAGACATCAAACAGAATAATTAGTTTGGAGATTTGGTTTCAACCCTAGAATCGAGTTTAACTAAAAAAAACAAACATTAAAACCTAAACAACTTAAAAAAATGCACATTAATAAATATTCTTAAACTAATCATCTCAAAAGTGCACAATTACAAGGATGGAAGAACAGTGGTTCGGGTTGCTTCCTTTTCCTGTTTTCATTTTTCAATATAAATGAAATAAAATGGAAATAATTCACATTTAAAATAAATTACCAATTTATGGCCTAATATTTCTGACTTACAATTTAAGGCACTTTAAGACAATCAGCATACATCCGACACACTGGATGAATAGCTCTTTAGTCACCTCTCACTGCACGCATGCAGTACACTTTCATGTACTGTGGTATCTGGGTGCGTTGCTAATGTTAGCAAACTATGAGGCTGAATGACAAACAGTTGACTACAGTGTTCGTGGCCACCCAGTGTAGTTAAAAACCTGCACCTGTGATTAACTGTTTCAACAAAAAGCACTGATTGTGAGAGTGAAATTTTCTCCCTGATTAATTTACTGGTCTGGTGTACAGCTGTGCCAGATGTTTGTTATAGATGTGCATTATGTGAAACACTGACTGCTAAATCTTTCACTGTCTGTTTCTATCGCTCATCTATTTGAGGAGGGAGGAGACTGTCATCGACACTCGATAGAGATAATTGAGACAGGCGAAGCTTTTATACCAAATTGCTGGAGACATGTCTCCATCTCACTGTATAAAATTGGTATACGGTCTAAATAAGACATCTACATTAAGTACAAAGCCTTTGCAGCGTGAAACATTACCTCTGCCTTCTTTTCCCTGCATGTCACTAACACTGTATTTCATAAAAACACATTAATTTCTTATGACTTTAGTGGAGGCAGTCAAGTATTCAGTAGAAAATAACAGTGTCTGCAACAAACAGCTGTAGCTACATACAGTGCCCTCCATAATGTCTGGGACAAAGACCCATCATTTATGCATCTGCCTCTGTACTCAGTTTGAGAGGAGAACAGGGACAAACTAGCTCACTTACCTTCACTTGTAATATAACTACAGATGGTAGTAGGAAAATGGATTCTGAAGTGTGTAGACACATCCCATCTGCTCAACTTCAGGTGAATGCCTGAAAACTCATTCTACGGCCAGAAAGAAAAACACCCTGCTCAAGCAACAAAGGAGGCTTTCAAAGGTTTTCAAAGGGGGGACAATTCTTGAACGGCCAAAACTATCACTCGATTTTTTAAAATTTAATTATAAATTTTAAACTGTGGAGCACAGAGGCAAATTGACGAATGACTGGTTTCTGCCCCAAACACTGTGGAGGGAAATGTACTACACAAAGCAACACAGGCCACAGAATGGCCTCTGTCGTAATCTCAAAGCTCAAACCTCTCAGCTGATCTCTGTGCTGAGTGCACCTGCCAAACTGTGACAGCCGATTGCTCACTGTCAAATCATATTGTGGTTTAAACGCTCTGCTAACCTACTGCCGCAACTGTTACATCAGCGCTTACTCTGCAATCTCTGCAGCTACTTCAGCTTCAACGCTCGTTTCATCATTCAGCTTATTATTTTACAATTAACTGCATATGTTTTGCTCGATTGCCACAATAATGTGACAACTCATCTGCGCGGCTCCTGTCACTATTGGTTCAGGATAGTGAGCTTCCAGAAAAGATCCCCGCTGCCAAACATAACAGGGATTATACTGCATTTTATGGGGGTTTTTTTGGAGTAAAAAAACTTTAAAAGAAGTGGTGAATTTGGAGGTGAAGCTAAAACCAGCTTCAAACATATCCAATGTAAGTGCACAAACATATTGGGCATCAAGATTAGCTATTATTCTGACAGAAAGTTCATATTTGCAGCCTATTTTAACGTGACTCACAGGAACTTAATCTTTACTTTATACAGTTTGTCACATTCATCTTCATAATGTCTGCTTATTAAAATACGTAAGTAGACTGCTGTCATGAAACAGTAACAATAAGAAAAGGACTCCTCATTTTCTGTTTTTCATAGTCAGCAGAAGGGAATTCAATTTAAAGATGCTAAAGCAGGGTAGTGATACACTGACGGTAAACACTTTCAATGCAGACAGCGTCTTGAGCAGCTAAATAATTGCTGTCCACTATCATTAAGCTACACTCAATGAAGCCCCATTAAGTTAACAGACGAGCCACTTTCCGCATTCATTCAAGTTCAAAAGCAAAGTCGAGCTTGATGTGAGCCATGACAAAAGTAAAATAGAATAAAAAACTGTTTATGCAACCTGACTCCACAAAGGAATCCCAGAATTACCTTTGAGATGGTGATGTGTCATTAAAATAAAAAAAAGCTGTCCAGCCATTTAGGCAAATAGGAAGGCCACTGACAATTTCATTCAATAACACACAGGGGAGCAGTTAGCGTTCTTAATGGGAAGTTAGTTATCTCCGAGTGTGAAAGCAGCCTAATAAAACCACCAAAGGTCGGCATCTGAACGCCAACATTCACTGACGACTACAATTAAACAGGTACATACTCAAAAATAATTTAAATATACTGCCTCAGCCACGGCACATTATTCTGAAACCCTTTCACAACAAACTTACACTTCCATGCATTGTCAGAATAATGAAATTATTAACACATTGTACAAACATTCTTCAAAATAAAGACAGGATAGCTTTAGCAGCTAAGGAACAATATGCAAATTACAGGCATTTGAAAAAGAGCCCGACAACAGCATTAAACAAAAGGCTGTGAAATACAGCTTACACAACATGTCCAGGGACCTTCATATCTCTGCTGAACAATAAATATAAAAGAACATCTCTCATGCACCTAAAATTACTTAATAACCTTGTAGATTTGAGTCACTGAAAAATCCATTTTATCTTGACTTGATAATGTCCAAAGTCTATTGTACAGCTGTCTAATGAAAAGGGTCAGAAATCTAAATGGCTTATTATTCATAACAACTGGTGTGCAAGGATTAGAAGGAACATTTGTGCTTGCAGAGCATGCTAATTAATATACCAACGTGGGATAAGAACTGTAAAATTAAAAATTTATCTCAAGCAGTTTGGTTACACACACTTCGCACGAGTGCTTCTGCACAAGTCACTATACAAAAGGAAGAGTGCAATGGACAGAGAGAATGAAACAGACACCTACATTCGGTTGTTGGGGATGACCTTGTGTCCATCTTTGAACCATATGACTGCAGGTGTGGGGAAAGAGGCGAGGGGAGGCGGGCTAATGACAGCAGCTTTGCCCTGAGTGACCGTCTTTCTCTGCTCTTCAGTGGAGAAGTTCCCCAAAACTGGAAAAAGAAAGAGAGAGAGAGAGAGATGAAGAACATAAATATCTCCAAAAGAAATTCAAAAAATAAGCATTAAGCTAAAAACAAACATTAAGGACTAGAAAGTGGCACAGTCGAATTCATCAGCGTGTTTTCACAAAATATGTGGCTGTAAAAGCTATTTGCAGATCTAGCTGGTGAAAATACTACAGTTCTCAGAGAAATTTTCTATCTCTTTTTGTACTTAACGGTTTTCTGTCCCCTGGCATTTTGTTCTCAGGATTGAACAGCATTTCATTCAGTTATTAGGTACACTAAGCCAAACTAACACACAACAGTCCGGCTACAAATCTGCCTTCCATGTAAGGGAAGTAGTTGTTGTTTCAGAGAGGAGCTGAAACAACAGTATGGTAAATTAGGTGGTTGTAGTTGTGATGCTGTTGACCCTATCTGACGATGAGTCCAGACAAAATAACAAAAACACGTCTCTGTATAACGCAGAGCAGTTCGACAGCAGCACAAATTACAGCCTCAAGAATGATAGCAAGAACTGTTGTAGATGCAGATCCATGTAAGATTAGGAAAAGTAATCCACGGAGCATGCTCGATTTCTCAGAAAGCGAGATGAAAGGAATGCAGAGTGAGTGAGAGATTGCACTGAGTTACGCAAGCTAGTGAACAGAGGCTAGCCCAGATGTGACATTGTGACTTGAAGCTATGATAACTATGATCCATTCTGGACTCTCAGACTCTCGGTTTCCTCAAAGACGGCTTCCTGCTGGTCAACACCGATAAATTGTATGTGGAATAAAACCACTGACACAAGATTTAATTAGAATGAGATGCTTTAAATGCTGGTGTGACCGGGCCTTTAGTCTTAAAAAAAATCTTTTTACTTTGGGTTCAGTGTACGCCTGGCATTTTGATGTTTAAATGCTTTACACACACTCAAGTCAGAATGAATTTTAATTACATCTTTAAAGAGAAAATGTGAATTTCTGATATATTTTCAAAGACCTGATTTCTCCTCTCTCTAAATAACAAAAAAAAAATGACTAAAGCTACTGTGGCACTATTTGTGAACACAAAAAGGAGTGAATAATTGTTATTTCATTTAGACATTAACAGAGAAGTAGCTTGTTGGTGTGGGCAAAGTTGCCTGCAGTTCAGGTTTCCTCATAAACATCGTTATTCATTAAAAAAAGCTCCTGTGCTATAATAATGACGTGTGCACTTTGTGCCAACGTGTGTGTGTGTGTGTGTGTGTGTTTGTACTCACAGGCCACCTGCACTTCTGTTCTCCTGTTTATCACTGCTCCCATCCTGTTCCTCACTAAACACTGATACAGGCCGGCATCAGTCCTCTTCAGAAACAGGATGGACAATCTAAAGACACAGAAAGGACGGTAATGAGAATGTGTTTTATCTGTGAGCTGTAAATAAACCCTATTAAAATCAACACGAGTTGATGGGAGTGATGTTTGGAGACCAGCGAGACAGAAGGGAAAGAAGGTAGAGGTCTGTTTGTCCATATGTATGCACTCGTGTGTAATTTCCCTTCTGTGACCTTGATCTGAGAATGGATTGTGCCTAAGGTTGTTACAGTTCCCCGATAACAGAAGGGAAGGCGGAGTAGTGCATGTGTACAGTATGTGTGTGTGCTGTGTGTGAGAATGTTTTTGACTCTGTATGTTTTAGTTTTTTTTCCTGAGAGGGGTTGTTAATGTGGTTTTAATGGACTGTGCTTCACTAATGGGAAGCTTGGCATAGGATCTAGGTTGGTGCCGGACATGCTGGACAAACGCACAAATATATACACACATATCGCACACCAACCAGATAGACACAGTAAAACTGGACATCGCTTTGGGGCTCATTATGAATACCAGGACAGCCAAGTATTTAACTCCCAGGCTGTCAGTGTATGCTGCCAACATACACAAACCCACACACTAATACACACACACGTACATCAAAGACTCACACATGCAATTCCATCTGAATCAGGAATGACACATTACACAGCAGCTCTCATCCTGAAACAGATTTTGATATTGGACACTTCCTACCGCCGCTCCTCTCTGTCCTGCTGTCTGCCTGTGTTTCATTATGTTCTTAAATAGGTGTGTGCAGCGGGGCTGGCGCTGTATTTCTAAGTATATATTTTTGTCTTTATACTTCTCACTAAACGCAAAGTTCAGTGTTGGCCGGTTCCAATCAATAAGATCATTTCTCGGTCAATTTCTCCAACACAGTCTCAGGTCTGCGTGTGCAGTCAAATTCCCCATGTGATTCAGGACAGGAACAAAATCAATCAGGTGTTACAGTAAGGCATCTTCAGCACAAATTGACCAAACCATTCCCGTAGCATCAATGTGAAAACAGCACATGGGTCCTCCTAGTTCTTTCAGCAGAACAAGTTATTTAGTTTTCCAGCTTTTGTTCAGGTTTTACACACTATATGAGAGTTTAAGGACAGAGGGCATCATAAAGCAGCGCAGCTCACTGTGAATAGTGATATACAAATGTACAAATAAAATGGGATTTGATTTGAGTAGATTTTATTGTGTTGTGTTATGCTTCCAGAAAGAACAGTATAGACACATTTTATTCTTTTAAAATTAAATATACAACACTATTTGTGATAGGCACTGAAAACCTGCTGCAGTACTTCATATGTAAAAAAATTGTGTGGTTGATGTGGTGATTGATATACTGACGATTTACGTATCCGCATATAAAGTAGCTAGAACACAGAGAGTGGTTCAGAGCTACCTGGCTGGAACAACTGCCTGTTAAATGCTGGATCAACCTATCCCTCCCTCAGTGTGTATGCATTCCCAAGATTCCCTCTATTTCTGAATGATGTGAAAACCTATTTTGTTTCACAGCTGCAGTATGCATAGCTGTTCCAAACCATAACATGCAGGGACAGAAGGACAGAAAATCAGAGAAAGGAGCTCAACATATTGATTGGTTCTCCTCCTTTTCCCCAGACCATATACATAATTATGGTCCTAATGTAATTATTAATCTCACTTTGGCTTCACTGTCTAAATGTTCTGACCTTCTCTAAACTCACTTCATCACTAACGGACACAGCTCTCTAATGCTGCAGCTGTTTCTCCATGCTACAGGCATGACTGAACACAGAAGACTCTCAGAAGAAAGGATGGAAAAAAAGGAAGGAGGAAAGGGTGTAATAGACACACGGGAAGGACAAAAAGTCAGACATATAACGAGCTGGTCACTTCTAACTGACCTGTACTGTGGTGTCCAGTCAGTGATGTTGCTGTTGTTGAGAGTCCAGCGGTACTGCAGAGGCCAGCTGCCTCCAGCCAGGCAGGTCAGCACCAGTCTGTTTCCCTCCAACACCACCTGCTGCCCCCGTCCACTCCCTTGCAGGTAGGGGGCTACCTCTGAAGCACAGGGGCAGAAAGGAAAATATGTTATTTTTGTTTTTTGAAAAAGGCTGAATGAGTCATGCATGGACAAAGAGTCCTTCACCATAAAAAAGAAATCCAGTCATGTTCTGTGCTTTGCACAAAGACAGCATGGCGAAGAAAAAAAAACCTCTGACATACCAATGTGTGCGGATTGTATTGTATACAGTTTCAGAAAAAATCTGTAATAATGTTGACAGGTGCCCCTTGGAAAAAGTCGAGGAGAATATGAAAACGAAATTTAAACTTTAAAAAGAGACTTTTGCTACATTAAAAAAAAAATGTAGGTGCCTACTTCTTTTCATACAAAGAGCATGAATGCATTTGCTGCAGTATTTTGAATGGTTATTCCTATGATGATTTGCTATTACCTAAAGGTTCTGACTTTGAACAGCACTGATTTCAGCTGATTGTCCAAGATGTGCTATAGAATTGCTGTTATATTATACACGTACTTGTCAATTAAGAAGTTCCCTCACAGGTGAAACACATGACAGCATTCATACTCACTGTTTTCTATGTACGCTCACACACACACCAGCAGCATGTGCACGGCAATGTGCATCACTGCTTCACCGCGCCCTATTTCCCAGTGTTGATGTGCATCAACGGTCCAGAAAAGCAGCAGTTCTATCACATTTACTCCCTGGAACGACACACTGTAACTTGACTACTTCTTATGTTTGCACATAGCATCTGCTGTGTGCCGCTGGCAACACTTAAAGCGTATCAAATGGTGGTGTAGATTGGACTGCAGGCTTTGCATCAAAAGAGAGATGAAACTCTCGATCACAACCGAAATGTTTTGTATTTGGACATCCTGTTGTTCAGATGTGATGCAATACATGTTCAGTCAAAACGCTACAAGCATGATGCTGCTAATGCTCGACACATAACCTTTTAGTGTATTGTGAACTGGCTCCTTGCCCCCACTTTATCTTATAAGTTATTTTCTTACATTTGGACATTGAGTATGATCACTTACAGAACACTGACTGTACTGTCCTGTCATATTGTGCTGCTATCTAAGCACAGACGTATGATATCACACTGTACTCAGCTGCAGTCTGAACAATGCCATCCAGTTTTAAAATCTTGGCTCTGGTGTTTAAACCTGGACTCCCACCACACAGCATGAAGGTCTCAAGGCTAAAGACTGTCCACTGACTCTACCTGCAGCACAGGCAGCCTGTGCAGAGGCCTGGATGCACTAAACAAAAAATTTGCATCTCGATATGGGATGTAGGGGTTTGCAGACAATGAGATTTATTCAACCTATCAACCGTTTACACACACATACACACTGGGTTAGAAGGGGCAGGCTTATCTGCTCGCTACAGTACGTATGGACAGGTCCATAACTCTAAGGCACAGTTTTACATTTTCTATTTCTCTCTCTCCTTCTCCTGTCAACTCAATCTTCTCTCCTCCCTACCATTTCAACTTTCTCAGTCCTGTCTTTCCTGCAGCCCTCTCACTTTGTCTCCATTGTCTCTGTATCCCTCCTTAGTCCCGCTGGATGTCTCAGAGCCACCTTTTTTCCTCCTCCCCTCTTTCTTTCTTTTCTGCTGTTTCACCTTCTCTCTCTCTTTTCGATTGATAGCTGCCTGCTCTTTGTGCAAGAGAGAAGTGTTCCATCTGAGACAGATTTACTATAAGTGAGTATGTGTGTGTGTTGAGAGACAGAGAGGAAAGATGCTTGAGTGTGCATGTGAGCACAAGGATTTATTTAGAATATTCTGTTTCTACAGATGGCAATGGAGACTCCAGTGTCATAGTACTGACCAGCACTATAACTTACCACTGCCTGTCTGCGTGTGAGAAAGAGATCATAGTTTATCAGATAGGACCCTCAATTAGAAAGGGTGATGCACATACATACGTACAAATAGAAAGATGTGGATGTTTTGCACCTGCCTCATGGTACGTCCACCCCCCAGTCCACCACCCATGTCCCTTTAATCCCATCCTTCTACTTTAAAGGGAGTCCATTAGAAGCTACAGATAGAGAACACCACATCTGAGAGGAAAAAGGTCAGCTAACAGCATGTTTCACTTACTGATATGGCCTGTCTCCTTCTTCCTCGCCGTCTATCTCTCTGTCACTCAATGTCAATATGTCACTCTCTCTCCCCACAGTCTTCCCCTTTCTTAACCTGTCTTTCTTTCTCACAAGCTGTTCTACGCAACCACCTGTCTGTCTATCAAGTGCCTCTCCTCCTCTTTTTGTTCTTCTCTCCTCCTCTCGTTGCCCTTTGGTCCATCTTTGTCAAATCTGGCAGCTCAAGGTCTCCTCTTTTCGTGTGTTTGTGAGTCACATTGCCTAACAGAGAGATTGGCCTCCATATGTGATACGAGATTCAAGAGGAAGACGCACACACACGCAACGGCAGATACACACTTTTTTTCTGATGCAATACGTGCATGTCTCCACTCTCGAGCTGGTCTTATGAAGCTGCTTAGGCAGAATTTGGGAAGGAATTCAATTTGCTGGAAAGATGAGCGCTCTGATAGAGGAAAAAGAGGAGGATGAAAGGACAGAAGGAGGAAAAGGAGAAGGGTCACTGCTCCAAGGTCCACCATGATCCTATCCTCTCTCTCATCTCTTCTGCGTCTCTCTGCACTTTTACAGTGAGTGGAAGTTAGGGCTTAAAATACTTGTCCTTGTCCTACAAATGGACCAGTAAAGCCCATTATTCTTACACCACACTGCATTAAATATCCAAAAATGAATAATGAATTTTACTGCTACAGTGAGATGTAAAATTTTCACTAGCTCGACATCAGGTTGTGGGGCAGTAGCATCTGTAAAGGGACAGATTTTTGTGTTGAAAGTTTGAAATTTGCCTGGTTTGAATTAGGTGGTCAAAAACACCACCCTGTTTTTGCATTTAGATACACAGAGGGAACCCTGTGGTGTAAATGCATTTCATAAAACTGACACAAGAGAGTACACGAATTAAACTGAAGTTTAATTCATCTCTCATTAGAGTCCCAGCCTAACATTAAATGTGAGTGTGTGTGTATGGTTTGGCTACGTGTGCGCGTGTTAGGTCAGAATTAGGGTCACTCAGTCTGGAAAAATCACTTTATCTTCATAGAGCTGAACCCCTGCAGTGAGACAGGGAGGGCAGAACCAGCTATAGTCTATGAATACTGATTTACTGATAGCCTGTCTCTCTGTCTCACTCTCTCTCTCTCTCTCTCTCTCACAGACACACACACACACACACACACACACACACACACACACACACACACACACACACACACACACACACAC
>JAUYWH010000001.1:5475534-5493898 GCA_034779795.1 Ctenopoma multispine
ACACACACACACACACACACACACACACACACACACACACACACACACACACACACACACACACACACACTACAACATGCCTTTTTGACGCAGGAGGTTAAAAGGAGAAAATAACTAAATCAGTCTCTTTTATTACAACGAAATTTTTAATGAATAAGTGGGTAAAAGTTGCATGGCTAAGCAGTTTTTTTCATGCTAACAGCAGTCTATTTGATTACAGGGTGCAAATGAGTTCTATTCTCGTTTAATCTAATAAGTCTGCCTGCGCTTGTTTCAACAGGCATTTAAAAACACTTAATTGGACTGACAGTGTGTGAGGCAAGAGGAAGAATTTGGCATGTTCCTACTAGTCAGAAATAAGGTAGAAAAGGCTAATTAACTGAACAATATTAAATAAAGGGGCTGAGAAATTTGGTTGTCCTAACTGAAGAGTTCAGTCAAGTCAAGTGAAAATATGAGGTGTATTAGATTTCTGCATCTAAAATAGTTTAAAAAATTGTCTAAATTAATTGTCATTTAGAAACTGATGCTGTTTATACTTATTGTATAAAGCTGGAGCAATAACATTTTCAACATTTACTAGGACCACAGAATGACACCAAGAGTATTATAATTTTGACTTAAATTTGACTCACTACCGAGTGAGAACAAGATTCAACACACTGGATTACAGGTAAACTGTGATTAGTGTCATGTCATTACGCAATCCTGAAATCCCACAAAACTTTGATTAATCCTGTACTACAACAGAACAAAACTATTATCCATTAAGAACAATGTGTCCTGCTGATTTATGCAGCAATATACAAAAAAGAATAAACAAAGTATGGAAAAACCCAAAGGTAGGAGGAGACGGTGAAGGGAAATACATCAGAAACGAGAACCATAAAGTTTGCAAAGAGAGCTGGAGGTGAGTGAACTTCACAAAAGTGAGGTGAATTTCTGGTGAGTTGTGGCCCTGACCTGAAAGCTGATGAGTTAGATTATAAAATAATTCTCCCTCCTGGCATACTGCACTGTTTTTTTCCCTATATAAAACCATTTCTCTCACTAAATGATATTGACAGCCTCAATTTCAGATGTAAAAATCCGACCTATTTAACATCGTTTTAATGAGAACGATGAGCAACAACTGGATCAGAAAACGAATAATTAGATCTGATTACACACTGCACATAGAATGATTTATCTCCTGAATATCAACACCTGCTGGTTCAGACTTTAAAGTATAGGTTCACATTTTGCATATTTATTACTATCATATCCATATGTGGCTACAAAGAAAACTTAGGGCCCAGTGATCACTACTCATTTTTACAGTAAAAAAATCTCCATGGAATTCTTAGTTTATTATTTTTATATATCTGGCAGTTTTGGCATGTGGCTCTGTAGTGTCTACAAGACGAGAGAAGTTGGAAGATGTTGTGTCCAGGGTGAAAATTGCCTCCTGAAATGCAATGTCATCTCCACAGTCTTGAGCTTGTTCAGCTCCAGGTTGTTTGGACTGCACCAGAGGACCAGCTGTTAAATTTCGGTTAATATGCAGACTTGCTATCTTGGATGAGGCCAATGACAGTTGAATAATCTGCCAACTTTCACAGCCGGGTTGCTGGAGGTGTAGTCATTGGTGTAGAGGCAGAAGATCAGAGGGGAGAGCCTACCTCCCTGTATACAAGATCCCAGCCACACCTATTCCTTCTTGTTTGTCAGGAAGCTGATGATCAAACAAACAAACAGAGAAGAATACAGTGACCTGGTAGAGTTTGAACGAGACGATTTATGGAATGATGATGCTGAACACCAGGCTGAAAACAGGATCCTTGCATCTGTCCCGGGGAATTCTAGGTTTTACAGGCTGTGGAGTGGTCCCATGATATCACCCACTGATCTGTCTGCCGTGTAGGCAAACTGCAGTGAGCAGAGCAGAGGCCCTGTGATGGTTTTCACATTAGCTTTTTAGAGGTCTTCATTGCCACAGATGTTAGACTGAGAGGCTTGTGATAGGGCTTTTTAGGGACGACAGTGAAAAGTGTGAACTTCTGTTATATCAATTTGGTATGGACTTCCCTAAATTGCCTTGTGGGGAAAAAAAAGTTAATTGCAACTGTTGCAAAGATAAATTGGCACATCTGATGGCAACACAACAAACCTTTTAACTACCTTAAATGAACTACAGCGACATTTGACTAAGGCACCTCTTTATGACAGGACATGGAAGCGCTGGAAAGAGGTAACGTTTGTAATTCCAACCAAAACTGAAAGAGGAGGTTTCAAAATACTGCTCAATAGTTCATCCATGGTACGAGATAACCAGCCGCAAATATTTTTCCAAGACAGCTATACCACTGCTGATGCCTGAACGCAGGAAAAAACTCAACTCAAAACGTCCAGTTTTTTGCTGTGATCATTATGGTCTTGCTGCATTGTGGAATCTTGATTGAGTCTGACAATTCACTGAATTGTCAGACTCAATCAAGATTGAGTCTGACAAATTACATTTTTTACAGAACTTTGTCAGACCAGATGTGTTTACCAAATTAAAACTATATCGACCCCACAATCCCAGTAAGTGTCTGTGCTGTGTATTTTGCACACTTCCATTATCTGTAGCAATCTACTGAACAAAGAAGATGATAGTTAAGCAGAAAACACCTGCTGCCTTTGATGATGATGAAATCAAAGTGGCGTTATCCCACTAGGCCACAGTTCACCCACTGATCCTAAATGGCCTGAGCTGAACTGTAAGATAGTGAGTCCCCAGGGGAACTGTACTATCTAGACTAGAAGTACTGTGTTGCTCCTGGACAAAAAAACATTAGTAGAAACTTGCACAAAGGATAAACTGTTTCCTCATCTTCATGCGTTGTTAGAAGGAGCAGAATGGTGGGTGGGGTCGGCGAGATGTGAGTGTGGAACTTTAATTAGGAGTTTAACTCTTGGTTTTTGAAGTTTGCAGCTGCTTTAATTGACTACTGAGTGTCAGCACGCTTACAAGATCAAAGCGCCCCTCACGGAGGACCTGGTAACACCCTCCTAACCTCTCTTCCAGCCAATCATAGCTCCTTCCACCAAGATCCTTTATTGTCTGCTACAATCATTGTTTCTACAAGCTTTAACTGACAGCTGTCTGTGAAAAGCTGACGGATGACTGATCCTGACATGCTGACAGGTAGATGTCACTCCAAGAGATTCGTTGCCTGCACATCACACATAGACATCAACGCACATGAGGATGTACGAGCTGAAGTAAACAGCCTAGGATTGTACAGAGTTCAAAGTCAACATGCTTGACTTTGCTTTGCTTGTGTTTGTTTTTTTTGTGTTAAAGACAGTGATAGTATATTGTTCTGAGAGCTACTAGATTCTTAAAACAACCTCTAAAACAAAAGGTTGTCAACAAGAACCATATCTGTAAAACCGGCTGGGCTGAAGTCCTAGCTTTGGGTTCACATTCTGTTGTGTACAACAGGGGGATGGTAGCAGGTCAAAAGAAACAAACGTGCACAAGTACTTAATTACATTGGATTTGGCCTTTTGCCAGTTGGCATTGGCTCATCTAGTGACTGACTGGTGAGTTTTTCTCTTAAACATAATCAAGACTGGGATGTTGACCAAACATAGTGATTGAGTAGTCTTAAAATGTCAGTTTAGTGCTTACTCTGGCATTTAATAATGTGAATATGGCTGTGGGTGTATATCAGTGTTTCATTTAGGGATGTTTTACTGAGAAGGCAAAGCAGGAATGCCCTCAAATCACACACAGTTTCACACATTCCCAAATATAAGCAGCCCAGTACATCCACAGTCTTTCCTGTTGACCACTGAGCAGCTCCATTGGTGCAGTTGCGGCCGGCTCCACACACTCGCCTCCAAACCTCAGCAATATGCAACTGTGGCTGAGTCCCAGGCCCGGTGGGCTCCTCTGTAGGAACCCTACATTTTACGCCCTCTTCCAAAACTCTAAAAAGCAGAAACCAAAGTATTTATAAGACCAGAATAACAGAAAATCCGACATATGTGCTGTACAGTGGATGTGTAAATGGTAAAGGTTCTAACACACAACTGTGATGTCTGGCTTCTCTTCTTCTACAGCAGTGGTCCTGAGTCCTGCTATAGTGCTGGTCCTCAGCGTCCACTACGTAGTCGGAAAGCAACAACAGTGGCTTGCACTGGTATGTACACATTGTTCATTGTAAAAAGCGCTCACACATCCATACAGAAGATCATGCTTGGATCACCCCATGTAGCATGTTGGAGCCCTTAGGGAGTTAAATTGTGGGTGTATGGTCAGGGAGTGCAGGTCCATAGATGGAGGAAGGTAAAGGGGGTAATAATTGGGGCAGAAGAGCTGAGGAAAAGGAGTGGGAGATGGAGGGGTATAATTGGGGGTGTGGTGGCGAGAGCTCTGAGAAAGAGTGGTGGGGAGTGGGGGTAATCAGGGGGAAGAGACTGTGAACATTGACATTTAAGAGGTGGGCTACACTGTAGGGCACATCTGCTACGACACATACACACTAAAATACATGCACACAAAAAACTGCCAACTCCTGTCTTCCGATGAAAGGAGAAAGGAAACAAATAAGAGTAAGAAGGGAGTGAAATAAATACCTCCCACTGAGATGGCAGTCTCCTCTCTCTCTGAAGAAAGTTTGTATAGAGGCTGCTGTGAAAACACCTCGATTTTGAATGACACAAAAACTCAGGAAGATAATTACTCCTCTGTTTCATACTCTGCACTCTCTTTTTACACCCTTTTTTCTCTTCCTAAACATTTTACATCCCTTCTTTCTGCAGATAGAAAACTAAAATGTATTTAGACAAACACACACAGACACACACAAATTCACTCTAATCACTGATGCTTGAGTTAATCAATAAATCTGAGGTCTGGCAGCAGAAGAGGACAGTGTGGAGCGGTGTGCGTGCCACTTGTACCACCACACAGTGGTGCGTGGGGACAATACCAGTTTGTTCCTGAACCTGTCAGACATGATTATCATATCACCTTCACATCACAGCCACAGGGCTTCACACACACACACACGCACACACACACACACACACACTCGGCCGAGATCCACAGTGATACTGAGAGATTTCACAAACTCAACTGCATCGAGACATGTGATAGTCTGACAACATGACTCCCGGCTCCATCTCTCTACACTCATCGCACACAGAAACATACTGCAGAATAAACCAGAAACTGAAGAAGTGTGGTAAACTATATCACTTAATCTACCTCTTTCTTTCTCTTTCTCTGGCAGCTGCTCACTTCTTTTCTTTTGTCTCTTTCATTTTTTAACTAATTTAATTGTGTGCTGCCACATCTCTCACCTTTCAGACTTCAGTAGAGAATCTCAGATGACAGGCAAGCCTCCTTTCCTTTCCAACCTGTTCAATCTCCTATTTTGTCTCATTTATGTCTGCCCGTCCTTTGCCAAAGCCCACGTTCTCTCTTTTATGTGTTCGAGTGGCGCATGTGCCCAGGCACCCACAACACACCTGTCTCTGCAAGCCATCATTCAGACAGCTGCCACTGTCCTGACCTTGGGTATTGTGGGCTATGTGGTTTTGAAGTGACTGACATATCGTATCCTCTCATTCATTATTGAAGGCGGAGATCAAACCTGCGGCACCCGGGATATCACCGTGACAGACCGTGACCAGACAGAGGTAAAGAGGGGAGGGAGCGGGAGGAGGACGTGGGAGAGTGAGAAGGTCGTCGGAGCAAAGACGTGGAGGTGAGAAGTAAGGGCGAGGGAGGGGAAATGCACAGAGACCAGGAGAGTGGATGGAAGGTGAAGCATTTTAAACAGTAGCATCCGTATTTTTGTTTCACTCTGCACCCTTTATTTCAAGCATCAGATGTTGAGGCACAGTTGTGTCCAGCGCTCTTCTCACAAAAGATTCCACAGATCTAAAAATAATATTAAAGGAAGACTGGCGACAAAAAAACACGAGAAACTTTCTCCACTTCATAATCAAGTCGGATTTGGAGTAACAATTAAAATTATAATTAAATGCCTAATTTAAACCATATATGAGTGGCCACATTAGGAGGGCATCTCACCTTTGGGGCATTAAATATTTCAGGCCACTACGACAACCAGCAGTATCACATCTCTTCCTAAATTAATTCTTGTGAATCTAACAACTCTCACGTGAAAACCGCGTGCAAGAAATCCAGTGCAGTTTAAAATAGACCAGAATGAGCTACACAGATATGAGTAATGACAAATATGAACTTTTTTCCTCAAACTTTTCAATACAACAACTGAAACAACAAAGCCCACCTTCGCACTTGAAAAGACAATCATTACCGTCTACCCACAAAGGAAATATATCTCAAGACTGTGAATTCAAGCCTTCAGGGAGAGACAGACGTCAGCACTGGTTATGAGTAATTTACATGCATGCTCTGCTTCATTTATACTGGTGCCAGAAAAAAATTCTGGCAAGCACCAGGAGCACGTCTCCAGTGTCCTTCCTAGCCAAACACTCTGAACTTTGTCCCATAGTGTTCACTGTTTCATCTCTCTTTCCAGTCTTTTATCAAATCTCCCTTCATCAGTCTCCACCACCTAACCTTTTGTTCACCTCCATCCTCTTTTCATCTCTACTGTGTAGCATTGATTTTGAGCTGGGCTGAAGCACAGCTCTCTATTGAAAAGTGCACGCTGTGTCCTCTGGCAATGCCATTTACCTGTTACCTGTGTGGGTGTGAAAAAACTTGATAACTTAAAGTTTCACTTCTCTGACCCGCTTCTCTCACTAACTCATTCACTGTCTTTATCCCTCGGCTCTTATCTTTACGCATTTTAACTAATTTGTTATTGTCGGGTACGTGGGAGGCATTTCATTGTGTGTGTGTGTGTGTGTGTGTGTGCACTCGCCTGTCGTGATTATGACTGTGCATGAGTCCATATGCTCTGAGAATGCAAGTTTGTGTGTGCAAATGTGGATGTTTATTTCCTCCTTTCCACAGTGACAACATCTGCCACCAACTGCAACACACACCATGTCTTCCTCTTCTCTCCTGTTCTCCTAGCATTGCTCCCTCTCTCCCACATCAGACAAGGGCAGCTTAGTGACACACCGTTTGAAGGGCAGACTCCGTCTCAGTAAACGTTCTTACAGTTTTAAATTAATTCAATAACACTAACAAATGACCTTGGCAAGGTAAAATATGACTTTCTTTCTTGACTGTTTACTTACTTCCACATTTGCACACATAAGTACTGTACTGTGTAGATATATATAGATATAGATATATACATATAGATATATATATACACATAAACATATATATACATATACACATATATATATGTATGTATATATATATAATGTGTGTATATACATATATATATATATATATATATATATATATATATATGTGCACATAGAAGGTCGTACATATTCCAGCACAGATGTTTCCAGTAATAGCAAACTAATTTATAATGACTAAGAAAGTGTTTGAGGCATATGTGCCAATTGTTTGCAGAATAATTCATTGTTTAGCTTTTCAATTTCTCAGCATTTCACTAAGCCTGTGTAGTGGGTATTTTTAGATTCCTTTCGGGAGAAATTTTAAGAGATGCCTGCGAGGGTGGTCTAAAGAGATAGTTGTTCAAAATATTTTTAATCATCTGTCAAAAACGCTCTTTGAGACAAACCTGAGTTGCGCTTGTTTGCAGGTATATTTTTCCACATATTCACCAAAAAGTCATTAATAGCAGTAGTTGTCCCAGTTTAACAAGCAGTATGGTGGGCGAGTGAGTCAGGCGCTATTTTTTTTTTTATTTGCTCCCCATCAAGAAAGGATGATGCATGATCATGCTGAAGTTTTTTTAATAGTAGGCATGATACATGCTTCGAAAAGCCTTATAGTGCTGTATATGGTACAACACAGTGTAGCTTAAACTTTCATAAAAAGTCTTAGACTAAACCACACAAACATGTATGATTAAACTCCAGTGGTGTCATGAACCTTTCCGGGTTAAATTAACAAACTGTAGGGTCGGGCTCAAGAATAAAACAAAACATTTCAAAAGTGTCTGGCGTCATCAGCGCATAATGAAAACAGACAGGAGAACTCATTTTACCTCTACATAACCTGAACTCATGTCAGCGAAGATACAGAAACACTCTGTGAATCTGTGTCTGTGTACAAAGGTTAGTGAGTCACTGGACTAAAACAAGAAAAGCTTAATATGCTTACACGGTGGGTTACATTAAGGTCTATGTCCAACTCCTGTTAGATTGCTGTTCAGTTTTTTTGACAATAGATAGTGATTTTATTATATTTGGAAATTATATATAAAAAGCTCAGATTGCTGTTTGTTTGCCGTGAAATTACATTGAATTTTTAAAATGCTTCTTCTGGTGTTCGAATGGGTTAGAATACAACTTATTTCAGTGTTTGTAAAACATTTTCTTAGCGTCATGACCATGAATCTGCTGAAAAACGGATAATTGTCTGGTTAAACCTCGTGTTCTACTCATCTCCATTAAGAAATAATGCTAAGAAATGTGTGTGTTGCTTCAAAAATCTTGGCAGTACATGTACACGCACATCTGACTCAAACAAGTAAATACACAAACGATAGCAGATAATAGGGTCACCCTGTTAAATAGTCACGACACAAAGCTCTAGTTAGTAGCAGCAAACTTGAAAAAAGAGATTTTAAAAAAGCCCAATTACAAAAGATTCTCCTGTGGAGAGCAGTGGATACCACACCCCCCCTATCAAAAGAGGCTGAAAGAGAGAGATGTTTGAAAACTTCAAAGCTAGTCAGGAATTCAAAGTTCAGAGTTTCATCTCCCTGACTCCTCTTGCAATTTGTAAGTCAATGTGGAGAGATGTGTGCGCGAACGTGTGGCTGTGCGCATGGGTGTGTGTGTGCAGAAAGAGCAAAGCGATACAGTAGATCATGCAGGTATCTGACTGTCAGTCCATACATGAGCATGAGGATTTAACATAAGCTATATAAAAAGAGATTTGCAGAGACAGAGAAAGCAGTCATTGGTATTCCTTGGCCTTTATAATCCAGCTCAACTGAACTACAGATAAGAAAGTGATTTCAGGTGAGAACATACACTACCTCTCACCTCGCTCAACTCTCTTTCCCTCTCACTTCTCTTCGACTCCTTCTCCTCCTCTTTCAGCACTAACCCTCTCTCTTTCCTTGTATTTCTCTGCAGCAAAGTGCGCGGCCCCATCATCTCCACCCTCACCCCTCCGCCTCTATCCGTCTCATTCTTTCACTCCCATGCTGTCATTTAGCATTGCGGCTCGATGATGAAGCGTTCCATCATCGGCCCCACGCAGTCAGCGCTTTTATTCGTTCGTTCCTTGATTTCAGTCTCTCCAACTTTCTTGATTTCTTTTCTTTTTATTTATTATATGCATGTGCCTTTATGGTTAAAGGTGAACATGGTGAAACACTATAAATGCACAGCACAGGTACAAAAACAGCAACAAGTGCATCCATAGCAAATGTTTAACACTAACACACATCCACAGATACAGCTAATCTGTCTTCTTTTTCAGCGCTGCAAAATAAATTGGTGCAGGTCAGGACCTGCTTCTCCTTTAGACTGTTGATGAGATAAACAAGCATTCCATCTCCCGCTCCCTCCCAGCCTCCCTCATGGCGACAGCACACGCCTGTATTAGACGTGACACTCTCGTTAATCCACATTCAGTCAGCCACTGCATCTCCTGAACCTACCTATTCAGGTACACAGACCTGAGCCAGGAGAGCTCGTGAATAGCTAATGGAGAAGACACAACAACACTCAGTTTCTAAGAAAATGGCTTTCACATCATCAGCCCCACTACTGGCTACCAGCAGGGAGGGAAAAGGGGAGAGACTGATCGAACATAAAGGATGACAGAGTAAAGTGACATGTGTCTGGGAGGGAGAGTAATTGAATGTGTGTATGTGTTTTATGAAAGAGAAGCAATATGTGTGAGTGTTAGGGAAACAGAAGAAGAGAAATGGAAGATATTATATGAAGTTATTGGAAAGAGAAAGAAAAAGTAATTCCACACACAGCCCATCTGCCAGTCTGTCTGAAAGGCTTATGGGCGCGCATGATAAACAAACTTGATAAACGAACACATACAACACTAGTCTCCTTTCTCTCACCGAGACACAAACACACTGCATGTGTCCTGCGGTTAGCGTGTAAAAATATAACGTTAGTGGCTGCAGCTTTGAAAGGAAAGGGAGGGTCGTAAGCTGTTGTGGCCATAATAAGGAGGAAATCAAGATATATGAGTTCAGCCTAATCTGGAAGGCATTTATCATAATCTAGTCCGTCTTCACATTCACTCGTCCTTTTCTCTATAGTAACTTCAACCCCTCTCTGCAGCGTATGCTACAGGAGAATTTATAGTGGGAGTAAAAACGTCCGGAACATTTTAATGTTTTGGTCTTTGGCATAGTGACATCTCCAGCTCTGGCAAAGGCTGACAAGCCATGCATAGCTGGCAAAAACAATGTTCTCCTGTGATTTGAGAAGAGCAGTCAGTGAGTGTTTATGAAAAACAAAAACGAAGTGTCTCCACAAACTAGTTATGACAGCCAAAATTCAGACCTATAAAGTAAACAGCGACAAACTCTGAGCTGCACATCTCAGAGTGACACTCATTTTGTTAAGCAATGATGCCAACAAATCAAGACTAAAGAGAAATTATCATTTTAAAAAAAGGGCTGGAGTATTTTAAGTAAATCAGTATTATAAGGGTTACGGGAGTGAGACGGGAATAACAGTGGATGTTTATTCAAGGGAGAGAGCAAAGTAAACAGGCACAATGACAGCACAAATAGCACAACAACTGCTATCGTTACTGGGGGCTTCTGCATACAAACTCCAAATATCACTTTGATAAACTCTCAGTCTAATTAATCAAGCTAATCAGCAGGGGCCCTGGCAGCTAGTTCTCCCTGCTCTGCTGGGGCTGCGGCTCTGCAGCAGTCTCCTCACTGTGGAGTGCCAGTATCGTTTCAGGACGCTTTCCTGCATATTAAAACTGCTCTACAATAACTAAAGCAAAAAATGAACACTGATAATATTAACCCAAAATATATATTTTTTCTTTCTAGAATATAAGATACTGTTACTTTCAAGGACTGAATGCAGCTTTAAAAATAAAGCTTTTGTAAAGGATTCACACAAAAGGAAAACAGCTTCGCAAAACCACCAACCAAACGAGAAATAATGTAGAACTAGCCTTACCTGGAAATTACAGATGTGGTACTTGAGGAAAAGCACACCACTTAAGAAAATAACACTTCCCTACTAATCTAAAAAGCAAATGAAATAACTTGGTTCTAAAACATTTTACATTGTTTTGTAATCTAATTGCTGGGACCATCCAAGATTGTCTAAACAGCGTGTCCTTGAGCAAAAAACAGAAACCATGAAACACTTGATTATTAGATCTGTCGTGTGCTGTAAGCAATATGTTTGGATATGTCCTCATGCCTACACCAGCATGTAGTGACATAACGTACCATGATTAAAGCACTTAACAGGGCTTATTGTGTTTATAACTTTGGAGGTTCTCTTTATCTATTACTGAAGCATTTAATGCAACACATAACACGTACATGCACAGGTTTTCAATAATGAAATTCATATTAAGTTGTCACATCTGTGCAAAGTAATTTAAAATACAAGCCACTCCAGTACAAGATGAAAGTTGTACAGTGAGTTGGCAGTTTATTGGCAGGCTGTAGTCTGTGCTGTTGTTGGCCTGTACTGCTTTATACACAGAAGTGTTTCTCTTATTTAGCCTGGACTCAGTGATAAAAATATGGAAGACAGAGTAACAGAAACACCTGTATGACACAACCACAAATACAAGTTTCCAAATGATCATGCAGTTGAACTAAGACGTCTGTAAAACAGAACAAAAACTCACTTCACTTTACTGAGGGCAGACTTACAGCAGGATAGTTGTGTTAATTGCATTATTTTTTGTTGTGTGTCAAATAAACTGACAACTGATCATATAGCATAATACCAAGGATAAATAATTTTTTAATACTGCAAGTTCTGAGCAATGTTGCGTGATGGCTCCTGAAACAAAAAAGGCTGAACACGGAGAAGCTGGATATCCTCTGGTAGACGAACTAATCAAAGTGTTACACAGACTCATCAATTCCAATATAATCACCTCACTTGGTATGCGACTGTAAAATCCACTGGTGTAAATCTGGGGAAGCAGACATTTCACATTAAAATAAATTATTTCTGATCTGATTCTAAGAAACAGATTGTGATACAAGCCTGCACCATGTACTGCACTTACACCTGATGAAAGCGTATCGTTTGGAGCTGCACATGGTTTTGGCATTCTTTCACAGGGGTCAAAGATAGCCAGAGAAACATTACCCCATTCGAGATGTGAAATGATGAAATGAAAAAATCATGCAATTCTATATTTCCATGGAAAAAAACACTTATGTAGAATCACAGAGCAGAAGGAAGCACCACATCTGCACTGCTAAAACTTTCAGCAAACCTTCATCTCTCCTGGGATCTTTCCAGCAGACGGTGGCATATACAGCGGGAATGTCGCAATCACTCTTGCCGTGTGGGTGCTAAAGGCACAGCTATGGTGACAGGGACAACATTTTCATTTCATACAAGGAGCAGACAAATTCAGCACCTCCCAAAATGATTTCTTTTCCCTAGCAAGATTCACAAAATGTCAAGCGACTATTCATTCTCATAGAGAGCTGCAGGAGCATGTGTCAAAGACAGATTAAGCTTTCAGCTGTTGTGTTCAATAAACTGAAAGGTGTGTAACTACAATTAATGGAGCAGGACCCCATTTGCAAAAGGCATGTTAATTCACAGTGTAAATCTATGCACTGATGTAGAGATCATAAAGCAGTATAATTTCTTTTGACGTGGGATGCATCATGTTTGTTGACTTTAGCTTTAAAATGTATAAAATTGTTAAAAGTGCTAAAACAAGTACCAAGTATCTCTGTTCTCTATAAAATCATATCCAAGAAGTCAAAGCAAAACATGAAACATTCACATATGAAAAGCAGCAACTGGTGTAAGTTTAGTTTGTGCAACAAACATTTACTGTAAATCAATTAATTAATGAACTAATATTTTAAATGTCAGAAAATTCTGTGTGGCCAGCTAAATCCTAAATCCTCACACTAATCAAAATGCAAGACTAAGTCAAGTATTTGACTGAGCATTTTATTAAAAAGCATAAGAAACAACACAGGCTGTTGGCTGTGAATTGCTTCATAATAATAATTTCTCAACACCTCATAGAAGAAGTGGTAATAGTGCCCTGTTTCACGCTGGTTAGAACACAGGGGCCTGAAATTTCACATTATCCAACTCAAATATGAAGAAAATGGGCAAACTGTATTAAGATTAAATCTTGCATTGCAATGATTGCGATACATCACATCTGGGTGCTGTGTGGTATTTGAGCGTTTCACCATGTTGTGTATGCGGGGTAAACATAAATTCAAAAATGCACCACATGCTTCTGTTTGAAGATCAGTTTCATCTCAGCATAACTCCACAAGGCTTCTGCTCCCTGGAGTCCTGCAATGGAATCCTCATTCTGGGGGGGCAAACAGGTTCTGGATCTTGTCTAAAAACTTGTAGTTGTTCTGTGCCACTCTTCAGTTCCACAGCTCCAACTTTCTAATTGTGGTTTCCAAAGTACTCTGGACTCGAAATGTGGTCATTGCTTCTTCCTGCAGCGTCAGGCTGAGTCCGTTTAAATAGCCAAAATTATCAGAATATCGGGCAACGTAGAAAGCCACTAAAAGTCACAGAATCGATCTGACAGTCAACTACTATCATCAAAAATGGGTAGTCCTTCAGTAGCACCTAATAAAAAGTCAGGTGAACTGCAAAAGCTGATCATCAGATTTAACACGTAGCTTTTAAGATTTATACTATTTTCTCAATATATTTACTAAATATTAACACATTAAATTTACCAGCTGCTGTTGTTTTTACCTATTTTCTGGGTGTAACAGCCCTAAAATATTGACATCTCTTTAATTTTTCATTCAGAAGACTCACACTAGCATAAACATACTACAGCCATTAGGTAGGTAGCACTCCTGGGCACTCCCAGGTCACCTCAGCATAAGAACACAACACTGCTCTGACCTACACACGGCAGTTCCCTAAGCAGCAATATCCCATGGCGACCCCTCGGGACAGCACAGCAGAGACAGGTAATAAGCTGCAATCTTACTGTGAATGCAGGAGTGCAGGCAAGACAGAGATAGATGGTACAGTACAAATACATCTCACAAACACACTCAACCACATACACACACACACAAACACTGAAACACATCCTGGCATTTACACACACACACAAACACACTTTGTTGTAAATGCTGTATTGTGAGGATGTATTGCTGAGCACAGACTAATTGAACATTCATTATCGTTGCACTGAATTACAGCATTGTCCCTGATCCTATTGATCCCGAAATGTGTTTGAGTGTGTATTCACCTGTGTGTGTGTGTGTGTGTGTGTGTGTGTGTGTGTGTGTGTGTGTGTGTGTGTGCGCGTGCGTGCGTGCGTATTTCCAGACACAGCTTTATGGCTAAACCTCAATCACTGAACAGCTACTTCTCAGCTCTTTGATCTGCCTCTTGACTTTGACCTTTTAGACTGCTTTCAATCAGGTCCTCACAATCCTGACTGCCTGACAGACACAGACACGTATCAGAGTCTTTCTATCTCACGCACGCACGCACACACACACACACACACAGAGTGACAGGTCCTGTCTCCAGTTGACAGGGTTTTATATCAGCAAAGACATCAAGCTGCCCACAACTCACCCTCCCTCCCCCCTGACCCTACGACCATGCCATGATGAGAGATGGGACAATCTGCTCAGTGACAGCTCCACTCATAAAGTGACACACACACATACACACCCCAAAGGCAAACACACTCCCTATCTGAACACAAAATGATAAAGTGTAAGGCTCCAATTAATCTATGCATGCTTCACGTGCATGTGTGTGTGTGAATATCATAAGAGAACATGCCTGAAGTGTGTGTGTGTGTGTGTGTGTGTGCAGCCTCTTAACTGAAGGCTTTGTAAAACTCTTGTTCATCATAACTGTGATGTTCTAGCCTGAGGGCTTAGCGGCATAAAGCAATTTCCCTCTCGTTACACAGGCGTATATTAACCTCCAGAAGCCGTCAAACACACAAACACTGACTTAGATTCACACTCTCACACACACACACACACACACACACTTCTCTCTTGCTATTTATCTGTCGTGTCAAGTATAGTGGGGACTACTCTCATGAGTAGGTTATTTATAATGGGGCTGTGTACTTCCTTATCGGTTTGCTATTCTACTGAGAAAGATCTGTCTCTCAATCTAGGCTTGGTGAAGGCTGTTCCTGAACAATTTGTGAATGGAAAGTCAGGCAAAATCCAGAAGTATTTAGAATTAGTTTCCACTGGCTCTGCTGCTTTGTTGTGTCTGTTCACTCTTAAAGTCTCAACAGTGACCGTGGCGCAGTAGGTAGGGCATTTGGTAGTAGTCTATAAACTCCAGGATTGGTGTGGTGTCTTAAAGGGGTAGTGTGTCTGAAGAATTTAACCAAGGGGATTAATACATATATTTAAATATTATTATTATTGAAATTCAAAATGACAGGGACACCAGACGTTGTAGTGGTTTCCATATTACTTAGCATCTCTGGTCTGATTCTAGTTGGCGATCTTTCTGAAATTTGTATCAGTCTCTTGTTCCCCGTGTGTCATGTCACTATGTAATTAAGGCCGAATGCCATCAAATAATAGTTTTAAAAAAATAAAGGCCACCATATGAAATGTACTATAAATTAATGGTCTGGCATTGTGCTGTTATGCAATAAGTTGCTTTGCGTACTAAGACCCCGTTTACCTTGACACAGACTCAATGGTATTTCACTATATCAGTAGCAGATGTCTGCAAACGTATTGCCTTTACAGCTTTAAAAAAAACAAAAGCTCACATTTAGCACTCTCCCTTTTTTATCAGTTGTTGTACTCTGCATTTATTCATCCCTGAGGAACTATGAGGGAGCAGTAATGTACTCCCAGCCAAAGTTGACAATTTAGCTTTCCTCAATGCCCTCTTCTTGTTACTCTCAATGTGTCTTTCTTAAACTCCCTCTTGCACCTAATGTTATCTGTCTGTAATGTTTGTTTCACTTGTTCATATTTTATTTACTCTTCCCCATCCTTTCCCAACATCATCTTTCTTTTCTACTGTCTTCTTCCTGTCTGTCTTCATTCTTTTTATTTAATGTAGCCGGAGAGTGGAATCTAGGATATGCTTGCAAAATCTAAAGAGAAGCAAATAAACAATTATAATGGAATGGAGAAGTCAGTATAAGCAATGTTACGTGAGGAGGGAAAGGCATCAGAAGGGACTTGTCCAAGTTAGAATCAGTAAGAAGCAATTATGGCAAAACCTGCAGGCAGAGCATATATAAAACACAAAATAATCAAGAATTGCTCAGGAAAAGAAAGACAAGAAAAGGGAGTTTGGTGAGGAACAATAAGATAAGAAAAAGAAGGACTGAGGAAAAGAAAGAAGACTTGACCACAGTTGGACAGCCACACAGCAGGTTTCCACAACAATGCAACCACATTCAGTAAATAAAGAAACAAGATGCATTGTGGGAATGGGAAAGAAAACAATTTAATTAGACTCTGTCTATCTGAATACATCCGACAGATCTATGTGAAGCTGTACTGGTATGAAAAAAGACTGACTGGTAGCAAATGGGGGAAAATTAAACACATTATAAGTCATAGCCTACATAAAGCCGCTAAATTATTAATGGAAGATGCCATACTAAAAAAATTTGATAATGCTATGTACATAATTCTAATGTAAATAAGAAAAACTATACCTGCGTACAGATAAAGGCTAAATTATTAGCCCCCTGAGGAAATATGAAACATTTCCCTAAAAGTCTGCCCAATGGTTCCATCAGTCGAAAAAAAATGTTTATAGTGAAGCAACTATCAGTGTTAAGGCCCTTAGTTCGTACATTTTGACCATAAAATAAATGATCAGGTTTGCTTTATGCCAAATATAATGAAAAGGACGGAAAACAGTCAGAGGTGTTATTGAACTAGCTTCTTCTGGACTTGCTTTTTCAAGGGGAACTGTGAGGCCCTTTTCATCGTGGTGGCTTCAAAGCCATCACCCAAGAAAAACTCCACTGCTCACGCAGCAGCACATGAAAGCCAGACTGAAGTTCTGGTCTGATGAGACAAAACTTGTTTGGGCACAAGGTGTTTGTTTGGTGAAGGACAGGAGAGCCCTTCAACCCTTCTCACAGTTAGTTAGTGATAATGCTGTGGGGCTGATTTGCTGCTTCAGATGCAGGGAACCTTGTTTATGGGCATGGGATCATGAAGACATTTTGAAGGATAATGTAAAGAAATCTGCTGCCAGTAGTTGTAGGTCAACACTGGGTCTTCCTGCAAGATGATGAGTCTAGGTATACATCCTTAGTTGATCCAAAAGTTATGAAGGACACCAAAATGAAGGTTTGCAATGGCCCTCTCAGAGCCTAAGAGCTCAATCCCATTCAGAATCTGTGGCGAGAGGTCAAAGTTGAGTTAAAAAACTACACAATTTGGATGAGCTGGAACAATATGCCATAAAAGAACGGGCTAACCAAGTGCCAACCAAGTTAGGAACTACCATAACAGGTTGTTGTCAGTTGTGAGTCAGAAAGGAGTTAATCATTTTGGCTTTGTCATTTTAGTTTTCTCTGTTGCAAATCAGCACATCAGTAAAACATCTTAATCAAGCTTAGTGGAGATTTTGTCTTTGTTCTTTTGAAAGTAATTAAACTGAAAACATTTTATGTCATGGTAATTTCCATGATAATGGTTTGTTTGATTTCATAAAGGGGCCTAATAATTTTGTCTTTAACTATGTAGTTTTATCATGACAGCAGCAGAAATATAAACCAACCTGCAGAAAATTTAAGTATTCAAAACACCAACAGGCACTAAAAGTTGTGTAACTTGACTAAACTGCACGTGTGGATCTCTCGAAAGTCTGCAGGCAGCACATGCAGCTAGAGTAAGAAAATATCAGCCAGCACAATCAGAGATTAAGGCAAGTTAAACTTTGACACACAGTTCTCAAATGGGCCTGTGACATTATTTAGATACAGTGCCTTGCGAAAGTATCCGGCCCCCTTGAACTTTTCCACATTTTGTCATATTACAGCCACAAACATGAATCAATTCTATTGGAATTCCACGTGAAAGACCAATACAAAGTGGTGTACACGTGAGAA
>JAUYWH010000001.1:5493998-5518292 GCA_034779795.1 Ctenopoma multispine
TCATGTTTGTGGCTGTAATGTGACAAAATGTGGAAAAGTTCAAGGGGGCCGGATACTTTCGCAAGGCACTGTATACTTTATATTATAGCACTACATGACATACTGTATAATAGATATACAAGAAAAGTAGGTAGGAGAAAGTGAAAGCTTTTGACAATGTTGGATTGCCGTGTAGGGCTATGGATGTACGTGTGAGTATATACTCCATTCATGAACTTGCAAGATATGAGTATAAACTATAAAGTAACATATATACAGTACAGTAACATTATGTATTACTATGTGAATAAGATACCAGTAATTCTGCCTTTGATTCTCTGCTTTTAAGATGCAGGAAACAGGAAATTACTTTACAATTGTCTTTGACTCCCTTAACCCACGTAACAACTAATCTCCACCATGTTCATCCGCCAACTACCTAGATCAACACCAGAGCTCTCCACAGTCAAACGGTGGAGGTTTTCATTCAGGAAACACTGCAACCTTTTTCTCCTCTACCTCCACCTCCTCTCTCTCTCCTGAACTGATCCATTCATCACACAGACAGGCAGTACATTTTAACTTATGCTCGGTGTCACTAGCGCACCCTACTTGAGTGGAGGAGGAGGTAGATAAGAGATGGAGGAGAGAAGGTACAGGGAGGTGTGGTGAGTAGTCAGACGGCACAGATTCAACAGACATAAACTTTTGTGGAACAACTGAGACCACAAATGACCTCAAATTCTTACTGTGGCACTTCATAATTGTTATCCTTCTGTGTCACCCTTACATTTGTCTGGTGTCAATTTAACACAATTGCCTTTTTCATTCTTGTAAATGCTTCCCTAATTTCTTCAATAACAAGATGTTAGATGTACAGATATTGTGTTGCTCTTATCGTTCTATCAAGACAGACTTTAAGCAAATTATCTTTTCAGCTCAGCCTAGAGATAAAGTCTGAAATAAATGAATAAAAAAACACTGATGGCAGTTTCTTTTATGTGCTGACAAAGTTAATTCCACATAAATGTCAAGATGATCTGTGCAGAAAAATGTGCAGAATCTAAAACTGCTTGTATGCATTTGTCTGTGCATACTGTATGTGTCTGTTACCCACTGTGCATAGTCTCGTAAAAAAAAAAAATTCTGTGTGACTCATTCAATCCTGCACCACTGTGTACCTCTTCCAGTTGTGTATGTGTGTGTGTGCGTGAGGATTCCAATTTGCTGTGATATCTGGCAGCTCCTCTCTAATTCCCACAGAACGCAGAGTGGTGGGTAGGAGGGAATTACTACTGTTACATACCCACCAAGCTGATTACCTATCGACTGGTCTAAACACCCGTATACAGCCAAGTTCCCTCTGTGAACGCGTGTGTCTCTGTGTGTGTATATGGGAATGTCTGCATGAGACAGAGTTATCTGTGACAATCTAATTCTCCCACTCTTACAATGCTTATCTCTATTTCTTTTAGACATGAACACACTAATGCAAAGTCAGTCCCACCCAGATATTTTCCTGGTGGTTTTATTAGAACTGACTGTCCAGGCAGAACAGCAGTTACAACAATCAATACAATGGTGAGAGGATGACATCACTGAGTGACCTGAACCCAGGTTGAACACTTATCGGTCCAATTCAGCTGCTCAGCTGACACTAACAAAGTCATCACTAACAGCTATGCCCCTAAAAATCAGAAAACTAGTTATCAGTTATCTGCTGTGAATGCACAGAAATAGACACCATAACAATTAATGTGATTGTGTGAGAAACAAATAACGAATGTGAGTCGCTTATTATCAAATAATTTTTGTCGTTCTCCAAACAGTAATTGTTTGCAATTAGTTTCTATTCAACTGATCTTTCTGCATGAATAGCCCAAATGTCAGACTGTAAAATTAAAATAAACCAAAGGTACATTACAGCTACAAAAGAGATAATGGCTTTTATCTGAGGACATAATGGATTTTAGATTAAATTTGACCTGTGGGACAGCAGTGACACGACTAAAAGTGTAGTGAAGTAAAGATACATATGTCATGATTAGAAATTCAGCCCATCTCAAAATTTTTCTTCTAGCATCACAAACCAAAGCTGGTCGGAACAGATTAAATGTTTGGAGTCACTTCAGCTAATAAGAAATAAATATCATATAACCAAGTTAAACACACAAGACAGTATGAAAAGGGTGTAAATAAAACAGGGACATGTGGGAGTTTCTGTGATTCACAAGTTCCTGGATATAAGAGGAAGTATTCATGGACATCTTGTCAACATCGGACGGTGATTTTGCATATTTTCATATTTTGAATAAACTGCATCCGTCAGTGTTAATTGTTAACTTTATGTGAAATATTCTAACAAGATGACAAAAAGAAAATATTATCCCTGACATGCTTACAATGTGAGAAGCATGACAAGCTTGAAGACACCATTTTGAGTCAATAATTTCCTTTTTGTAAATTGTGGAGGTGACTGGAGTCATCAGCGTATAATTAGGGTTTAATTAGAAACATGCTACAACCAGTATGTCAATGGCAGATTTTGATGGCTTTAAAGAGGTGGTATTGAATGACTATTAACTGCAGACTGGGGGAGAAAGCACAAGCATTTTGCTCATGGTAACTGTGTATGTGGGCTCAGATATCTGAATATATAGAAGGTTACTGGTAAATATAAACTTTTGGATGCCTGTGTTCCAGTGGGTAAATGCAGAAAAGGTTGCTGGCACCTAGTTGAATAAACAGTATGAAGAAAGTTCATATCACATGTTGTGAAAACTGTTCAATCATGAAAAATACTTGAAGACAAATGTTGCTGAACAACAAAGAAGCTGGTTTATCACTTTCTAAGTTGTGAATAAGACATGAACACAACCTTTTTATACTTTAGTACAAACCAACTGGTACAAAAGAACAACTAGTTAAAACAAGACACAAATGTCACAGAATCTGACAGCTTAACCCCAATCATCAGTCATGATTCGTACAGAGGTACAGTACTACCAAAGAGACAAAAAGAAAAGGCATAAAGAGAAAAATAAGAGAGCAAGAAAACAGTCAAGCGAATAGGCATTACTGAAATTGCATGAATAAAGAAATTATATAAAAATAAAGAGACAGAGAGAAACAAACAGGAGAGAGTTGAACAGGGAGGAAGATGTGCATTAGCAAACAGTGGAGCAAAAGCCTTTCCATTACTCTGATTGTATTACCCATTATGACCATCCCCTAACAAAAAACACGCAATTTATTGTAGTATTAGCATTTAGTACTAAATGGACTGATAAACTGCAAAAAGAAATGAAAACAAGAGAGGGAGGGTCAGGCAAACAACACTCCAGCCCTGAAGAGCGTGGGTGATTTGGTGAGAGATCGAGAGAGATCAAGAGAGAGAGAGAGAGAGAGAGAGAGAGAGAGAGAGAGAGAGAGAGAGAGCATGCTAGAGGTGGAGGGCAGACAAACACAGTTCTTTTAAAAGGTTAAAAAAAATATAAACCTTTCGTTCAGGAGTCATCTCACACGCAACTGTGTCCAAGCAGAGACACAAATGCGCGCACCCCCTCGATTCAATCAAAGCAGCTGCCATTACGTTGGCAACGTGCAATGAATCATGGGATTGATGATGCGCCCTTGCAAGGGGACAAGTAATTTCTACTGCCCAGGAGATGAAGGGAGGAAGGAATGGATGCAGAGAGCAAAGTGAAGATGGAAAAAGAGGAAGAAGAGAGGAAGAGGAGAGTTAACAGAATGAGCAGCATCATCTGAGGGCCTGGAACCTGCCCTCCTCAATCCACTAACAAGAGCGCAGAAACCGCCGAATGGTAGAAAAGAGGAGTTATAGGAAGGAGTGGTGGATCAAGCTTATCACAGACAAGCACTCCATAGATCATTCACACACTTCCTCCAACAGGGTGTGCATTTGCAACTGTGTGTTTGGTAGGAGGAGGAAAAATGTACAACTCTTAAAAAAAGAGACAAACTCTCCCTGTCTTCGTCTTGCTGCCGTGTCCCCTTTCTGCAGCAAGAGAAATGAAAATTCAACACCGCACCATTGAATCCTCTAATATATTCAGACCAATATCTCCTTATTTCACACAAGCAAAATGGTGTGCACATAAGCACAAGCAAAGCTGCTAACAAACACGCACAGACACAAACACACAATCTCAGGTAGAGTATTAAACCCTCTTTCCTTCAATCCCAGAGAGCAGACCCGTACTGGCCTCTGAGCATTAGTGTGAGAAACGGAGAGAGAAGTAAGGTGAGAAAGCCGCGAGTGAAAGAGGGAAGCCGGTATGGACAGAAAGAAAGAGTAACAGAACAGAAAACAAGGACATACTACACAGAATGTGCACAAAAAAAAAACTAACCAACTATGGAACCTGGGTCCAAATACTAATCAGTCTTGGGTGTGAACATGTTCATTACTGCAGCAAGAGGGAGAAATGAACTAGTAACTACACAGCTCACCAGTTTTCAGATGGCAGAAGTGAAGCAAAGCTTATTTTAAGAAAGCCTGACATAAGATGTTTGGAATTTGATTCACATATATTAAACAGGATAGAACATTGTCTTTTCTCCATCTCTCACCCAGCTGTCCTAACTTTTTATTCAGTTTGAATAATAAAAATCAACTGACTAATCAATTAAAAAATAATAATCTCAGAACAATTTGTGTCTGACTACATACGCAAAATATCCCATTCCACAGGCTATACAGAAATTGTTCATAATATTCCAAAGAGGTAATGTATCATGCCAACACCTTTCCATCCACACGCCCACATACACCAATATACAGTGAATAATGTTGGTAGAGAGCTGTCTCTTCCTGCTCTCTCTGTGCAGTAATGTACCCTTAATAAAACCCACACACTCTCATCTGCCAAAGTAGTACGCAATGCACTTCAAAATGCACATCAGCACATCCAGTCACATGCACACACACCTACAGGTGTCAGTTGTGTCTGTTCCAGAGCTCTGTTTGTGGTCTAAATAAAGATTACGTCAGCATAAATACCACTCTCAGTGTTGGCTGCTCTAATTTCCTGCAAACATTTGGCTCACACCGACAAGAAGTGAAAGTCAATACTAATTGCCATTAACATAATCACTGCAAATGAACATTTGGGTCTTCGGGTTTTATGATGCCAGTAAAGCAAAATGCTTAGGAAGCCATCCGAAAATCACTTATAAATTTTCCATTAAAATGTATCTAATTACAGAGCTAAGATGACAGCAAACCAGGATCATTCAGAAACTCTTCTGTCCCCTTCTTCTGTCCCCAGTTTTGTGATGATGCTGAAGGAGCCCAGTGACCTTAGGCCAGTCAAATGAATTCTGCTGGCAATCTGGGCTCAAGTGCTTCAATACACATTTTATCATGTAATGTCACAATGAGCCATAAGACTATGATTAGCACAAATGTGGTTCCACAGAACAGTTTCAGTGACAGCAAGTTTCATTTCAGGCCAAATGTTGTGCATTTTCTGCTTTTCCGGTGACTGTTTTGAATAATTATGTGCACAAAAATCCTATTATTTACTTGTACACATATCAAACAGGCTATAACTCAACATTAACACTTAGACTTTATTGTACTATAAAAAAGATATGTAATCACAATTCTCAGGATTACAGAGTTAAATAAAATTTTACCACAACCCAAAATCAAATTTTGTTCTTGAAATGTTATTAATATTTTACTCTTTATAGAAAAAAGCAGGTAACTTTCACAAGAATGTACGTTCAACCTTGGAGTGAATAAAAAATTAGAAAGTTGAACTGAATGAGTTTATTTCAGAGGCCAGAAGTTGTTGCAAGCGTAATAAAATGTGTAAAATGTGTATTTCCTGCTGCAAGAAAACACTGATCACAGCAGTTTATAAATACGCTCCCTCCCAATGAGTGCAGTTCAGAAAATGTTAGTGGTAATAGAAAGTGAGGAGAAATATGAGAGAATGTAAAATAGCTGCTGATCTTGTGCCAGAGTCTGTCCAAATAATCTTAAAAATAAATTCTACATATGGTTAAACTACATGACGTTTGTGCTGCGGATGGTATTTTATCTTTATCTACTGCTATAGACAGTTGTAGGACATACTCTTACTGTCAGCTGTCAGAATGTGGTCGAACAGCTAAGTGTTGCATTTGTAAAGTAAACTCTAACAGGAAAGATTTTTCAGCAAATTGCACAGTTGCATATTCAATAAGGAAGTCTTAACTGAAATGAAGTGCTTCTGTGAAGAAAATTGGTCAGATTTAAAACTTAGTTTTCCATAGAACTTTCCAAGTTTATATGACGCAACTGCTAATCCAGTAATAAAGGTGACAGGAATATAAATAATACCATTATGCTAACATACGGGCTGCAGTAGTTCCCACAGATCCTTTCTCAAGCTCTCTCCTCACATAAAATCACTGAGCTGTGTCGGGACCACCCGCTCCTATCAATCCTCATATCCTCATCAAAAAAACTTGCATCAGTGCATCAGTGCCATATGTCATCTTCTTCTTTCAACTAGTTCTCTTTACAGTATGTATAGCATGTAGCATCAAGTGACAGGGAAGGAGTTGATTGGCTAATCCCATTTATTTCAATTTAAAATATTTTCTTTCTGGTCAAAACCCTTACAGAAATGCAGCACAAGTATGTCACTGTTCCAGTGCTAGACAGAATTATCGTTTTTTTTAAACACAAAGGACCATGGGTACACCTGTATGGATATAGACATAGGAAATAAAAAATATCAATGTATGTGTACATACAGAGGTGCACAGAGAACATTTTGGTGTTTAGGATTGCTATTTTTTGGCATTTTTACTGCACATATTTCTCCACAGCACAGCAAAGATTACCATGGCATAATGAGAGAAAACGTATAAAACAGGACAGTTAATAATGATAAGTGTTTCTCTGCTAATAAACTGGAAAAGGCCTCTATTGCCGATCAAGTGCTGCATCAACTCCAACTTCTACTTTATGCAAGAAGGCAGCACAATTATGGCTACAGTCATAATCACAATTACAATGCTGGTGTTGTGATCGTAATTATAAATCATAATTATGACTCTTGGTAAACTGGAAATGATGGCAGTTCAGATGGTGGGGAAGCAGAAAGAAAGACAGACTGAATAACGTATTTGATCACAGGGCTGCAGGGACACATGTCACTTAATAGCCAGTGGCCATAACTACTCAGCAGTGTGAGCACAACGCCATAACAGTTTTAATTTACAGCAGGTGCTCAAAATTAAGGCGAATGCTTCCTAATTCATAATATGCCAGCATTTTATGGATACTAATTTCAAGTAAAACATGGATATACAGTTGTACATGGTGTGTATACACATACACAGGCACAGCATTTGTGCACACGTCCTTGAAATTCATGGAGTCTCCTTAGTTAAGCACTGAACTGCACTGTAAGAAAAATTCAACTCACCTAAGGGAGCAGATGTGTCCAACCACAGCACCAGCACAAGGCAGTGGATAAGTGGAGAGAAGCAGGGCAGGAAAGGAGAGAAAAAGAGACAGAATTAGCCTTATTGCAGTCATAATTCTCTGCGCATTTTTATCATGTTTTACCTCTGGAGAAAAAGATACTGCTAAAAAATGCTTAAAATATATGACAGAAGAAACAGAAATATAAGCAGCACTTTGTGGGCTACAGTGCAGGGTTGTATATAAATGCAACACTGTGTGCGTGTCGGTCCCCTTCCCAGCCATACACATAAACAAATAAAACAGGTCGTAAAATGTTGGTAGCAAAGAGTTTTTTATAGCCGGAAAAAGTCTGAGGGGTTGAATTCATAGCTCATCAACAACAAAGGAGAGAGAGCCAAGAATGCACACTCAATTTCTCATATTCTGACATGGCTTTCTCCCTTGATGCTGGAGTGTGTGTCAGTGAGTTTTTGCGTTTTGAGTCTCTCAGTTAGTCCGAAGAGGAGAGATCAAAGTCCAGCTTCCTCACTTATCAGAGCTGCCTATCATACTATATCCTCCAGCTACCAACACACTCTGCCGCCTTTCTCTTTCACTCCTCACATACACAAGAAAGAAATGAGACACACAGTGAAATACAGAACGGAGGCATAGTGGAGACAGAAATGAGAAAGGAAAATGGCTGGTGTGTGTGTGTGTGTGTGTGTGTGTGTCTGTGTATGGGCTGTGAGCCGCAGCATCTGGGTTTGCCATTTGAGACTACATCTCCTAGGTGTAGAGCCTGGCACTGGCAATCTGCCAACACATGCCTCACACACCAACTGAGCTGGAAACTAACACACACACACAAACACACACACACACACACAGACACTCTCTGGGTCATGCACAACAGCATTTTGAAACAGCACAATTTGACAAAAGTCAAACCTGCATGATCACACACAAAATATCACACACACACACATGAACCTATGTTTCTGCTACAGCTCAGCATCCTACAATGCTAAAGGATAAACGAGCCAATCACTAGATAGGGATCCTCCCACATGTTCAAAGAAATCAAGATTATTATCATGCCCCAATAGTGAGCATGTGTACAACTTTGTGTGTATGTGTGTGTGGTCATTCATGCATGGTTAGGATCAATGAGAAAACATGAGTCAGTCTGTGCTGTGCAGTGCTTACCTAAACTTATCATGGAGGCCAGTGGCCCTATCAACCCTCCTATCTAGCTGTCTTGTCAACCAAGAAAATAAGAGAGTATGAGGGGTCAAATGCATCACTGTGGAGTGTGAGTCTGTGCTGCAGCCCAGCACACTCTGACCTCTCATTTACCTTCTCTGTTTACCTCATGTTCCCTTGTTTTGTCAAGCTCCTGTTTGCTGTAACGTAGTCAAGTCAAATACACAAAATGTAGTAGAAGCAGATGATTTGGGGACGTCAGTACTCACTATATAAAAAAATGGCTCCAATCACTTCTGAAATTGTCTGTGTTAGAAATTAATGCAATGTTCACCTTCTTTTGCAGTTGAAAAATTAGTTTAGTTTTATTGCAAGCAGAATGATTAAAGTCTGGAAAAACAGAAAGAATAAACATTCCTCTACAATCTCAAAGACTGATTACTTTGTGGGAAAGGTAAATGACAGAAAGGATTTAGCGTGCCGTGTTTCCCATAACCTTTAAATTTGTAGCTGATGCTTGCTGTCATTGGTAATAAAAGTATTTTGATAATACCACACAACTGCTAACATGAGACATGGAAGGAAAGGCAGTGAGTGCAAACATTTTGCCTGCTAAAAAGAAAGCAACTGCTCCAATAGCACAGTTTGAAGAGTGCAACCAAAAGACAACGAAGCACCACAAATGATCTTATTCCAGGTATACAGCATCTATAATGTTTCATAATTAAATCATTTGTTGTTGGCGAATATTTGTGATTAAGAAAAATTAATAATGAGTGACCATAGCTAAGTGTTATAGCTGTGACGATTTGCGTTTAGCATGTAGCAGCTGTATTCTTATTCCAGTCCCCCAGCAACATTATTCATGAAGTTAGCTGGTAATACCCTTTACCACGGGAAAATTTGGGGAAGGTTTAAAGGCCCAATACTAAATCCGACTTCCTATCCTTTGTTCTGTGTTCAAACATAGATGACTGGCTGTTCACTGGTCCCAACTTCCTGTTCTATATACTATCATCCACCACAAATCTCTCCTCTAATCCATCGGAGTTGGAAAATGGTCTGTTAAGTTTTTGCCACGTCTCTCTGTGTGATCTGAGAGACACAAAAGGAACACCTGATCAGACAAGACCAGCCTTCCTTTTTCCCTTGTTACTGTTGTGCTCCTGAGCTGAATTTTTCCTGTGTTTTAAAATGACTGATTTCTGAGAACCCAGTCAAACACGAGTTACACTCCCTTACTTTAGAAACAGATGCACGCAAAAAACAACATCCCATTTTTAAATTTCCCTTATGCACTGCCTCTTCACCTATTCTAACCTCCTGCTTCCACCTATTTTCCTCTCTCGGTTTTTAAATGACTACCTCCCTCACACCTCTGTACCTCCCCTCCCCTCCCGCAGTCTGAGCGCACCGAAGTGATGTGTTGAAAGCAAAAACCCGATCGGTGTTGTCGTCTCAGAGCTGCTTGAAACTGGGAGGTTGTCATGAGGTCTCCACCACAATGCTCTTTGTAGTTGTCAGAGAGACTTAAATACTGTCTTTAGTGCTGTCACACAAAGAAACGCACACAAGCACACACAATCACTATAACTGACACGCAGCTGTGGACTCCCTCAGTTCACTCTGTATGGTGCGTGTGTGTATGCGTGACTGTGCACTAATATCCTATTCGTCTTGGGAAAAATGAGAACAATGGCGCTAAAATAGCTCATTTTGTGGCTGTGGAGCCTTTAAGAGGTGTTATAATGAGACATAACAAGTTATGGCAGCTCATTCTCTATGCTCCTCTATACCACATGGACATAGTCACACAATTGGCTTGCTCACACAGAAGAACACACACATTTTAGTGGCCAGCATTAAGGTTATCATTGAATGAAAGTACTGTATTGCAAGTCAGTGACAGAGATGATGTGTTTTGCCTGAACTGCTGTCTGTACCTTCGCTAATCGCTCATGCTGAATGAAAATGGCAAGCGACGCATATGTGGCGCACAGACACACACACGCACACACACACACACACACACCTGTCAGAGACCACAATGGTAACCCCCGCAGGGAAACCCCATAATACCATGCACCAGGTCAGTTGGCCAGAATAGTAGAAGGAAACAGATGGAGCAGGGAGGAGGGAGGATGAAGGGGGAGGGGGGGGGGGGGGGTTATGGAGCAACAGGTAAGGGAGAGAGGGAGTCAGGGAAAGCTGCTGGACACAGAGGGGTTGGCAAAAGAGGACGATCGGTGGAGAGAAGGAATGAGAGAGATTCTTAAGAGAAGGGGCAAAGCGAGAAAGTGAGAAGACGCGAGAGAACATAGGAAATGGGAAAAAATCAGGGCAAAAAGTGAGCGGGGGTGAGACAGAAGAAGATAAGGTCATAGCCTTTGAGGCGGCTAATGAAGATGGTGAAATCAGTAAAAAGGTGTGGGGGGGGGTTACTGTGGGTAGGGGAATGGTCCATCTGCTGCTCAGCCCGCTGGGATATCACAATCACCTCCCTGACTCCCGCTTCTCACTTATACAACCATTAACAAGGAGAGGGGGAGAGGGATGGAGAGCACCTCATGTGTTGCAGCCTCTAAATACACTGAGTGAAAAGTTACAGTTATAGGAACAAAGATACAACTTCTAACACTGGTAGACCAATATCACTCTGATTATACATTTCAAATCCACTAACACTATAAAGAATAAACTGAATAAAAATGGGGTAATAAAACCTTCCTGTCACCTGTTGTGCTTCTGTCTGTGTGGATACAAATCAGCCACATACTGGTAACTTCCCTGTGTCATTTTAACGTGCACTGTAGCAATATCTGCATTATTGGTATGTATATTACGCACCATGCAGTATATTTAAACCTATTGTCACCCTTGCATTTGGTTGGATAGAGTGTACTAGATAAACAGTTTGGGGGAGAATATTCATCAATCTCATTTTCTTCCTCCTCCTCACACAAAACAATGCAACGGGTTGGACTTTTATAGGCTACACATCTGAGGCAGGATTGTAAAACTCTGACAAGTTATCACAGCAGCAATAATTTTCTCCTCTGTCACTTTGTTTGCGAGATGAAGAGTAAAAATTAGCACACAGTTTAATGCTACAAGCCTTTCTACCTTGTTTGGAGGTCTTTAATTGGCCGGTGCAGTACGCTGGCAGATGACACTGATCTCTGCAGAGGTAAAAGTTGAGCCAGGATAAAGTTTTTGTTGGACACTCTGGAGATTTTTGCCAGAACTGTGTGTGTGCAGGCATCCTGCTGTGCAAGTGCTGTGGCTTCATTGAAATTAATGAGGGGTCTAAGTTTAGCTGCTTTTTTTGGAATCTGTATAAATTGGTTATGTTGGACGTAGGTTAGATTAGATATTTTCTGTAAAACTGTGTGTTGGAATCATCTAGGGAAATGAGTAAAATAAACAGAACAGAACATCAGACATGCTACTATTGTACAGACTAATTCTGGACCATGCATACTCAACACAGGACATGGGGAAAAAACACGTTAAATTTGATGCGACTGTACTATACTTTTACCCATTACACTTACCCATTACCTCAACAACAACAATGTTTTGTCAAGTAACAAAATAGTGTGCTGGGGGGGGACATGCTAAGCTGACAGTCAGCAATTGGGATGTTGGTTGCTGTTGGGGAAATATATTTTCAGTAAGTTCAGCTTTTCAGCTAGTTCAGCATGTTTATTCCATGGTGGAACCATTGGAGAGAGAGACCACTCTGACTGGCAGTTCAGATTAACAAATCACTGCACAAGAAGAAAAATGGACTCCAGTGTCATTTACGTCTTGTCAGACATCAAACAAAAACATACAGTATATGTCCACATCAATGGGTGGGATGTGGCATAAAAAAAGACTGATGCGGATCTGTGACTCTGATAATGACTTTTTACTTTTTAAACTCAGTCCATTAACATCCAGCATTAACTCTATAGAGTCAAGGAGCAGGCTGACAACAGAGACCCTGCACTGGGTAGAAACAAGTTACTTTGTCAGAAATAAAAGACGAGAAAACATTGAAAAGCCTTATTTTTCCACATTACAGCAGAGAAGCTGTTCAAATTAGACAAATTCTAAAGTGAAATTGTGATTGTGTTTCTTGAACCTCCAGTTCAAACATCCAACCACAGTCACAGACAAACTGTCTCGGAGCCATTTACCAACTCAAAAACAGGACACTGAAAACTTACTGGCAGTTTTCCTTGTGGACATTGTAAGTATATTAACAATATGATAATTAAACAAGAATTGTAATGATGTTCTGACAACCACTCCAGTAAAGGGTGTTGTAAACTATAATACAACTCATGTTATTTACAGACCTGAGTGCCCCTGTGGCTGCTATTAAATAGGCCAAACTAAAAGGAGACAGAGATAGGGAAGCTGAACTCAGTTATGCTATTTGCACTGGGAATCCTGTTTACCCTATGGCCAAACATGGCCATGACTCTTCCTTGAGAGGCCATACATCTGAACATCAAAGGTGGAGACAGAGTCAAATGCCTAAGGCAGTGAGAGGCATACTGGACCTATAGCCTCAAAGCCACCAGTTACTCAGGCCCAATTGAAGAACTTGACCTTTGGTCTTCTCTATAGTTAATAAAGTAGTCTTTGGAGAGTACTGCTTATTGTACTGTGAAAAGTAATGTTTTCATGTGTGTCAGATCATGTTTTTGTTATGTATATGGTCTTTTTAAGGCTCATATATGTTCTCATAACATAAATGGGTGAAATTACTACCTAATGGGTTCAGCTCAGTGTGTGTCAACACCCTGAAGAAGACAAGTGTGCAGATTAGCACTAGTGTATCTTTTAACATGTTAGCTCATATTTAATAAAGGAGTTTTTATTTTAAATGTCCAATTAAGTGCCTGGAATTAGGTATTTTCCGTCACAGCCTACTCATGGATAGGGTGTATGTGTTTTCCTTTGTCTCATTCAAGTACACCACTACTTGTAGGAGACTATACCTGCCACCCTCTTTGTAGGTTTCATACTCCAGACGATAATCAAAACGTATTTTTGATGAAGCGTTCGTTTGAAAACTGTTACTTGAATACATTTAACAAAGGTGTACTAGCAGAAAGCCAACAAAATTGCCATTAAAATGTACACTGAGCAAAAAAATAGTATAATCTTCTGGACAAGCATCACCTAAACCCTCATTACATCTGGTTTTGTAAAAGAATCCTAATTGTGAATAATAACCATTGTTGTTTGATGAAAAGGTTTTTTTTTTTTTCTTTTATACTGTCTTCAACCTATCTATGTATGCGTGCTCCCAACAAGTTCCACTGAAGGGGAGGAAAGGTAATGACAGAAAACACATCATAAAACCCTTTCTGAGCCCTGCCTCCTCAGAGAGTTCCATGGAGGACATTATTTAAATCAGAACTATCTGACTATGTAAACAGCACTTTGCCATGTGTTTGGCTCCTCATATTGAACTGTAACTATTGGTGACACCAATTTCAGGACCAAAAGAGAGCTACTTTTTCAAATCGCTATAATTTTTTTTAACAAATAGATAAATAAAAATCTATGTGCTCTGCCAGTACCACATGTCAAGGTATAATACAAGTGATGCTGCTTTTCTTCTCCGTTTACATTGCTGTAAGGGTGCAGATGTGCTATCTATTACTGCTAGTTTGACATAATAGTCAGAGCATACTCTAGGCTTCATTTTAGGGATGATTCATCCACACTAGGTTTTGGGGACTTCACCAGTTGTGAAGTTCTGGACCAATAGCAGACACCAATGTTTATGTTCGTTTATTTTGCTTTTGTCATTTCCCCATTTGTGACAGGGAAACAAATCTTCATTATAAAATAATGAAATCACCAACTATTTTTGAGCTTAAAAATATACCATACAGTTATGAAAACAACAAATAATATACAGTAATATTATTAGTAAGTGTTTCCCACTAACCATGTGGGGCAGTAACCTATAGCCCTTTTTTATACAGAAACCCTGCTGTAATAGGTAGCCTCTTCTTTAAGACACTTAGCCTAAACCTTTAAAGCTGCCCGAAAGAGGCACCAGTGTTTTCTACATAGGTACCAGCACTCTGATATTAGCGGTGGGATGTTCCAACGCGAAGTCCAACATGAAATATAACACACATGTTTGATGTTTCGCTTTCAAAACTGGTGGATGACCAGTTAGGTGCTTTTACGAGTTTTTTACATTTACAGCATTATTTGGACTCAGAGTTGATTTCGTTTTTTTGTAGCGATGTGTGGGTGATGAAAAGCTGGAGGAGAAATGGAGACTTTAGGATGGATATGACATGTAGCTCTGGAATAGGAAGCAGTGAATGGATAAAGTTAGAGTTGGAGTAAGACTGGGGTCTGGTTAAGTATGTATAGCCTTTATAACCTCCAACAATCCAGGTTGAGCTGAGAAGAGAACACATCCCACTCACTTACACATTCAGGAAAACTAAGAAATTGAAGAAAACATGTGCTTTGCCTTTTCTCTTGGGTTTTAATTCCGTAACTCTGGGCCAGTGCTTAAGTGAGACATTTTAAGGGCAATGAACCTAAGAGGTGTCTCCTCAGTGCTACACACTTCTGGACTGGACACAGAAAGATGACTGTGTAAATACACATTTATCCCAATATAAGTACAGAAAAACAGTTTTTAAGTTAAAACAAAAAAAGAAATAATCAAAGACAAAACTAAACACCAAACAACAACTGTGTTTGGTTCCTCTGGTGATAATATTATATAGCCAGATCATTTTGGCCAAGATAATCTCTCTATAAACATTTAGTATTAGTATATGCTTTCAACCCCAACAAACTGCAGGAAATTCCAGGGAAGATAGAAGATAAAGACACAGTCAGACTACACACAGTGGTATCCTTTAAACAGCCAATCCTGTCAAAATGACAACAATGAAAAACCTCCTGAAAGGCCAAGTGAAAGAAGAGCATCATTTAGCCAGAGTGAATAGCCAGTGACACTTAAACAATGCCTGGTATTTTTCAACAAGGATGGCCAAAAACAGATTATAATGCCTATAACAAAGGGTGGGAATACCATAAAGTAAAAACAAAGCATAAACTGCATATCATGTCCTCCAAAGCACCCAAAACATACCTTTCACAAACATGCTCACCCAATGGTCGAGTTCATGACAAATCACACATCACTCCCACTCTGTCACATTCTCATGCACCCACACAAACACAAAACACAGACTATCCTCCCCAGCAACAGAAACTGAAATATAATGACAGAAGTTGTCTTTAAATGAGTCTTTATCAGCATAGTAAACTACTGTAACTAACTAGTGCTGGACACAAACATCTCTTCACTTTTCCTACATCCCTCAGTTTGTCCTCATCTTTCTTCCTCACTCTCTCTAATGAGGCATAAAGTGAAAAACTCTCTGTACCCATCACAGAAGTAAACACATATTTTCAACTTTTTGCACTCTAGCATAGCATGACAAAAACACAACTCTCCTGGAACAACACACCATCTTGTGTGGAACCCATTCTCTTCTTCTTTCTTTGTCTCATATCTTCCTTCTCTGTGATAACTCAGAGATACAACGAGTGACAGAGTCATTAGACAGTGTCAGCATCATGACATCTTTTTCATTCCACATTTTCCAATGCCATGCAGGACATACGCATGGGTACACAAGCAGAGAGTCACGCACCCCAGCATGTCAAATTCTCAAAACCACAATTTTTCTGAAGCCCAAGGAAAGCTTGAGGTCGTCAAGCACAGACCAGTTTTTCCCCAAAGGAATGTTACCAGCCTGTTTGTGGGTACGTGTGTGGGTGTTATGGTTGGTGCTATACTATAGAGTGACAAAACACAAGTGAGCAAATACACACACACACACAAACACACAGTGGCTGAGAAAAAGACCAGTCTAGGCAATGCTCTGGATGGGAGCACAGACGACCTGAAAAAACATTTGACATTCATTTCAAACCCCCCGCTCGCACCCAGCCAAGGAAAGAGCTCTGGCACTGTGCAGAAAAAAAAAGCTGCTATTGAAACTCAGGAGAGACATAAAAAAATATATATGAGACAGACTGTGATGGGCGGAGGTTGTGGGGTGTGGTGGGTTGGAGTATGGATGGAGGCATTAAAGTATGAAATAAGGTAGGGAGGTGGAGAAACTGCTTTGCTGTCACTGAAGCAAATGTAAATACCCTGCACACATCTCATGCTGTACTACCCATGGAGAAATAGCACACAGGACAGACACCCCAGTGTATGAGTGTATATGTGCATGGGGTATACATGAGTGTGTTTAGTTTCTCAGTGCTTGTGTATGTCTGGGCATTGCTATAATGTAGTTCTTATCTCAGTGGATTATGCTGACTTGCAGCTATTAAGGACTTAAACACATTCAAACCAGCAGGGAGCTATTTCTACAACTCAATAGGCCGTCTGTCACCCTATTGTCTGTTCCTCAGCGTATGTGCACGAGAATATATGTGTGTGTAAAGCTATCAAATAAGTGTGAAGGAGGAAAAAGAAGGACATAACGGAATACAATGAAGGACAGATGTAGAGGATGCAGGCAGTGATAAGGAAGGATGTCAGGGACAAAGAAAATGATAGGGATGGATGATAGGGAGAAATGAGTCGACCACAAAGGGTGAGTCTGTCACCGGGGTGGTGTTGACGACAGCCCGCTATCAGAAGAGACATAATGAGATTTGATGTAATTTGATGTGATGGCAAAGCATGCTAGAGATGTTACGAGGCATCGAAACAGACAGGATCTGGATCAGCATTACACAGATCACACCACCACAACCGCACGTCAACAGCGCTCAGACGGACAGACAGACAGACATGGCACGCATGTGTGTTTGCCCGTCTATCTGTCAGTGTGTATTTGTGCGATTTGATGAGCTCCCCTGAAAGGCATTATCAAAGGGACTTCAAATACCAGAAGATTCATCTCCCCTTGAGAGGAAGAAGGAACAGTGTTGGGGGGCTTGGAGGGGGTTGGAGAAACCGGAGGAGAGTGTCAAGCCTCCAGCAATGTTTACCCTACTGAGAGAAAGAGCCAGTGTCCTCGCTGGTACAGCCTTCAGCAGCCTGCATACATTTCATCCAGCACTACAGATTTATGATCACACACGCACACACACGCATCATTACTCATGCTGCATTGTAGGACTGCGTCGAAAGAAATGTGTGCGCAGGCATAATGGATTCATATGTGCGTTGACTGTTATTGAATATAAGTGTGTGTATGTTTCTCCCACTATTGCATGTGCAGATGTACTGTATGTCAGGTGTGTGCACGTGTCCAGGAAGTTAAAGACAGGGACAAAGACAGAAGGGGGGACTGTGCCCATCACTGAAAGGTCTCATATGCATATGCATACTAAAATAAAGATGGTCAAAGGAGTCCATAGTGTGATGGATGAGCAAGAGAACACAATCAATTTTGCAGGTGATTAAGAGATGAAACCTGCAGTCTGACAGTTGAAACACCTCTCTCACACACACACACACAAAGCTCTAAAAAGCACCTTCAGGAGTCTGTACACGCTGAAGTTAAAGAGTGTCTTCTACTTGTCAGAGGCTACTTCATGATGTAATGATAGGTTAGAGAAAGTAAAGTGCAAGATGGCAGGTCTAAGGGAGAGAAGTGCAGGTGAAGGAGTAAGAAGGGGCTTGGTGATGCACTGAAGTAAAAGCACTCTGGAGAGCTGGGAGCTTGATAGAGAGTTTGTATGCAGGTGAATTTGTGTGTGTTTCTTTGCAACTGTATAGCTGTGCGATGTCTCTGTCTGGACTATGAATCATTGAGGTTAGAGGTCATTACTAAGAGATGGAGCCGATGACAAGAAGTGCTAAAATGATCACTCCGGCCTCTCAGTCCATCTCTCTACCCATGCAAAGGAACATTTGTTAAATCATTAAGATTAAAGCAATAGACTCCAATGGTCACAATGTGATAAAATGACCGCTCTCTCCAGCTGCCTTTCTTTCCCTTTAACTCTGAATCTACATTTATCTCACACGGGTTTCTATAAAAACGTCTCCTTTGCATTCTTTTGTGACAGGTGTGAACCACCTTTTTCAGCCTTCTATTCTGGTGTGACAGAAGCACTTTAGCTCTCAAGTTGGCATAGCTGGAAAACAAGTAGGAAAATAGATGAATAGATGTACGGGGTAAAGAAACAGACCTAAAAAAGAAAAGCAGTCAATGGATGAAAGAAATAAGTTCAGATAAATTTGTGAAAATGAGCACTTTTTTGTTTTCTTAGAAATACAAGATAGCTTCAAACTGCTGACTGTGATATCATCAAAAGGTAAAGCCGGAAGATGCTTCATTGAGAGTAAATTAAAAAGCCAGGCATTTCGGATGACGGGAAAGCACTGAGGGTGATCCTCCACAGATGTGGGCACCATTTCCGGGTAAAAACTCTTGAAAGGTGAAAACATTGAGCTAAGTTACAAAATTCTGTAGGGATACATTTTGTTTAGTGGAGAAAGGAAAGAAAAGGCGCCTTTTGATGACAGGGGTGTCAGAGATGTATTGTTTTTATTGAATGTAGCTTTAGTAAAGAAGTAATTAAGCTCAAAAAGATTAATTAAGTGTTTTCCATACATAGGCTGTACTTGGGAGACATCACAGAACAATAATGAAATATATGCCATTAAAGTATTTAATGCTTTTTAGGTAATCAAAAGACATTTTTATCCACAAATGCTGGACATAAAAACATTTTAAGTCTATAACAGAATGTTTATACTGAGATTTGGTTGTGGGTCTTACTATTATGCATATTATGCATGAGGGTCAAAAGAGGTGAAGTCATTTATTAATACATTTTAATGATTTAGAGATGTGAGCATGCAGAGATGATCTCTCCCTGAGGCACCATACAGCGTAATCATGCATGTTTATGTGTCGTTCATACAGCCAGTTGATTTTTAGGATCCAGAGGATTGTGGTAATTGGGTTGTTTCATTCCATTGTGTGCTTTCAGCATTTTATCAGACTGGGCTGCTGACACCATGAAGTAGATCTTGAAGCAATTCATCAGCTCCAGTATCACACTGTGTAATTCTCCTCGCTCAGGACATGAATTATCGCTGCTTCAGGGCTGAAATTTGTCTCATAATAGGACTTTTTACATGGAAACTTTAAAAAGAGACTCCAACTTGTGTCATTACTGATCACGTCACTTTAGAATTTTTAAATGGAGCACATAAAATTCAGAGGTGTGGGGATAAAAAGAAACAAATGAGGCTCTGTGACTGTACTGTTGTAAGCAGATGTTTCCAGCTGATGTAGCCACTGTGAATCAATCAGCCAACTAATGTAAGAGTCATCTTTATTTCATGGTGTTATCTCCTGACTGTACTGTTCTGTAGCGTTCCCTCAGTTTGATTCAGAGCCTCAGTCTGTGTTTGTGATTAGAGCTAATCGCTAGCTCACCACCGTGTTGGCAGAAGCAGGCATACTGAAATACTGTAATAACATGACATCATCATTAGCAACTTTCATTTTCTCAGTAAGGACGATGGGAGTATCTCCCTTCTCTTCAGAGGCTGCGAGGCAGACTGTGGGTATGTTACACCACAAGTTTGTTGACAGTAAGCCAGTCGCAGTCGATGAGGGTGTGATGTGAGTGCAGTGCACTGTGAGATGGGCTTGAAAGACTTGCAGCAAATTGGAAAACATCCAGCTGTATTCTGAACCACAGCCACACTTCACATTTTGTCAAAAGAAAACAAAACTAATTATATATGTTCAGAAAAAATACAATGAAACTTACAAAACTGTCTCCAAGCACTGAACATTTTAACTTAGTTTGCATATAAATTTATCATATTAGATTTGTCAAAAAATGTCTAACAGATATACCATGTAGATCAAGTGTATGTGTTTGAGATCCTACAATGCACTTTAAAATTGTACAAAAATCCCTTTGGGATTTTATCCTTTAACAAAAAAGGAATTTGAGATAAGAAACTGTGATAGGAATTAGTGAACGCAAGTGAGGGAATAGAGGAAGTAATCCGGTTCTCCCTCAGATATGGTAATTCATGCTAATCTCCATTCACATACATAATCTCTTAATTGTTTTAATTGACATGAATGAAGGTTGAAGCTTGGCTGATATGACGAATGTCAACAGTCTTTCATCCTGCCTGCAGCACACATGGCTCCAGTAGTAATCAGATCCCTTGACTATTTGAACGCTTTAGCACTTTAACAACAAAGTATAAAGATGCTTAAAGTTTTCTTTGCAAATCCATTAAAATATATTATACGTATGCTTGTTTACACATAAACTACACTCAAGTGGGAACACGCAAGAAACGACAATCTGTTTAAAACACAAACACATGCAAGTGAACATATGCACATGTGTTGTAAAGTGATTATGCTGTCATGTCAGTATTAAACAAAACACAAATACTGTACAGTCACTGATGTGCCAGGGAATACAGGCAAACATACACAAACAAGCAAACACATGCAGCCCCACAGCAAGCAAATCCCTTTACTGGGCCATGGTCTTTAATTAGAAAACTAAAGAACAAAACAGTCACAAAGAGCCATATATCTAAACAGTTTTCACAAAAAAGGTTTTCCCCTTTTCACTTCCTCTCAATCCGTAACTTCTTATACTCGCTTTTTGGGTCAGGTTATGTGTGTTTGTTTATGTGGTGACAGAGCACAAGAGTGAAACACAAAAAGCAGTAAACAAATGTGGATTGAGAGTTTTTCCATATAATTTGGTGAGACAAAGACCGTTATTGTACTCCACTATCATCGACTAAAGGCCTATGCCTCTTAGTTGAAACATACACACACACACACACACACATACACAACCACATCCAAAAATACATCTCAAGGTTTCAGTTCAGAAAATAGGATTGGATGCAGTGAGATAAAAACATTACCATATACTAAAAACACAATACATACACAGAGTACAAAAAGTGTCCGCACTACCCAGAGAACTACATCAGTCGCGAGAGAATACACAAATACACAAAACTCACACATGCGGAACAACCTTTCACAAAAGAAAGCACCCATGACCCGGTTATCTCCTTTGTTGTCTGCTTCTTCATAGTTCCACAATCACATCCTACTCTGCAAAGAGAGGGGAGTCCTCCCACATCTAGGAAACACACACACAGAGACGCAGATAATGCTGCAGCTCTAAACTGTGCTGCAAAAAAAAACAAAAACACTGAAGGTGTGAGATGATGTGGATTTGTTGTTCAGACTGGACTGATGTGAAATGACAGAGGAGTATCAGCGAGACGAAGAATGTAGGACGTACAAGTACCCATAGTGACCTGGAGGTCAGCGCTACAGCTCTGCCATCTGACCAACCATTTAACCTCATATAAATTACAGATTCTGTGTGTGAGTGTGTGTGTCATTGTCTGTGAGCGTAGGTGTGTGTGACATTGATCTATCTGTGTTGTGATGAATCCATCCTGTGCACGTGACCTACAGATTAAATCACCTCTACAAGGAAACTGATTACCCTTTTCCAGCAAAGATGGCAGCAAATACACACTCACATGCATAACACACACACTCCACTCACACACACCCACAGAAAAGTCATCTGTGTTATCGAGAAAGGTCAGGTATTGGTCATTGACCTCTGAACTCAACCATCAGTTACACAGACATGATGGTGATTTTCCCCACCTGTGTGTGTGTGTGTGTGTGGATGTGTGTGTGTGGATGTGTGTGTGTGTGTGTGTGTGTGTGTGGATGTGTTTCTGCTGAAGCCAGGTCTGTTTCAGAACCACCCCCCATAAATTACCTGTCAGCTGCAGAACAGATCGAACCAGAGAGAAGAAAGGTGGCAAAGACAGAAAGAAGCTTTTATGCCTCTTTTTAAACAGTCAACTCAACTGTGACACCAACGTCTGAGTGTGGGCTTAATTAAAACACAAGCTGCATCATGGTTAATTAGTACACTACAGGTAAACAAATAAGATGCCTGTCACACAGACACACCTAGTTACACAAAAAAATAATAATAATAATACAAACACACGGCTAGAATAATAAATATGCAAACACAGAACAAAATGAGCACAGGAGCAGAACAGAAAAGATGATGATTTCACTGGAATATTAAGAGGTAATGAAATGACACAGTAGAATATTGGCTCTTTAAGAGACAAAAGTGAAATGGTATGGCTGGTGTCCCTGTGAGTTTTGGTATATTGCAGAAAAGCATCCCTGAGAAAGAGAGGACAGAGCCGGAGGAGAGCACGTGAGAAGGAAAGAGGATTAGTGTGTATGACAGTCAAAAGAGGAGAGACAGAATACAGAAGTCCCAGTATAACACCCTCAATAACACCACAGATTATCACCAGCACAGTACAACATAACACCGCATCAAACACAATATTCAGACACACATACAAGAGTCACATAAAGTCACATAAAAGTCAATGTCTGTTCTCTTTGATCAAATTAGTATAAGACAATTAGTCCCACCATTCATACTGATACATTTCAATTTACAACTTGGCAATGTTGAACTGGGAAAATACTGTAAAAGACAAGGTACTGTAGGTAGTTCTGAGTCACATTCAGAGGCAATGAAGTCTGTAAAACAGCCTGCAGCAGCACAAAAACCTGGAAACTGGAGGCAGTAAACATCAAGTAGGGAATCTATCACAAACGATGCCACAATCACCCATCTGCTGTTAACAGCACTGGATTGACCAGTAATCTGACCTGCAGCGTTACCTGGGGAAAATAAATTATAACGGTCTATAATACTAGTAAGACCTATGTGCTGGAACAGTGTGATTTATGGAGCTGTTATTACTGCCCAGTTGAGCTGCTAATGTTTCCTAATGAGGCATAGCCTCCAACTCAGCACAAAGGACTAAGTAATATAGAAGATTGGAGACAGTGAATGTTGCATCACTGTGGAGAAACAGAAACAAATGACTGAACTGAGCTGACCCACATACAGCTGCTGGGGCACAGACAATAGAGCTAGTCTGTAAATACAGTATAAAAGTATAAGGAGTAGAACAACTGCTTTGTTCAAATATGCATTTTTTTTTTAAAGACAAGTTTTTTAATCTACTTTAACACTAAAAGCACAGTCACACTGGCGTGTTTGTGATGCTGTGGGCAACCAAATTCTCCGTGATCTGAATTCACATTTACTATGACTCCATGAGCTTCATGACTCAGAGGAGGTTACATTTAAATTGTCTTGTCTTCCCCGTGCTGTTAATCCCGTATACTGTATCATGTCTGGGGTGAAGAATACAGTGGGATTTTCAGGACATATGTAAATAATGGGGGGGCGGAATTCCCACATCCTGTCTGGCCTGTTCAACAAACAGCATCAGTGATACTGTCTGTACCGACAGCCCCGAATGTCCATACAACATGCAAAAGCTAAGTCACCTATCTGACATTAATAATAATAATGCACTAGACAGGAGATAACAGAGAGAGAACAATGATCAGAAACTCTGAAGCATTGGTAGGAGAAACAGGGGGACTAGAATCACTCAGGCATCAAATGGTCTGTCTGAATTAATCCTGACCATCACACGTTCCCTGTCTCTCACACACACACACACACACACACACACACACACACACACACACACACACACACACACGCACCAATCT
>JAUYWH010000001.1:5518392-5547715 GCA_034779795.1 Ctenopoma multispine
ACACACACACACACACACACACACACACACACACACACACACACACACACACACACACACACACACACACAGCTCCCCGTATCTGCCCTGCAGCAACAGATGTTGGCAGCCAGAGGCTTCCTCCACCTCTTCGTCTTTAAATCTCTCTGCTTCCATTTTTCTGTCTCCTCTATCTGTGTTGCTCCTCTCGTCTGCGAGATAAAATGCCACTCATCCTTCGCTCTAGTTGTAAACAGCAAATGAGGGCGCAATAGAGTAAGAGGAGACCAGTGGACAACAACGTTAAGGCGAGGGAGTGAGGGAGAAAGAGTAAAAGAGAGAGAAAGGCAGCGGCTATTTGATAGTGTCAGCTGTATAGAGGAGATACAGACAGGCCATTCATCTCAATGGATCAGATAGCAGTCCCCCTGGAGTGTGTGCGTGCACACACACACACACACACAAACAGGAAAACAGAAACACAGAGATGCAGACCCAGAAAACCCTGAAACACACAAATGCATACACACAAACCAATCCTGGTTTAAAGCTATAAAAAGCACCCTGGGGCTGCAAGTGCTGGACCTAGTCTACTAGAGAGTTGCGGGAGAGAGATTGAAAAATGGCAGAAGCGAAGTTCACAGTTTTTGTGTGAATACATAAGAGTACAAGTGTGTGTATTCCTTTCTATCCTCTCCGCAAGACATGTGCCAGGATGAACCAGCGAGGGCCAGACAGACAAAGAGAGAGAGAAAGCGAGAGGCTAAAAAGAGTGTGTAAGCCTTTGCATGAATCACAGTTTTCAATTTCACATCACAGAGGAGTCAGGGTGTGCACCTATCTACCCAAGCTCTTTCAAACTCGCCAATATTTAGAAGCTACCTCTGAACTTTGACACAGAAGAAGACCAATGTAGAACTGTCACCCATAACAGCTTGTCTCCCTTGGTAAGTTTATAATGACTATGAAGGATGTGGAGGCAGAGTAAAACAAAAGTCCATCGTCTGTTCAGCCAATATCTAATTAGGCTCGACTTTCTGACCCAACTGGACTTACTTTAACAATCCACTGTGTTTTCAGCGCTCAGATACTAGAACAAAATAGCACAAAATTACCTAGCTTTGGATAATCAAGAGAAAAATAACATGCAGAAAGAATGTACATAACTGAATTATATTTTCAGTTTCACATTCACAAGAGCAATGTTCTTTATTCAACCCCCCTAAAAAGTACGGCTTATCAGTGAATGGATGAGTGAACAAATGAATGATTCATACGGACGTATGACTACACAGAGAAGAACACACAAAGAAGAGTAGACCAAAAAGATGCCCTCATCTCATACTGTCATATTGTCATGTACTCTTATTTTTGTACAATTTATTTTTCGCTACAGCTGTCTAAAACCCCAACACACAGACAGAAACCAGCAAGAAGAAAATAGTATACAGATTGCTCATATTAAGCAAGTGATGGTGCAATTTTATGCCTGCACAAAAACTGTAAACAGAAACCAGTCCAAACAACTCCCAGAGAGAAGTGAAGGAATAAAAAAAGGGTAAGCTTAAAAAAGGAAAGGAAGGAAAAGGAGAACAGGAGACATTTAGCAGCCTTGCAACAGGATGGTGTTTGTGGTCTGATAAAGGGGATGAAGGCTGAGAGCAGGTGTCCACAAACCGTCTAGACAGTGTTTTCTAGAGCGCATGAGAAAACACATTACACACTGACACATACTTCAACTTGTCTGCTCTGTGATGAAGAGATATCGATGGTCAAACTCATCCACCCAGGAATGTTTACATCTGATATGAAGCCAGGTGGTCTATCAGATCTAAGCCCCCTCAATAGCAAGCAGTGGCAGGGCACTATGCTGGAAATTGGCAGAGCAATTTCTCTGAGCTAGGGGAAAATTCTCCCTCAAGAGCTAAGGTGGGAGGTTAACAAAGTACATATTACGTTTGATGGTTACAAATCATTAAGCATGTCCAAGGGATGGATTATTAAATTATTTTCAGGATTATGTCCACAGTGCATGTGTCCGAGCGTGCATGTGTGTTTAGGGCTAGCTAGATGAGCAACCAGGCTTAGCTGCCCTCATTCCTTCATCCGACCAAATCTCTTCCTACTTCTCCCTCCCTATCTCAACTCATCTTTTACTCTCATCGTCCAACCTGACTTACTGTATTTACAGCAAATCCTGTCTTAGCTGCTTAAATAAAAGCATCCGCTCATCTACTGTACCTATCAGATGTATATTGATAGAGGAGAGGATATTGGCAGAGAGAGAGAGAGACCTTTAACACAACTTCTGGCATTTGGTGTATAGAGGGTACTAGAGAGAGCATTTGGATAAACAAATGTACTGCTTAAACTATGTATGCACGCAAGTGTGAATTTGTGCATGAGAGTGTACCAATACATACAGAAAGTGCACAGAACAAAGCTGATCAGAAAATTCTATCTTACATTTTTTAAGTTTTTATCCACCAATGGTATTTTGGGCTGCATGTGTGTATATAAGCGTGTGTGTGTGTGTGTGTGTACAAATGTGTGAGTGTGTGTGTATGTGTGTTGAGCCTCAGTGATCAGGTCTAAAGCTGTGTGTAGGAGATAAAGGAAGTCATTAGCGAATTCTGCCTCTTAAGACCCTCTAATACCTTGGATGGGACCCTGGCCAGAGGTTAGGCTGTGTGTGTGTGTGTGTGTGTGCATATATGTGTGTGCGTGCATGAGTGCGTGCATGTGGCATTGTAATCCTATTCCTCTGCCAGGAAGAACACTGAAGACTGTACACATCAGTAGTTACTGTAACTCAAACTAACTTCAACAACTTTTGAGTCAACGCTGCAACAAGACTTGTCTGAAATAAATTGAAATGAATGCCCTGTATCACTGGATCATTGGAAAACCTATTGTGCTCAAATAATATTACAGCTGCCTGCTGTAATATCATATATGCTATGTTAGAAGGCTCAGGATTCAGCCCAGTTCAGAATAATAGTAAAAAGACTGATGGAGGAAGGAAAATGACTGGGGATGGGAGGTTATGGGCTTGTAATGTATCAAAGGACTTTTTGATCAGTGTTTAGTAGGATTAACAGAGCTCCAGATCAATATAACTGCTAATAGATGCATTGATCTGCATCTGCTAATGCCTGCCCCACACTCTTACTGACACACAAATACACACACAAACACACACACGTCTTCACGAACATATAAATGTGTACTTACAAACACACTTCCAGAAGAACTCCCATATGGACATATCCAGAAAGAAAGAAGCAAAAAAGCAGTAACAATATTCACTGACAACAATAGGTATGAGTCAGTCAGCTACGTGGGGTAAATACACTGAAACTTTATGACTCTGACACCACGCACACAAACACACACACACACACACACACACACACACACGCGTGCACACTACTATCTATAGTGCCAATTAGTCGTCCAATAAAACTGTCCACAACTGGAGCGCAAACCATAAAGTACAGTGTTAAAGCTAATGAACTCTACAACTCAGATATGCAGATATATACACACTTGCACATAAATACACATATGTAGATGTAACATACACACACACATATGCACACTCAAAATATGCCAAGCATTTGCAGCTAGAGAAGTAAACAAGTATATCCACTAAATACACACACTCGTCTGTTGCAGCAGAAATAAGCAGGACTCCTTAGCAAAGAACAAACAAATGCTGCCCGTTAAAATAAACAAATTAAAATGATTGCAGGTTTAGCTGGGAGTAAATACAACACTTAGCTAATTACTCTCTCTCTCTGTCTGACTTTGGCTACGCCCTCACGGAAATAAAAAACAGACAGACGATAAACAGATGCACAGACACACTTTCATTCGTTTAAAGAACAAACATGGAAAACAAGTGGCCCCTTAAAGGCAGGGAAATAAGGTAAAATTAAAACAAATGATGCAAGGAGACATACAATCACACACAATGTGTGCCCTGCTGCTACGCTCATGAAGAAAATGGAAAAGTGGAGAGAAGCTCCACCTTGGCACCTGCCTTTTACAGGAAAGCTTTATAGACACATGATTTCCTTCTGAAGCGGATTTTTTTCCCTGGGTCTAGGGAATAAAAACAGGCTGAATACAATTCAATTCGGCACTTGACACAAACAACACACACACACACGCAGACAGGAACATGCATGCACACTCGATACACTTCATCTCACACACAGTCAAGAAATAGTTCCCCAATATCTCTCAGCTGATTTGATGCGGAGTAAAAACAATTTATTAAGCTGCCTCTGCGGAGCTGGACTCAAACTAAACTGCTATACTGGCCTACTTAGAGACACACACACAGCAGAGGAGAGAGTTTCTTACTTCTTACCTATACACCCATTCACACTTTCATACAGACTCCAAAGAGCGTCATTAGTAATCTAGTGAATATAGCAACTAATGGATCCTGCGGTCCACCATAATTTGATGAGATCCAAACTGACACTAACAACCAATCCCTGTCCCTACACACACATGCCAGTTCAAGGGTGGCTCTGTTGCTATAGCTACCATGAGAGCCAGCCAACTCCTCGTGACAGGATCTAAACTTTTCCTCTGACCTCTTCTTTCATTCTTCGACCAAGCTTAACAACCCCAGAACCACTGCTCCAAGGTGGACGATAAGGGAGTTTGGATGAATGTTCTAATGAAGGCAAGGTGTGTGTCCTCGCTATGCACCAGTATGTTAATTCAAGGATTTAATTGAAAGCTGGTAAAAAAAGAAGGCGTGGATGTGTGTGTGAAGGTGTGAACATGAGAGACAGGGTGAGAATGAAAGCCAGATTGCGATGAAAGCAATCGTGCAGAAAGACAAAAATCCAAATCTGGTCTGATCCTCTTATATTAGCCCAAAATACTGCACAACATCTTCACTCTTTAACACACATACATAGATACACATATTAATAGGCACAGGCACACAAACATTTCACAAACACTCCTGTAGACGGGACACACTAATATCCTGTTGAATTCATCAGCTCAGTCAGGCAACAAGCATAAAACCCTGTAGCACATAGATGCACATATAAATAACACACACACACACACACACGCCCCCTTTTAGATGGAAAACACTAATATCATGTTGGATTCATTAGTTCAGCCATGCAACCAGCAGAAAACCCTGTAGCAATTAACATCTGACACACACAGCTTACCAGAAATCTGTACATGCACACATACATTTTTAACACGCATCACTATATAGAGACACAAACACACACAGTCACACACAAAACAGCTTCTAATTTCATTCCACTAATACAGTCTCAGTATTTACAACCTGCTTGAGATAACATGTTCCTGCTTAATTAGATTAAACATGAGAGTGACTGTGTGTGTGTGTGTGTGTGTGTGTGTGTGTGTGTGTGTGTGTGTGTGTGTGTGTGTGTGTGTGTGTGTGCTCGTTTACATGCATGGAACAACAGGTGAGGCAGAGAGACAGCTCTAGACGGCATAAAGAGAGCAGGGGACAAACGGAAAGAGGGAGTGCAGGAAAGAGGGAGTGCAGGAAAGAGGGAGAGACTAGACCTTCATTCAGTATTCAGGGAGGTGGTGTAGATCGTTAGCTAAATAAATTAGAGCCTTGCGGCTGTGGATATCACACTGCCATATGTCAGAGAGAGGGAAAGAGAAGAGGAGGAGGAGGAAGAAAGGGAAAAGACTGGTGGAGAGGAAGAGAGAAAAATCTGTTAGCTGCAGTAAGTGTGAATAAATACATATGAATGGCAACAGAAACAGATGTGGCCTCAGCTAAGAGAAAATGCCGGGATGGAGGAGAACGAGGGGAAAGGGTGACGAGAGGAGAGGACAGGAGCTAATCCAGTAGAGTTGAACTGAGAGCAGAGTTAAGCACATATGAGCTTTTACTCTGCCCTGGGTCTTTACAGCACACACACCCACAGGGAATGAGAGAGAGATTAATAAATCAGTATAAAGCATTGGGATTAGTATGATGGTGAGAAAGTGATGGTTGAGAAGTTGAATGACCTTGTCACTGACTTGGCTAAGTAGACTACAAACCCAGCTATTAGTACTACAGGACCCCTAAACCCTAAAGAGCCTTTAGCCGGGTCATTGTCAGGCTACTGCCACAAACTTCACAAAGCTTTTCTACAACTTAATCTATAATGTTGTGTCATTTTTGCCAAAGTTAAGAATAATAACATTCCAGTAGGTGGCAATAAAATGATTTTCATGTCTTAAAACAACAGCCGGGTGTCCATATGAACACCAAACGTATTTGCTGTAATCATTCCCCTTGTGCATGAAGACATATTTTTCTTAAAGGCCAGTATTAACTGGAGGACTGACTAAGTAAGAAGGTTTGATGATTAAGTAAAAAGTTTTTCAGTGTTCATATGGGCATATGAATGTGGTTCTAAGTGCTTTAAGTAAGGTACCTGTGCAAAGGATGTACTGTGGAAAAAAAGATACTGGTATCAAAACATGGTGGTGATCCAGTCCTATAAGCTGCTCTGTGGCCTATAGTGTGAAAGAAATCCTCATTCTTCAGAACTCCAGCCTTAAAATTTACCAGGATTATCTTCACATTTCCGTGTTTTTGACATGTGCATGTGCACTAGCAACCTCCACCAGTCACATCTCTCATCTAATACTGGTTGATTTATCAGCTTGGCTTATTCATCGAACTACTTTCATACACAACTATAGATCCAAAAGAATTATATGTAAAATGTTAGCTGTCAAAAGTAATTTGTCAAGTAACTAACTCACTAGACAGCAACATTTTCTTAGATACTTTCAGCTTTTCATTTTCTGCAAAACAACCAACACTGACAGTCATGTCAGACTCTGATATCTCCAACGCTGCATGAAATCTTTATATTGCATTAGCAGCCTCGGACTCTGATGTGAGAACTATGCTGGTGGCGTCAAGAAGTTCATTGGTGGTGTGAGTTCAGTTAAAGGCAGAAGCATTCAATGTGAAATGAGTAACACTACAACGATTTGGCAGTTTTCTGGAGTACTCTGTACAGTTATTGACAAAAAAGCATGCAATGCAGCGGTTCAAATTTACAGTTTTGATATTTGGATATTCTTCCATTCACAGAGAAAGGGGCATGTCATTCACAATAATTTTTTGAGGTGAATTAACAGTAAATAACAGCATAATCAAATTATATCAAATGAACTTTGAATTGTGGATGGATACTGTCAAATGAGGTATAGATTTGTATTAAAATCATCTGAAAGGGATGATTACCCATCCCTACTGAAAAACTATTTTTGTACTTTCACAGGACACTTGCATTCATGGCAAATTAATTACCACACATTCAAATTAATTCGCAGTGGTTCTTTGTTGAGGTTAGAGTGGTTCTACCCTCTGTCTTTGTTACCTTGATTTCTCTTATTTTCATTCAGTGCCTGTATGAAATACAAGGACACAATCACACAGACACACATGCGAAGATGGTCTCAGACACACACAAACACACAGAGCACAGCATCTAGGGGGATTAAACAGCTTAGACATTGATTAGACACACCTGAACCCAGGAGGGAAGGAGCGATCGACAGCAGAGGAGGCTTAAGAAGGAGGAAATAGGTGGGAGGGTGAATAGGGTGGAAGTGTGTGGGGTGTCTTAAAGCATGTTGGGAAAAGAGAGAAAAGACGAAGAGTCATATGGTGGTGGAAGAGAGGGGTATCTCACGCAGACAGAACCAGGGTGTAAATGTCTCAGAACATGTCCTCTAGGACAGAGTGAGTGGCAGAGGAAGGTGGATGGAAGGGAGAGGAAAAAGCAGCCTGCACTGTGCCAGAGAGGTTTTAACACCCCTGTTTGTGGCCAAAGGTGGGAAGACATGCACTCACATAGATAGTACCATCTCCCCTTATACATACACACTAAGCCAGACAGACACACACACACACACACACACACACACACACACACACAAGGAAAACCTCAGAATACACCTTTCCCACAACAACCAAAATTCTACCCACAACCATACGTACATGAAAAGACCAGAATAGAGCCTGGAGTCAATGATGCATACTCGCATCTATTTATAAAGTCCTGCAGCCCACACTGGATTGCAACACAAGGAAGCATCCCCCTGCTTCTTTTAGCTCTCTTGACTCTTCTGTCACCCTTTTGCTCCTACGTGAATACAAGTTTTTTTTTTTCCTTTAAATGAAACCCACTTCCTTCTCTTTCCACCTTCTAACTTCCTGTATTGGCAGATTGAGGCTGTTAGGAAAGTCAAAGACAGCGACAAAAAAAGTGCAGTTTCAATTTGTGCGTATAAATAACTGGCAACACTTTAATTTGCAGGTTCATTTCATGCTTCTTTCTAGCAAATTTGGAATAAAAATCCCCAGAAATGATTGCCTTCCTATTAGGGAATTACTGGCCTGGAAAGGAAAGGAAAGAAAAGTTCTCCATGTATTATTCGTTTTCCACCAAGAGAAACACCAGAAAGTTTTATTTGAGTTTCTTTACTCGTTTTCTACTGCTTCTCCCAACATTTTCCTACGAGACTGGTTTGAAAAGATGAGAGCAGAAATTATCCAGTTTCACTTTTCCTGTAAACACTTGATGTAATGCTATTCATGCAGAGACACACATATACACACACACACACACACACACACACACACACAGAGTATGCATGTCGACACAGACAGCAGTATAATATAAAAATTAGCTAGCCAGACATACATGGGCCTTTATAAATGAATTCATGAGTTATTTGTATATTTATGGATGCTCAAACTGTGAGCAGCTGGTAAACATTGCAAAGTCACTGAGAGCAGATGTACTTAAAAGAAACATAAACATCTATTCATTTTAAGCACACACAAACACACAAATGCTACCATGACCTAATTTGTTTATGCATATCTACGGTTGGTCGGCTGCAGGGCCTCCGTTCATGCTTTTACCTCTTTATCACAGAGAGGAAATTATGGTTAATGTACTTACAATATGATTATATGATTATATAACTACTGTTGCTAACACTATCTCTTCGTTTCTCAGCCTTTCTCTGGGATGATCAGTGATTTATGTCTTAAAAAGGAAGTATAAAACCAAAAGCAACGGGTGAAACGAACTGTGAGATTAAACTAACCCTCCTCCACGACTTTCTCCCTCCTCCACTCTCTCAACCTCCTTTCTAAATTATCTGAGAGCTGTAATTAAAAAGTGCACTTTGGTTCTTGGATGATGCTAACAAGCAGGCCAAAACGCACACATGCACACACACAAATGAACAGTAAATTAAAGATAGTTGAAGCTTAGCTAATCATCTGAGTCTATGCCATAAAGAGGGGTATGACAAAAACTAATTACTGTAAGTTTCTGAATTAAAACAAAGTCTTGTAAATCACTTAAGTGTATGTGTCTGAATATTGACAATAATGCCTCTTAACCTTAATCCTATCTTCTAATAAACAGGATCCTAGCAGTGTGGCGATCCATGAGTATGAATCTAAACATACAAAATGAGAATATGAAGATACAGAATGTGACTTTGTGGTGCCTTATTACAGAAGAAGCTCTGAGCTAATTGTGTTGCGTACATGAAGTCTGATTTACTGTCATCCTCAAGCATAAAATTCACACTTCAACAGAAAATGTGTTTTTTTTTTCACCAGCAGATCAAACTTGTTTTGCATTTTACCACATAATAATTCTCTTAATGATTTAAGATTAGCATATGATTATCCAATAGTATAATTAGAAAAAAAATGTTTTTGGAGTTCAGATGTGTCTAACATCAAGGAAAAACATCCAACTCTGCGTGACAACAAGCTAACCAGATGCAGCTTCATCCTCCTCGGCTACAACTCAATTACTTATCAGCAGTTGGCAAACCATGCTGTGCTGATCCACCCAAACAAACAAACCAGGTTCTTAAGACAAAGACATTGAAGTATTATATACATGTACATTTTGCTTGTCATGTTCCACGTCTTGTGACTCTATAGTTTGGAACACCTGCATGGCTGTGCCAGCATAATCCCATCATTGTAACTCAGGAAAAAAGTCCTCCCTCAGTCTCAGAGGGATTTATTGTAAAGCAGAAATCCTACATCCTACCTGTCTCTTCCTTGGCTTCTCTGGAGACACATAAAAAGTGCCTTTTGTCAGCACCAGGATTCAACCTCATTCAAATTTGTTATCAAATCCTTCAAGCCCATACCGTAGAGTCTCCTTTGATACTTTTACAATAGCGTTGCTACATGGGCTTGATAGATACTAGACAATTCAATCCAAGGTCCAATTATAAGCATCAAGAAGGACCAGTGTGTTCTTATGTGTTCATCATCTCTTGTTGGGGAACAGGAACGTAAAATTGCATTGCTAAAAAACCTAATTATTTCCTTGCATGGCTCAGTCTGCAGCTCTCAAAAACTGGCAACTGTTGTCACAAAAAAACTTTTCTCATCCAGTCTTTCTCCAGCTTGTTCAACTTAACAATACCACCTGTCTATGTTGAAATGTCCTGTACATCATTCTGAAAAGAGAATTCTCCCTGTTGATCATGAAGGCCAAAGACAAAGTCTATAAGAAGATAAATGCCACCCTTGAAAAGGTTTCCTCTCACTCTTACCTCTTATCTCCTTCCATTCCCTTTGAAAGTGGCAGAACTGTATTCTTATTTATTATGTTTCTTATTTTTTAATTAACAGAATTAAAGAGCAACAGTGGGAAAAGTTGCGCTGAGGCTTTTTCTCTGCTTACAAAAATATTTTACCAGTTGTGGCTCGTGCGGCTGTGGGTTTAGAGTTTGTGATTCTTGTTTTTGGGGTTAAGTGTGTGTTCTAGCTGCAGATAAGATGAGACGCGTTTACTGAGTCAGCACAAAAGTGTTGCACATCAACAAAAGGTAAACACACTTATACAGTGCAGAGCATTATAGCTTCAACACCTTTACACTTGAGCGACACCTGTCCACCTCTCACACACAAACACAGAGCACATATGAATGAAGCTGAAAAACAAACGTTCACATGACATTATTGCCCCTAAATAGGCAAACTACTGAAACAGAAAATACACATGCAAGTTGTACAAAGTCAGTAACTGTATAACGTGGCTTTATGGCAACGTGGTGTGACCAGTAACATGCCTTAGTGGAACCTGTGATTGCACCCCAGTATGCCAGGCTCTCAAGGCTGTCTGTGATTGGCTGATTAAAGTAGACTAATGAATGACTGCGTGAAGAAGCCAGAGACTTATTCTGGTCTGATTAATGTGTTTTCCTCAATGCCAATTAAACACTGATTACACAAATTAACAACTCTAGGCCACCATAATCACTTAGTGTTCACGCAGGGACTGGCGTTGATGGAATGGGCTACAACCATATGCATGCGCACACTCACACACACACACACACACACACACACACACAGCTGCAAGGCACCACACCCCATTTGTCCTTCCATCTATTGCCCAAAGCCCTGTCAGATGCTGCCAGGCCAGGCAGTTGTTATAACATAATGCTTTTAGCTGCATGTCGTCAAAGATAGAGTTACTGACCACATTCACCAAACACCCTCTCCTCGGACTGACTCACTCACTCTCACAGACACACAGACACACAGACACACACACACTAAAAAGGTCGTCAGCCACAGCCATGCAAGAGTACACATACATACACATCAGCCCTCAGACAGCTGGTGCCAAAGGGTGCAGTTAGTGGATCCCCCCTTAGGGATGTGTTACCAACCCCTTCCCCTTGTATGGAGCCAGAGGGAAAGGGGGACAGCGAGAAGTGAGATTAAAGGGAAGAAAACGGTGACAGGAGAGGGGAATGGGGGAGAGAAGTGATGGACAGAAGAGTGGGATAAATAGAAAAGGAAAGTTTCTGCAGACTGACTGTAATATGACGCCACAGAGGAGGGGGAATGACAGCATGGAAAGACATGGTCAGACCACGAGGGGGGAGAGAGCACGACGAAGGGAAAATGAAAGGGGATTTACAAAACTCCTTGAAATTTGGAGAGTACTGCAAGTGTCAACCTTATAAGCTCAGATGCACTGAGCCTCTTTTTTATATCTCTCTTAATGCTTGTCACCACATTTTAGATGTAGACTCAGTTGGCAGTTTATTAGGTACACCTAGATTAAGACTAATGAAGTCTAATACAGGAGCCCGATAATAAATCTTTCCTTGTTCAAAATGACATACTCATTTTGTTCAAAGTGTTTTAGAGAGGTATTGATTTTAGGCTGGCATTATTGATATAAATGGAGTTTACAAAATATTAGAAACAGCACTACAAACTGCATCTTCCAAAATATATTCTGAATCAACACCTCTCTGAAACAAAGTGCAACAGACACTGACTATTATCACCTTCATGAAGGGAAGATTTATTGCAGATTAAAATAGTTTTAGCTTGGAGTACCCAAACTGCCAAATTATGTCTGTGATCTGCTTGTGTATTTAGACAGACAAATGAAAAAATAATGCTGTTACGTATGTGTTAACAGAAGGGAAAAAAAGACTGGCTGTGTGTGTGTGCAGTACAATGTCATTATTGTTCTGATAAATCTGTGCTGCTTAAAATTGAAAAACTAAAGAATAAAACTCTTCTTTTTATAAATTCAATGGGATCCATATAAAGTCCTCTTTAACCATGTAAGCTTGGCTGTATTCTCGTTGGCTTATTCATGAATTATCTTACTTTTTGGTATGCATTAGCTCAATTTGTTTCTCATTGTATCAGGGAATCACTACTGCAGGGAAATATGAGGATAGATCCAAATAAATTGACCTTGTATTACAAACAGTATTGTTCCGTCAGCAGCACACTCAGAAAGAAAAACGCACTTCTCCCTTCCTCCATCTCCCTCCCTCAGTTCATTTATGACCGTATAGCATCCAGTCTGCTGTGCTTGTGTGAGTTTGGCTGTGTGTTTGGTGAAAAGAGAGAAAGGCCCAGCTGTGTCATAATACAAGCCTAATACATCCACAATACAAGTTAATTAGATTTAAACCAGCAGTGGACAGGAAGACCGTGAGATGAGAATAGAGAGGGAAAAGAAAAGTGACAGAGAGACATAGAGAAAAAGAGAGAGGACTGAGATGGGGAAATGGTGCAGATGTAAAAAAAAAAAAAAATCAGCAGCGATTGTATTGAGTGAGCAGGTGGTTTAAAAGCCAATTCACATACACAAACATACAGACACACTGCAATTATCCACACACCTGATGTACTGAAATGTTCAAATACACAGGTGCACACACAGCCCACGCACACACCATGATGAACCACTGACATCCTAATAAGCCACTGTGTCATATAAAGTGACTCTGAAAACACGTATGCTAGTAGAATTTGCCAAGAACTATGCAGAACAGTAAATTCCGAGCCCAAACACAAGTACACACAAAAGGCCATTCAAGGTGTTTTTATCAGGCATAAAGAGCTGTTTAGAAATGATGGCTGTAGTAATCAGCATGTTAGCCTGGAGTCGTGGACTGACATTTAGAACACTGGATTATTGGAGCTAAACCCACACACTGCCTTTCAGAGAACACTATCATATTATTACAGAGCTATTATAGATTACTGTTATAATACCAGTGTTACATTCGCCACATGAGAATTTGTGGTTTCACTGTGTAAGTCAGACCTTGATTTGTCCATGCGTGACATATTTACCAGAGATTGGTACAAATTGGCTCTCAAAAACTGAGCAGGTGGGTGGTTGTCCATGAATGCAACACAAAAAGCAGAGTTGAGCCCTGCTGTAGTGGCAGTAAACAGTCCACATGGCTTCACTTAAACAAATCATGTCAGGAAAGTTGAGGACTGTAGGACAGTTAGGCTGTCCTGCTGAGAAACACAGAACATTTTCATTGACTTCTCCACTGCTGTGACAAAAGTGAAACCTGCTGTTGAACATATAAATCATCAGTTGTCTTGAGGGAAGTATCAATTGTTATAGTCAATAATTGATTTTTGTCTTTTCTTCAGTGATAAATGAATACCTTGGGTGAAGGAGACTCACTTTTTTCCCCCGATCTCTTATATCGTTATATAAAACTCTTTCTGTGTGCTTTATGTATCTCTGATTTGATCCTCTAATTTCAGATATGATAGTCTAGGCTGCTTTTATATTATTCAAACTGAAAACATGTTTTTTGACCTTGTCCTGATGCAAAACATGTTTATCTAGATTACCTCAAGATGTCTGTATCTTTGAAGAGAGAGCAGATTATTTTGGCACACAGACTCCCTCTTTTGTTCAGACTTCCTCTGTCATAGGGTACCATATACCTGACAACCTCAATATGGTATTGTGTATTTATGATCACTCTTCACTCCCCATCACTCACAAACATTCACCCGCGTCTGTGGCACTCTTTTTATATTGCACGTTGTAACTGTCGTCTCCCGAGCGCTCCATGTCCAATAAACAGAATACTGCTTAAGATGCACTCTGCCTTTAAGACCATCTTTATTTGGTTTATTATGCAGTATCTTCCTATGGCAGGTACAGTCCTACTTCCAATGCAGGCTTACATTATCATTGTAACCACAGAATGTAACTGAAAACTACTGGACACCTTGAAAAATATTTGATCATTTATCTATATTAGGCATTTCAATGTCAACAACTGTTACTGCAGATCTGACTAATTGTACATGTTTATCTGATAATCTACTAGGTCATAAGAGAAAGATGGAGAAAACTGGACAGTTTCACACAGTTAATAACTTATTGTAACTTATTCCACACTTCTCGTCAGATCGACAGGTAGGTCATGGCCAACATTTCAGCTTGCTGCAGACTAGTCAGATTGCCAATGTTGAGTCAACCCAACTGCTGTAGTGTACAGGGCACCATAGAATAGAAAACCTAGATAAGAACAGTATATGATTAGTGGGAAGACTGCAGTATCAGCAGGTGTAGTTGATGTGAGCCTTAATAGCAGCCAATAAAATGAGCTCCTCTCATCCCAATTACAAACAACGGACAGTTTAATAACAGAAAAGGAGAGTTGAGGCCAACTTACATGAGGAAATACTGCAGTGACAAAGGACATCCTAAATATTTGTAGATAGTTGTGTAGTAGTTGTCTCTTCTCCTTGTAAGTCGCTTTGGACAAAAGCATCTGACAAGTAAAGTAAAGTAAACTTGACAGACAATGTCCATCTTTAGCTGAATTTACCAGACACAAAAATTGGTCCACGTTTAGTACTATTAGAGAAAAACTACATCAATGCACTTTGACAACAATTATGAGAATGTGATATATTACAACACAACAGTCGGTTACCTAAAGTTTTATGAAGTGATTTAAAAAGATGAATTCAATTAGCCAAATCTGTATACTGTTGTGCACTGACAAAGATCACAGCAAACAAAACAGTCAGTCTTTACGACTGCATGTAAGCAAGTCACTCAGAAACCCACAGGTTTTAAAATTTTCAGTTGAAGATTTTTTAAATAAAATGTCAACACACTATCACAACTTGCCAAACTAAAACTTGCAAAAACTTTTGTGCTGACATAGTTTCAATACTGACCAAAAAACTTTAGGTGCAAGATTACACAGAGCAGCCACAACATTAAAACCACTGACAGGTGAGGTGAATAACATGATTATCTCATTACAGTGGCACCTGTCAAGGGGTGGGATATGTTAGGCAGCATGAGAACAGTCAGACCTTCTAGTTGATGTGTTGGAAACAGGAAAAATTTCCAAGCACAAGGATCTCAGATTTGACAAGAGCTGAATTGTGATGACTAGAAGACTGGGTCAGAGCGTCCTCAAAACAGCAGGTGATGCAATGGCCACCACCAAAAGTGGTTGAAGCAAGTACAACCAGGGATATGCCGACAGGGTCACGGACACCCAGGGCTCTCTGAGGGTAGCTGCCCGGTCTGGCCATAGAAGAGCTACTGTAGCACAAATTACTAAAAAATGTTATGCTGGCCAAAATCACCAGGTGTCAAAACACACAGCGCATCACAGCTTGCTGCGTATGCGACTGAGTAGCGGCAGGTCAGTCAGAGTGGCCACGATTGGCATATTAAATGTAGAAGAGCAAGTAGCTTTTCCTATCTGGGTGGCTGTAAACCCCTAACAACCTTCTTTAAAACAAAATACTGCACAATAATTCTTTTACAGTCAAACATACAAGGTTCAGTAGTGTTCATACAAATCAAACATCTTGAACCCTGTTCCCTGCATACTGAAACTTGACAACAAATTAGCTATCATCTTTTTTTTTTTTTTAAATCCCATGCTGTCAATTGGTTAATTTACAGACTTTATCATTTGATAAATGTAATGTCCTTTTTTATTATGGAAGATAATTAAATGTAAAATTAATCTAAGATTGTTATCATCCTGTCATGTGAAGGCAGCACAAGAAATATCGTACAATCTAATGGAATTTACTGACATTGGTACACTGGCAATAAAGACTACTACTGTATTATCACACTACAGTAGACATTTAAAGATTTAATACAATATAATATTAAGGCTGCAACTAACAATCAAAACTAACATCAATTAATCTGCAAATATGTTTTCTGTTATTTATTGGTTTGTTTATAAAATGTCATAAAATAGTGGCTGTTATAATCAGAAATGCACTGATACAAAATAGACAGAAATCTAACGTCCCTGTAAACATTTAGTGCGGAAAAGAATTCAAAATCGAACATTCAGCAACATCAGACATACCCTGAAACCCTGAACGCATCTAGACATTGTCTAGGTGAACACCAATATCCGAGTCAGACAGCCTCGAGGTCCCTAGTACAAAGTGGGGTCATCTCACTTATCCTGCAAGCCCTACACAGTTGCCCCTTGCTGGAATCAAGCGTCTGGGCTGATATCAAATATTAATATCGAAACGACGCATCCCTAGTTATAATTTGAGACGAAAATTCAAGTCTCCATTTTAATTTGAACTGCTTTATACTGAAACACTGTAGTACAAGTATTATGTAGAAGATATGGCTATAAGTTTAGTGGTTGAACATTATTTGGACAGTTACACATACATATCTCTAGCCCTGTATTCTGGCCTTTAGTAAGAGGAATGCAACTCAAGTAGATTGGTGACTGACTCAGCCAGTCGTGGATATTCTCATCTCATCTCTCTGAAAAGCTCTCTGGATGCTGAGGTTGCTTACACTTTAAATTGTTGTCTTTCTGTACGGTGAAATCTCTGAGTACACAGAATGCACCCGTTTACCTCTGCATTCATCCTGTTGTTTCTGTCAGAAATGAAATCATCAATAAATGCCAGTGTGCCAGTTACATTGGCAGCACCACTGTATATCCCCAAGCCAAAACAGAACCACCACCATATTTGACAGGTTAGATAGTGCTTTGGGACATGAGCTGTTCCTTTTTTTTCCAAGTTATTCTTTCCATCGCTTTGACAAAGGCTGATTTTTCTTTCATCAGTCGATCAAACCTTTTTCCCTGACTCTACTGGTTACTTTCTGTATGTTTTTGTGGAGTACAGCCTGGACTCTCTGTTTCTGAGCGTTAGCTAGGGTTTGCATATTGCGGTAAATCCTCTGAGGTTATGGTCATGAAGTCTTCTCTTGTTCACTGACAAGGAAACATGTTTGCCTACATTCTGCAGTTTTCCATCACCATGCAAATGATTTTACAGTCATCCGCCAAATGTATGCTCTTCTACTTGGAGTCACTTGCCATTTTCTAGTGTGCACCTGCTTTTTGAGAACTTAACCAGCCCTTGATTTTTGGCACACCAAATACCTCTGATCTCTCTTATAGGTTTTTGTGAGTCTCACTATCATCTTTTTTGCTGGCACAGTCAACTTTTTACTCTTTATACTGACAGGGAACTCTGCCTTCATCTAAATGGCAACTCTGAACTCTTAATGACCTCCTAGTCACATGTGAGCTCTTTTGTGTGTGTGTTTAAAGCAACAAACACCTGTCCAAGAAACATTTAGCACTCAAATCAAGTCCTTTTGATCTTTGCTTATATTTGGGCTTTATATGTATTTAAAATGACGATTGGTCTTGGCATTTTAGTCTACAGCAGTAGCCATTTTTTATTTCAAACTGAATGTGTCATGTTATTTCTGCACATTTTCAATTCACTCCATAATGTAAATCGATTTTATATATATTTTTTCTTTCTATTGCAAGTACATCAATACACTAACATTTGAAGCTTAATGTCATGTCCAGTGCATTGATGTGGTGACACACTCAAATTCAAAATATCTGAGTGGCATTGTTGACTGTCTTTGCCTTGCTGACTCAAACTAAAGCAACATACAACTCACCGCTGAACTACCAGGGTAGAATATAACTGAAAATGACTGAAGGTCTGTGTGTGTGTGTGTGTGTGTGTGTGTGTGTGTGTGTGTGTGTGTGTGTGTGTGTGTGTGTGTGTGTGTGTGTGTATGTATATATGTGTACACCCTACAGCAGCTCAGCACAGGGTACAACTGAAAGGTTTGCATCAACAAACAGGATAATTAATTTCTCCCTTTCGCTTGAATGCTTTCATTTTATTTTCATTTGTTTGTTCTTTCTCTCTTTCTGCTCCCACATTCATAAGATAAAGTGGATCCTGTGAGAGTCGACTTGTGATTCAATCCACACGCAGATTCATTTTACTACAGGATAACAAAATGTCTGTGAGAATAGTGTGTGTTTGTGTGTGCGCGCGCGCACTTAATGAGATGAATGTGTGTGCACTGCCCCTTCCCAATTACAGAGAGTGGAGGAGGGAAATAAGTGCTAGAAAGGAGAGAAAGATGTAACACAGGCAGGGATGGAAAAAAAGAATGATGTGTAACAAATGAAGAGAAAGATGAAGTGAGCAAGATGGGAATTAGAAGAATGGTAACGAAAATAGATAAAGTGAGTCCATTAGCAAACAAACTATTTTCTCTCTTCTTAGTCTTTGAGGAACTCATGTCATCTGTCTTGTCTAAACATCTTAGACTGTTTTGATTACATCTGTTTGTTTCTGTGCCATCTTCTTTCATCCATCCATCTACTCCGCTGACCCCATAACAGCCTATTCTCTCGTTCCTTCTACTTTCTCTTTGAATTGCTTATTTTCTCTCTATGATTACTTCTCTTCATACCAGCATATCTTCTCATTTATCTGTACCCATTCATTCCCTCAGCCATCAATCAACACCACCTTTCTTCTCTGCCATTAAAGGAACAGTTCATGTTGATCATCAACGGTTCAATCCCATGTCAGTCAACACTTCTATTTAAGCACATAGGACAACAGGTTTTGACTGACTACTAATTTCAATATGGCACACAGACAATAAAAACACTGATACAGCACTTTAAACTAAAACTGGGGGTGAGCCAGTGTTTCACCCAGGCTCTGAATTAGTAAATCTCCACTCAACTTGTGATCTCACTGATGGTTTCCATTAGTGCCTCATACTTTAAAATATTCTAAATCACAGGTTTCAAACTCAAGGCCCGCCACCTCATTTCATGTGGCCCGTGACAGCTTCTGAAAAAAGAAAAAAGAAAAAAAACTGCCGCCCCTCTATTTTCAATGTCCTATATTAACACACCAACTAACTATATTGTTGTATTTTAACACTGAATCCCTGTGTTTTTCACTACCTGCTCCTTCAATAGACACCTCTTTACTTTAAATATGTTCAAATATGCCACAATATTATTATTTCTGTATCCTCAATCATGAGTCATGAGAACTGGGGGTGGGAGAAAGACAAGCGTGTAATCTCTCGGGGGACCAGGGGACATGTCCACAACAATACATTAACACTGGGAATTTCTACCCTGAATAACTGTCACACTCAGTCACAGCCTGCCGTGAAGTTCTCCTCTCAGTGTTAAACCAAAACCAAAACGTACTGATTGTTCACTGAACTCCTGTTTCATCAAGGTAATTACATGTCAGCCAGCAGCACTGAACACAACAGCCATGCATGCCAATGTTTTTGACTGTATCCACCATGCGACCAAAAGATCAGCTCAAATGTGAGTACGCCGGGTGCAGCAAGAGTCACATGATCTTCTGCGATTTTTTTGGCTTAGATTTTGCTGCCCCTGTCGCTCCAGGCAATTGCGTAATTTGCAACACACCAGCCATTGATTTCAATCAATGCTGATGTGGCCCTTGTGACCCCTGCACTTAATGATGGACAAAGTAACCTTTGTCCATCATTTAGGTTAGAGGTTAGCCAGATTAACGCTAGAAGAAGTAGTAGAAGCAGACAGCGTAACAAGCAGTCTCACTATGAAGTAATAATCCAAAACTGACTAAGAGCTTGTCGAGATTTCCTCATTCTTTTGATAGAAAGTGATTGGTGGTTTGTTAGAATGTGATTAATAATTATAAGAGCTGATGGTGTGCACAACTTCAGTGCTCTGCCAGCACTAATGTAATGATTCACTTTTGCAGAAAGCCTCTTATCGCTGCACGGAACTCCAGAAATGGAATTAACGCACTGGGGTGTACATGTAAAATTACAAGAGCAGCACCAATGTGCAAAAAGTGGTGGTAATAAAATCAAATAAGAAGAACTGATGTAAATTCTCAAGCAAAGTACCTCCCATATTAAATATCCATGCTATTCTGCAGTATACATACAGTATGCTACCTGGGAAATGAGCTACCAGTTCCTTACAGGATGTCAAATTGAATGTCCCAATCCCAGTAGAGTAGAAGAGTAGAGGCAAACAGAGGGACATAATCACATCACTGTGTATTTTTAGGAAATGGAAAGAAAATTGATTTGGCACGGTCTAAGTGCCTAGTTTTAGAAGGCATTATTTTTGTGAATTTTATAGACTACCAACCTTCATATGTATATTACTTAACCATTCAAAACAATTGTTATGCTCCTCAAGCTATTTTAGATAACAAGCACTGTAAAAGGCAGAGCCAAAAGCTGGACACGCAGCAGGTCTGTTTGTCTAGAAAGTGAAGAGAATTAAGACATCATATTATTGATGACACAGACACAATGCAAAACAGCAGGCGTCTGGGTATGTGCTGTATACACCCTAATGCAGTACAAGCACAGGTCACCACTCTTACATTCTGGCCATACACTTATGCCACATACACTCTCACAGACCGGACGCACACATACACACACTTATGTAGAGCAAGCCAAGTCTCCATACTGCTCCTCACAGAAGTATTCCCACCTCTAACTTGGATCAAAGGACTAAGCTAAAAACCTCTGGCCAGACACACACACTCAGACACGCACACACCTACAGGACAGTACTTCCTGCCTATTCCTGAATGAGATCAAAAAGGGTCTTTTTTGTTCTGAGCCTATAGCATAAATCCAGACAAACAGACAAATGTGCACAAACACACACAGAGAGCACCACCCTCTTAAACACCTGTGGCAGATCAAACGCATCAGGCTGAGAACACACACCTGTGCGGCAGAGTAAAGCCCTCGCACTGAACAAGTAAATCATGCTGCGCTAATAAACAAACAATGATGTGCACTTCTGCATTTCTACGAGACTCAGCTTCATATGAGTAATATTCCACGACTGGTGATTCATTATGCAAAGATCCTATTCAAATACCTTGATGGCCCCACCACAATGAAAGCACACAAACAAAGAGCCTCAACCAGGTGCATATGATACACAGAGCTCAAGGGGGGAGGTTTTTTTTTTTTTTTTTCCATTGAACAATCCTCACTCCATAACTCTCCACGCCCTGTGGATGCTACAGTAAAAATGACCACGCTGAAAGAAAAGAAGAAAAGTGTGACAGAGAGGTTTCTAGTTCGAATCCCAGTACTGACTGAAACATTCTGGATGGAGAGACACTTTCTTAAGGTCACTATGAGACTTCAGTTTATCTAGTGCTGCCACTGAATGACTGACAGTACAAGTCTAGGGTTTTAAAGGCATTCCCCAGGTGTTAGGGGAGAGAGTGTGTGTCTGTCTGATCTATCTTCAGCCACCTGCTATTTTATTTCCACCAGTTGTTGCTGTAAATAGGAATCTGTTCCTAGATTGCCTTGTGCGCCACAGGAACCAGAAATGTGTGTGTTCTCAGCATCATAAACATTGTTACCTTCCATAAATCCAAAATTTAATCAATTTAAAACTGACTCAGAGCTCCTGTACTCAATATTCATTTTATATAGTGAAATATATGAAGTGTAAAGTGTCAGTAAAAGGTTATAATATATTGTTTTAACATAAACTATCAAAATAGTTTTATAAACAGACTATGCTGTATGTGTATATTGTAATATCTATAAAAAAAAAGGTATGTAACACTTTCTGCATCTGTATTATTCAGTGTCACTGAATACAATATCTGTTTCCATTTAATTAATAGTCTAGAAGACTTCCAGATGATAATTTCACTTGTTCAGTTTTATGTAAGCATTTGGTTGCACATGATTTTGATACTAGACTAGGTCATGGACCATTTATTAAAAATTGTAAGCTTAGTATTGCTACCAATATCAGCTCCATTTTGACCGTTTATCCAGTGTAAAACCACTCTATCATCATGACAGTTTACTTTTGTTACTGTTTTAACAAAACTTGTTTTTTCCGTTTCAAAATTAGGAAATGCTTGTGACAAGTGAGCAATGGAATAACTCTCAAAATATATGATAATAGCCAAAAGATGTGGTGACAGACCTTCACTTAAGTCTCTTGAAAATGATTTTTGTTCAACGGCCTCATACTTAAATAAAATGCTATACGACACATAAAAATGTATGTTTTTTTTCCTAAAGTTTCTTTATTTCTCTCTTATTCACTACAGTATGTGTGTGAGAGCATGCTGTACTGCATGTTCAATATTTCCCCCAAGGCCTTAAATCTGGTGCTAATAACTGTGTTGAGTGACATTAAGTATTTCCCTATAAACTCAGTCAGCACTGAAATATATCCTGGTGACGTTATGATTCGCGTTTTTATGAGGTGATGATCAAGTGATAGTCAATATCGATTGGAAAACGATTAGGATATGGAGAAAACAGCACTACACTAAAAGTATGTTTCAATTTATTTTCACAACAAAATATACTTTAGAGTAATCATAAAAACACAATCTATACAAAAATAGCAATAGTAATTATCTGAAACCACTATACAACTATCCCATTAAGCTCTTCTTACATCATCATCTCCCTACCAAGGCAGTCTAAGCATGACCTTAAGGATGAAGCAGAAGATGGCTGAGAGAAAAATGAGCCAACTACTAACAAGTATAAACTTTTACAGTACACAACCTGCATATGAGGCAAAGCAATTTTCACTTTTTCCACATGTGGAACCCATGTAATTATTGTGTTGATTAGAAATGAATCCTTATGCAGTTGTCTGTGGTCCTTTTTAGAGCCATTCAGCTGTACACAACTCTTAACTGCTTACTGTTATTATTAGAGTGAATGTTTATTATACAATTAAACCCCATTAAATGTAACACATATGATGAAACTGTCACATTGACTGGTTTTATTTATTAATTCTTATCTCTCCCTTCAGGCTGCAGCATCTTCTAAAACACTGAAAATATCAGAAAAGCATCTAACTATCCCTTACATAAGGGTTATCTCAAAAAACAGAACAAAGTAGTAATGTGAGATAAAAATATTCTCACGAACAAGACTCTACTGTGTCAATGTGAGAATTTTTTGACATGTTTTAAATATACATACTCGATACCCCTTCCACATTTGACAAGGTGTTTTGTGACAGTGGTTTATTTTTTTGTCTGGCACCTTTGGTTTCACTACTTTATTTCACTACTTTATGTCTTTTTTAACAGATGCTGTGGGAAGTAAATACTCAAAGGTCTCAAGCAAGAACAGTCAGGGAAAATTACATTTGATTAAAAAAGAAAACTACCAGCAGACAACAGAGAAAATGAATAACATATTAATGATCAAGATTTATGTGTGCTCCTCTTCTCATAGCATTGTCACATTTGATTACCTTTGCGTGGAAAATACAGTGTTTAAATATACACAAGAACTTGTATTTATGCATACAGTATTAGGTACAGAAGCCGTGAAATGAACCCTATCTTCGTAAAGCTCATAATGTGCAGTTTCTGATCTCAGGGTAGTGTTGATTTTACTCCACAGTTTTATTATAGGACACAGTTAGCCAGAGTGCACACAAGGATTGTGTTATATTGACAGATGTTTCTATTTCCATTTAAATGGAAAGTGGAAAGAAGACCATATCTTTCAGAAACTCGACCCGTGTTACTAATTTTAATGTAGGTCAAAAGTAATTATTATGTAAGAAAAAAGAAACACTGCATCTGCCTTGGTATCAGGAGATGCATACTGTAGGTGATAATGCATGACAATGTGTTCTGATGCAGTAATATTCTGATACTTATTTTAAAGTAAATGCATTTTATTTCCATCAAGTGCACCAAACATTTTATTAGTAGCTGCAGTATGTGGTATTTAAGTAAGCTGTTAAGCAAGTACACTGTGTCTCCACAACAGTCAACTCTTCTTCAAACTACAACCCTCCCACCCATAAATATTCTGCTTTCACCATGGCCAGAGGTCTTAATAAATTACTGTGTAACCAGAAATAATATTTACAGCAACTGCTCCAAATTCTTGTCTTGTCTTTTCATGATTAATACGAGCAATATTTAGCATTACTTTATTACTTTCAGGCACAGCTAAAGGCCTGGGGCAACAGGTCCGTACAAAACCTGCTTGTCGAGGCTGCCACCTTATTTAATTCAACATATCAAGATAAGTAATTAACATGAAAGTCAAATATGTCACATCTTCCAGGTTACAAAAGAAAACACTGTTTTCAGGTTCACCTCAGAAGAAGAATGTTCCTCTCTCACAAAGAGTGCATTGATAGTGTTCCTTTCCATTTCAACAGAGCTGCCTCCCTCCATCTGCACTCTATTTTTGGTCAGATGATTGGATGTTTCAGCATAATGCATTTACCCAGAACTTTCATGAGACTTAAAAATATACAGATACTTTCATATGGTTGTTTATAAAACAATTTATATAACTGTCCAATAATGTTTTACGCATTATGTAAAACAAAAGACTAAATTTAGAACAATTACAGAGTATTAGTACAGAGCTACCTGTAGCCAGCATCCTTAAACAATGTAGTGCAAATAAGATGCAACTAACAATTCATATACCTTATTGAATTATCTGCCGTTTAACTTCTTAAACAGTGAGAAATAAAAACATGATTTTTAAAGATATGATTATCTTTAAATGTCTTGTCTGATCAACAGACCAAAATACAAATAACAGCTTATTTAAAAAATATATATATAATACAAAGAAAATAAGTGAATCATTAGTGAGAGACTGAACCACTGTAAATCACTCATGTATGATGGTGAAGTGGGGGAAAACAAAGTGAATTGGTATCTTCCAGCGTCTGATTGACTGAACACATCTGATCCAGGTAATCAGCAGTTGGTAGGGCAGGGATTGTTGGAGAACAAGCAGGGTAGTGGCCCTCTTAAGGACCAGAATTGCCCACCCCTGACCTATCATTATGTCTGTCTGCCAATCATGATTTCTGTCTGTCTCAGTCAGTCTTTTTGCTTTGTGATGTCTTGCAGTCAATCAATAAAGTTCATGTTTTGCAAGCCTTCTTTATTTGGCTGTCTTGCTATAGAACCATCTTGAAAAGTAGAAGATAAGCTTCTGTGCAATACCCCCTCTCACTCTTCACACATATACAGTACACACAGCAGATCAATAGCAACCTCCTCCCCTATCTTACATAATAAACACCAAGGCCTAAACAGCAAAACACCCTTCATTCCACCTGTGTGGCCTGCAGCAATGAATTCTTTAGTCCCTTATGGAGAGACACGGAGGGAAGAAAGAATCAGAAACCAAAAAGAAGAAGGTACGATATTGAGAGAACAAACACAAAAAAGTGAAGTGTAAAAAAGAAGCAAGACAGAGAGGGAGGCAAAGGGAGACCGGAGTGTATCCCACTTGGCTCATATTTCAAAGCTCTGAAGGATGTTTTTGAGGAAAACTCTTATAAAATGCATTTTTTCGCAGATAGGAAACCATTCTGACTGGGCAGGAGCTCACACATGTAGATACTTCACACACACACAAAGCTACTGTAGATCTATGGCATATAATGTTTTGAATTGACCAGTTGTAGTAATGCTACTGACGAAGAAACTAGACTGAACTCTTAGTGATCTTAGTAACCCAACTAATCATTCACCAAAGTGTTTGAACAAAAGAAGACTGAATAGATGCACCTGCTTTACTCTTTTTTGTGCACATACGGTATACAGCTTTTCATACTCACACACAGGTGATTATTTTCCATTAGAAAACTGAGACTGCTTCTCTATAGCTGCCACTTCCAAAGTTAGGACTGTCAAAGGGTTAGCATCAATCTGAAATACACAACACTCAGCCACAAACACACACTAACCAACAGCACATTGTGTATGTAGTCTGCACTCCTGTCAAGACTAAAATCTCTTTCAGATACCAGGTCTGCACACTGAGAAAGACAAACACACATACACACACATAGCCCAACGTGTCAGGTAGCTGTGGAAATGCGGTGATTTGTTCCTCCTGACAGACAGGAAATAAGGGAGTCAACCAGGGACCTTACTTCCTCTTAGACCTGACTAACCTGACATCTATCACACACTCCTACACACAGTCTTGTCCTCCATTGGTTCCTCTCCTTCTGTATGCACACAGTCCATCAGACTCCCAAGTCTCTCCCGAGGCCTCCAGAATTCAATCTACACTAATGTGGGATCAAATTCATGTCTGTGGGCAAAGAAAGAACCTGTGTGGAACTGTTTTGTAACTAGCTGGAAATGCATAGTTTAAAATACATCAAAATCCTCAGGTTGCACGCTGAAGTAATGGAGCAGCACAATACTTCAGGTGACAAATAACCTTTAATACAAAGTGGTTCACAGCTCTTCTAAAACTATTGGTTTTCTTAAGCTGCAAGCAAAGGTTTCTGTAGAAACAATGAGAACATCGGCAAAATATATGTTAAAGACATAAGATTCATACAAGTGACAAAGAGGTGGAAAAGTCATGGTAATGTTGCACAGCGTGGACGATGGTAATTAGTTAGACAAGGCTTCTAATGTACCCTCTGCTTATTAAAACATGGTTAAGCAAATTTCCACATCGGCTTTAGCTGTTTGACACTGATGAGAGAGAAGGACTTTGTGTGGGTGTGTGCACATGTGTGAAACTGTATGCTGGTCTATTTGATTAGGGTTTTGACATAACTTTCAGAACTCCCCCACCCCTTAGCCCACAGCCCACCATCCAAAATTCCTATCAGTATGTTCAATTCGCTTACACGTGTCCAGTGGTCCAACCAGCATCGAGCTTTGACTCAGCCAAGCCAATGATGTGTCATATTAAACCTAATCACATTGATAAATCCACTAAGTGGGTCAGTTTGGTAATGCTTTTTTGGCCTAATTCATGAAGGCTACTTACTAATATATGCAAAGAAAATAAAATTTAAGAACGTTAAATCTGCGAACTGTGGTTTATTTTTTATTACAGGGATAAGTGCAATGGTTTAACAGCTGGGATCCTCAATTTTTATACAATTAGCTTGGGCAAGGTTAGCAATAATGACAACAAACAGTATTTTTTCATCACAATTTTGGCTACTTAAAGAACATTATCATTATCCATGTTAGAAATTGGGACAAAACCATTTTCATGTATCATAAACCTAATGATCCATAGCACTGTTGTTATGTGAACTCCTTCTGACTTTGAGCATTTTCATGTGTTAATGACATTAAATGTATTACATGGCCCTCTGTGATTTGGGTTTATAAAAATGTTTATAAATCAGGTTAAACTCTACAAAATGCAAAGCTGTCGAACTGAAACAAGACAGTTTTCAGAAAATCCTGTGGAGCAGGCAAGGTTTTCATCTTGCAGAATGCCCTCAGCGAGGCATCCGGGACTCTGTCTGATAGTGATATAGAATATGATTTACATTTTGAAACACACTGAATGTGACCCATCCTTGACTTCACTCAGAATATAAAGTCTAGAACGAGGCTCTGTCTGTATCCATGCTAGAAATGTGAATCAGTCAAACAGCTGTGGAGCAGAACCCACTCAGTGACAGAGAGGCAATAGGGGGGCCGCAGGATAAGTTATGAATAAAGAAGAGAGGGTAGAGAGGTGAGCAGATGAGAGGTGGAGGAAGAGGAGGAGGAGAAAGACAGTAAAATGCTGCTGTCACTTAAACTCTAAAATGAAAGATCGATGAGCTTATTTAAATGTGCTCCCAGAGACGAGAGTTGGCTCATATAAAGCCTCACATTTATGAGGGGTGTGGGCATCGATTGACTCAGAGGAAGAGGGAGAGAGAGTGAAAAAAATAAGAGGGACAGAGGGGGAGGAGGAGGGAGCGAGGGAGAGAGAGGCAGCAAGAGATCAGAAGGATCAACCTTGGCTCATGAATTTCATCCTTTTTCTCCTAAAATAAAACACCCTAATAAATGCTGAGGATAGAGGGGTCGGAACCAGGAAAATCTACAGCCTTCGATTGGCTGCCTGGCACAGCTTATCAAATCAATAGCTCCAACCCCCTCCACCACCAAACATGAGTCTCATCTCCAGTCTGTTTCGCTAATTTCCAACTCACCCCCCTACCTCTTTTGCACAAGTATATACAAACACAACCTCTATGCCAGATATAGACGTTTCGCAGCAGGACAACCCCCCTTGAGCAAGACAGCTGGAAGAGACTGGTGGGTTTGAGGGCAGGGGGTGGGGTGGGAAAGTTGGGAACTTGTGTGGGGACCTTGACATTAGAGGGAAGAGTGAAGGAGCTGACTCTGCAGCCACACCATATCTCTGCCCCCCCTGCCCCTCCTCAACACCTAGGAGGGAGGGAGATGGTGAGTGTGACGCCTGGGAAGAGAAGCAGAGCAACTTTTGACACACACAGCGGTGTTGTCATACCGTTATCATTGATTGAACTGCAGGCACTGCTTTCTGAGTGACAAGCACAGTGAGTCGCATTCCCTCTTCCCTCTTCAATCCCCCCCACTACACTTTTTCTCACCCTTTTTCCTGCCACTCCCCTCTCCCTTCTCTGCTCTTTCTCCTCCTCACGACACGACCTCCCTCCTTCTTATTTTTGCTCTCTCTCCCTCCTCATTCCTCCTCTCACACTCAGACACTTTGAGCACAGCACACACAGTCGCTCCACGCGTTCACAAAAAAGCTCACCCCCACCTCTAACACATACATGCGCAGACATTCCTGAGACACCCCCC
>JAUYWH010000001.1:5547815-5557815 GCA_034779795.1 Ctenopoma multispine
CCCCCCCCCCCCCCCCCCCCCCCCGACACACACACACAACCCCAAAGTCTCAGCCTTACATTCTGCTCACCACGCCATCTGTGACCCAGAGAAAACTGTGTGCCGACACCAGCCTGACCTTTTCAGCGCTTTTGTTTTCCGTGATCCCATTAGATATACACACAGACACGCATACACACACGCACACACACACATCTACATGCTCTCTCCATCACTTTCTCACTATAGTTGCAGAAGCAAAAAAAACATGCCCATATCCATCTTCTTTCCTGTTGCTGCATTCAACACAGTGAACCTCCACAACCAGACACACACATACACACACTAATCTGGACACCTGCCAGCACAACGGGGTCAATACTAGACTAATAAGAGGCAACTTGAATTAATACACTGTGTGTGTCTGCATGTGTCTATGTACATTTGTGCCAAATGAAGAGCTGCGGTAAAGCAGGTCATTGACTAAGAGGGGGATTATAAGTGCTTCAGGACTGTAACACTTCCCCCCATAAACACCAATAAATATCCTCAATATCTTAATCCTACAATCATCAGCCCACAATCTAATCATCATCACCACAACAATAACAATCATTTACACATGCCCTCTCCTGCTCTCAAGTAACCAGATTTAATTTGCAAAGAACATGGTTGATATCCCAGATAGACACACTGCTATACTTAGTTTAATAAATTACACCCTGTTTAGCAGTAAGGGTCATAATCTCACTTTCCCCCTGTTCATAGTAGTCTCACTGACAATTGAGTCTTCTAGTTGTGTTCAGACTGTTCTCTGTGCACATGTATAACCTCTGCGTCTAGATACATAAATAAATACTCTTTAGTGCATCATCTGACATTTGAACCCAGGACTCCCGGGAGTTCAGCTCTTACCTTGGCCGTGCAACATGTGGCAGCTACTGCCGAGAAGGAGCAGGAGAAGAGGCAGACACCGAGTCCCACTCCGGGTTGTGCCGATTCCCGTCACAATCTGCCGGCTCGGGGTTGCGGGTCGGTCCTCGCGCTCCTGGGACCCCTTGGAGCGGCTAATTCCCGGGTTCATCTTGTGGCAGAGGGGACTAACAACGTCCGTGCCTTGCTGTGCTTTGCTGCTGCAACTCTCTTCGAAGATTTCCAAACGGAGATGAAACCAGATTCAGCAGCTCCCCGCTTCCCGGGCGAAGCGCAGATCCGAGCTCCGGGAGTTCACCGCTGTCACTGCAGACAAGCTCCCCGGCTATGACTTCTCAGCACCGGTGTCCAAAACTCGGCAGACAGCGGTGAGAGGAGGAGGAGGAGGAGGAGGAGGAGGAGGAGGAGGAGGAGGAGGACGGGGGTCGCCTCACAAAGAGACTTTCCCTCACTGGTCTGGTCTTACGGTGCAACAGCACAATAATCTCTACCTGCTGCGGCGGAGCCCCTGTGTTCCTGTGCCCAGTGATACCTCATTTTCATTTGGACTGACTGGAACACGGATTTAATACATTTAAGAGTGTTTTAGACTTATCGGCTTATTCTCTACTATCGACCTCAAATCCGCGCGTATTTTGGGGGTTTTTTCACCAGGGATTTGTCCTGCGGGTCATTTAGCTGCTCGGACCATGGTTGTATTAACAGAGGATCAATCAAACACGTAAATTGTCCCTGTTCTGCCTCGTGTGTGTGTGCAAAATAAAAATCAATTCAGTAACTGATTCAGTGGAGACCCCCTGTTTTCATCTACACACAAACTGGACAGAGTTCTCGTCTGAGTCTTTTCCAGAGGCGGTGATGGAGAAGCTACTCAACCTAGTAAGATATCCTACTTTACCTGTTAACAGTCGGCGGGCTGAAATGAGCCACCACCCGCCCAGAAGGGGACTCCTGCCTCGGATACCAGATATGCTAACTTGTCGTAGTGCGCTGCGTCTCGGGTTACACGGTAAAACGACACAACAGGTTAGCTAAAAAACACAAAGTTTCTCAGCGATAAACTACAGTTTTCTGCCTTTGTGTCCAAACACCGTTGAAGAGGGGTTAATTCAACCCGGGAAAAGTAAAGAGTCTGAAGTGAAAACGGCCGTTACAGAGACGTTACTCTCACTGCGACACCGGAGCCTTCAGCTTTCTTTTTTAGATCCACCAGGAACAGCCCGGCCGGGAAAGAAACCGCAAAAAACGCCACTTAAAAGATCTATTGTCGTTGTCCGTTCGTACTCACTGGAGTTCTTGTCCCCACATAGCTGTGTTACAGCTGGTTTCCTCCGTCTCAGCACCCTGTTGAAGCTTGGGGAGCCGACTGAGGCGATGCGTCTCCCTCAACTGAGCACCTGCCACCCTCCTCTCCTCGACACACACTCACAGAGGGGGAGAGAGAGCTCCTGTTCAGCCGTATTCAATAAACTACACCGTTTTCAGTGCTTTGTGTCAACACTTACGAGTGGCTGGATGTACTTCTCCCACAGATATCTCCCATCCCCTGCTCAGCCTCACTGTTAATCACTCATCTCGATCTATCCCAAACTCGAAAACTAAACTTCCACTCACTATCATCCCTCCAAGCTCATTGGTCGAGCCCGGTGCTTCCGCCGTTTCTATTGGACAGTCCGACCCTAGGGGGGCGGGTCACAACGCCAGCGCTAGTAGCGTGGTGGACGGCGCCCCCCAAAACCCCCACACTCAGTAGTTTTGTTATTATATGGGACTTAATCAAGAACTTGTAGATGTAGCACAGTAACTAAGAATAATAGCTGTTGTCCATTCACAGTATTTATGTGCCGTTCTTAAGTGTTCTTAAGAGCCTTAATTCATCACGTTTAGCTTGAGACTGTACCATCATATTTAAATCTTGCCTAGGCACTGAACAAATTCAGTAATTGTTCGCTGGAAATAAAAGTGGATATCTCCATTTACGTGTCCAAATTCTTTTGGAGAAGCGAAAGGAAATAGCTATGGCTCACTGACATCAGCCCTTATTATTACCATTTTATTTTTATTTTGTCTTCTATACATTTCTATTCATGGCGGTCATTTTTATTTAAAATACCGTTTAACAGGTAAACTTAAAAGTAGGTGATGATTTTATTTCTTTTTTTTTTCCATTTGAAAAGTAAAAATATAAAGACAAACAAATCTCATGTGTCTGTTTATTCAGTGTGTTTTCATTTAGCTGTTTTTAAGTTATTCTAAAATACTACCTAAAATAAAAGTCTTAAAATTAAACGGATAATATATGTGTCACAGTTGTAATAGCACCAGGAAGAGTAGGCTTGGGATTTTTCTCACATTGCTTACTCTTAAGAAATTTAACTATATATTATTTGACTGAGGAGGGACTCGCTGAAGCACCACTGGTGGTTCAGCTGCACACAGGCACTTGCTTCATTACCAAATAACTGCCTGGAGCTATATCTTAGTACTAGTGATAACCTAGTTTCTTCCATAGTGAGGGTCATTAAATGGCACATTAATATTAAAGCCTACAACACAGTGACCTTATCTTTTATTGCTTCAATAAATCCTCAGCGACAGCTTTTCCATCCCCTTATTGGCCAAATAGTCTGCCTAGCTGTCCCCAACGCACTCTCCTCAAGCACCTTCACCTCAGCATATCCATTTATCTTTCTATCCAGGCTCATTTGGCAGTTGGCTTCCAACTTTCAGTATCCAGTAAAGTGGCTATGGTGCTACATAGAGTTTCCATGAGGAGGTTCTGCCGCTCAGTCTGCAGTGCCAAACCACAGAGCTCGCTCTGGATTCCACATCAAATCACCAAAATCCTCATCCTTCTAGTCCAAAGTTACTCTCGTGGCTACACTGCATTTAGATGGCCCCATACATGGTGTAAATCCTATCTCACCTTTATGATTCACAAACTTAAAAATAAGAGTTTCTCCTGTAAGGAGCTCCAGATGTTCACTGCATTTGTAGATGACTAGCAGCGAAACTGAGGTGAGACACTACACTTTGCTTTAAAATCTGTTTTAGTGATCTGAACACAAGTGGACAGCTGAGACACATCACTGTTCACACCTGTCCATATACATGCATCTCCACGGAGTCCAGCAGACCACTTGTGTTCAGATTTCATTACTGCTGGGTCACTTGCACTGAAAAGCCAAAAGGCCACACACAGTTATTACATCGGTGTGTAGTCTGACAAATGCCAAATTTCTATAGCTACCAAGTTTCCTTTGCACAGAAACTTCAAACTTCAAAGCTTTCCTACATTGATGACACATTTCCCTGTGACATCTTTGTCTGGGACACATTAAGTGCTCACACTGTGGTCAAATGAATCCCAGGCCACAGATCACATTTTGCCCTGTCCACCTGTGCTCCAACCTTTAAAAAAGCATTTTAAACCAACTGCAAACAGGATCAGTGAATGTAATAAAGTCAGTGGTTATGATAAATGTTTACAGTAGTAATCTGAGTTTATATTAAAAATATGTAAGACTTTCTCTTTTTCACATCCACTTCTGGCAGAACTGAAAAATCAAGTTTTACACAATAACAAAACTGAAAGAAATCATAGAAGTTGTAATGACTAAAGTATAAAGCTAAGAAGAAATAAGAACTTTTGCTTGGTTAGAAGTAGCAATACCACTGTGTGAGCTCAATTACAAGCAAAATTTCCGCATTAAAAGTTTTACTTTTATAGTATAAATATATTTTAACATACTTTTAAAGTAGTTCATATGGAAAATTACATATTTTAATTATATTAAATTAATGTATAAATATTGTGAATTCATGCATAAACATAAGTTTAACTGTTTTATTGTTATACATGGGTCTAATGTGGCTCCATTAGCTACTGCTTAGTTTCTTAAGCTATAAAATTACATTTATTATAAAATTAGTGGGAATATTGAAAATTTGTAAAATGTACAAAATTTTGCTCTGTGGATCCACATAAAATACAAAATAGTCAAGTACTTTGTTGATCGTTCAGTCATACTTGAGTCTGTATTTTGTTACTGTGTAGCAATTACTGAACATCTCTGCTCTGAGCACAGATATGATTAATCATGTTATCACTTGATCTGCTGTTACAGATTACTGATACACTTCACTCACACTCAGCAAATTATTTCTTACCAGTAAATTGTCTTTTTACATCATTATTCTATTTGTTGAACACAGGCCCTGATCTCAGTCCCACTGACCACAAATGGGAGTTTGGAGTGACAGTGCTTTCCACCATCTGCGTGAAAGGATCTGAAGAATGGTTTTCATATCTCCCTTTAGTGTTGTATGGAACATGTATAGAGCAATGGAGCTGCTCTGGCAGCCTATGGTGGCCCGGTACATGCCTAAGACGGTTTAAATCGATAACGGTAACAGACAACTCGGTGTAGTGGCACCCACGGGGGCTTTAATTGCTTTCTTTGTCAGACATCCCACTGCTAGGGTCTTTGCTATTTTTGCTTGACTGCACAATACCAAACTCTACAACAGCCCCTGTGTCATACTCTACATTTCCTCTGAGATTCTTTTCCCAACACCCAAGGTGCTAAAAATTTAGTAACCACACACTTGCCTGACCTGTTCTACCCCTGTGCCCACCCTGTGAGTTTTGCACCTTTATGTCTTGGCCTCTTGTTGCCCCCTCAGTCACCCATCTCCACCTATCTGAACACAAGGCAAGCAGCAACGTGTTTGAAGACAGTGACAGACTGCGCCTAAACTTTGGACATCTGCCAGTTGCTATGATACGATCGCCATTTTCACAACCTTCAAGCTTGCTCAGACACAGTTCTGTTTTTTTTTTTACAGAGTTACTACATTTGTTTGTGACGATTGTTTTAAATAAAAAACAACCTTCTACCCCACTTTGCGTGATACCCTTGAGTTTGTAAAAGGTATTTTTGAACTAGAATATATTACCAAGTTCTAAATTCAGTGGTGCTACCAGTCACCTCTAACCTCCGCATACACTTTCCTTAATGTCTTTCTGATTAGTTTTAAAGTCTCAGTGCTGTTCCTCCATGAACCCATGTTTCTAATAAAGCTGTCTCATTTACTTTCCTCCAGTTTCTGTCCTGTTCCAGTAAAGGCAGGTCATGGATATTGCAGTAATCTTATGTGAATGAATGTAAGCAGCATTTTAACACGTTTAGCTGCAGGGGAAAATATTCTCAAGAACTGACCCGAATCATAAATTGAAAAAAGGTTGGAAATTCATAAAAGAAAATGTTCGAGATAATAAGTTGTCCATATTTTACCCTCTGGTGTATCAGGCTAGATTTTTATTTGATAATAACCCTGTAAAAAGTAATGATTTTGTACAAAAGTTTAAATTCTGCTCAGTTATATATAAAATGTACCCATAATGTCCAGCAAGTAAAGAAACAGTTCACCCAAATGACACAGTATATACTTTCCAGCTAAATTCTATTTGTAATGAACAGGATACAGATTTTTTTAGAGTGATCCAGTATTACAATATGTCCTTGCTTATTTGCACACGTGAGATAATTGCTCACTAAGAATTCACAGAGTTCATTGTTTTAACACAAAATAGCCTGCATTTAATGAATTATTAATTAAAAATAATGTATTTTATGCTAAAGTACAATAATAAAAAAAACATTTAAACAAGCATTTATGTTATAGACTGAAGCTTGCTTGCAATGCTAATATCTCAGTCTTTATATAAATATACACAACACATATAATATTACAGTTAAAAAAAACATAAAACCTCAGAATTTCTCTGTCTAATTTTAGAAAAATATTTGAAGCAACTCACTTCAATGTACAATGTTTACATATTTCTTTAAAAAACACCACTGTGGTGAGATTCTACTGGCTTTTGCACAACAATGTATTATCTGAAGAGGCCTGAATACTTTGAGTCTTTTCCAGAGCTCCTTACTTTTTCCCATATACAGCTACATACAACCACCTGAATACTCTATATCTCTATACCAGAACTGCACACATGACAATATGATAAAATCTCAATAAATTACAAATTTTACAAAACAAACTGTTTTGAGACCCAGAGAGAATTTTCTTCGAGCATTAATTTTACATAACATTATTGGGTTTATTTTTGTAATGTGTTAAGTTCTTATTAGTGATTCGGGACATTATATTGCTCCCGTCTCCCAACAGTAATGGGTCCACACACACACACACACACACACACACACACACCAGTAGGTTATCCGGTTCCAATACACAGACTAAGTGCTCACAGGTTCTAATTCTGAGGCCAATTTAGCTTCCAATTACCTGTGTATCCAGTACAATTACCACTACATTTTCTACCCTCAATCCATCTATTGCTCTCTATCACCAAAGCATCCTGTTATGACTTCTCACCCAGAGTGAGACACATAATTACAAACAGACACACAGTATTCCTTAGTTGGAGATTCTACCTGACATCTGCGTGGACATTTATCTCAACACATCCTGCTACATCTGCTTGACTAATCTGTCTCTCTCTCTCAGTGCTGTGTCGCTCTCACTTATCCACCCTCTCTATACACACTGTGCTCCCACTCCCCGCTCACTCTTCAACAAACAGCGCCGGGGCGAGATGACCTCCACAGAGGGCTCTATCATCAGGCTGAACGATGACACCAATCTCTGTTATTCTCTCAGAGGCAAACATTGGGACTGTCCCCTGTCTTTTTAACACCTGTTTGACTAGGCTAATGACTTCCATCCTGGCAATCAACACAGTTGTGCATGCGCGCATACACAAACGCAAACACACAGGCGTACATTCGAGCACATGCAGAGCTAATGAGCAGCTTCCTGCAGCTTGAGCTGTCATCGTGGTGGAGGGAAATAATGTCAATATTAACTGACCTGTCATAGAGAGTGGAGTGCTGGGAGGATGCACACAATGGGGAAAGTGGCTGCAGACAGAGAGAGACAGACATTTTTAAGCATAGCTGTGGGACACTGACTAACAGCATCAATTGCCTTTGCTTGATGCTTTTAGAACTCCTATTCCATCCGTACAATAGGTGTAGTTTTTTGTAAACTGCCTTTTCACCATCATGTAATTGCGGCAGTCTCCTGGATATGAATCAGGCTTCACAGCATGTGTGCCACACCTAAGTGCCTCCATCAGTATCACATACGTACGCCCTCTGTTGTGTATAGAAACATAGATGCACAATTCATTGGTATTTTTGTTGAAACATTGGTTGCCACTAGTTGTCAACATAGTTAAATGTGCCAAAGGTTTGGTGAGTTTTTTGACTGGTGGGTATCAGGCTGTGTAATTATAAACCTGCAGGGAACTACTGCTTTGAACTGACCTAATATAGTATTAAGCTGTCGTTGAGTCATGGGACCTCTGTTTGTTAGGTCAAAAAGTTTCACTACTCATTCAAGTAGCTTCTTCAGTCTTCAGGAACGTCAGCAAAGTTGATTGGAGATCTTGAATTTATCCTTGAGGGCGACATCATTGTCCAGTGATGTTCACATTTCGGACAAAGACTAATGGCTCGAGAGGGGCATGAGAAAAGCCATCTACATTCAAGGGGACACTCCCTCCCTCAAAAGAAGGGGGAGGTCTCAGACACAATCTGTCTCTAATTTATCATACTGCCTTTTCACCCATCCCACAGGAAAATTAGGACCAGTTTGCATGTCCACTGTGGAGGGCACACCCTTTCTATTGTCTACCTAACAAGACTATTCAGCTCAGGTAAAAGTGAAACCTCCTCGGAGGATAAATTTGAGTTCGCTTGGCAACTTTATCTGAGACTCATAACAAGCAACTTGTGTGAGTAGTGAAACATTTTGACGTAACAAGAAATAAGTCCAGTTGCCATTAATGTCCAGTTAACCGCATGTCTGGCTGACCTCACAGGCTAGATAGGCAGTTTCATTTGAAAGCTCACACAACTCACTCAACAGTCCAGGCATTATCCCTACTTATCCAGCCCCTACCAACAGTTGTCAGTTATATTAGAAAAATTACCACTCACTTTCAAGTGTTTCTAATCCTTTCTTCACTCAAGTAAAGTGCAGATGCTTGGCAGCAGGACCTGGGCTTACATTGTATTTACTCTGGTTAAGCTACAGTGGCATTAAAGCAATTTTATCTGAGAGTAGGCACACCAAATTGCCCAAGCGCCATCACTTAATAATTTCATTAACTCACCAATAGCCATTACTTAGCAACAGGTCCTTGACCTGTCTTACCAACTAAAGTAACCTGGGGTCAAAATGTGAGTGTGACAGTGCAGTCAGACTACAGGGTCATCTACATTCTCCATAACTGCTATTTTGTTGAGTTGGGACAACAAAACACATAAACTGACACAGATAGTCTCTAACCTGACTTCTTTATCTGCCTTTCATTGTTTTCTTCACATTTGTGGGAAAATAATTACAGAGGAAGGCACAACATTAAAAGCTAATAAAGGGGATGAATAGAAAACCAATTTTCTCATCAAATACACTTAGAATCGCTTCACTTGATGGTTTGTTAGTCTTTCTGTGTGTGTGTGTGTGTGCGTGTGTGTGTGTGGTTTATTGTTCCATTTCATCGTAGCTCAGGGTGATGCTGCATTCTTGCATTTCAGGCAGATGGAAACTTGATCCCCCAAAACCAACGGCTCCACCTGTTATCCAAGCTATCTCCTGGGGCTAAAAGAGAAGGTGAGGGTGCACTAAGAAGAAAGAGCGAGAATGAGGGTGAGCTGAGGGTAGCAGGAAGCCTTTCATGTGAAAAAGGGAGTGAGTAAGGAAATGAAGAGGGAATTGTAAGGAGTTAGGTCACACCTGTAGTGGATTCAAAGAGACAGGGAGGGATGTGGGGATAAGTGTAACACCAGTGGGAGAAAGGGAGGATCGCTGTGGTGAGGGATCACTTTTTAGTGAGTCAAGCAGATAGAAAGGGGTGTGAAAATCACAGTCTAGGCTTTCAGGGCTCTTTTATGGAGCAAGAATGAAGAAAAGTAAGTGAGAAAGCAGAGGGAGCAAGGCTATTGAAGTAAGAAAGGGGAAAATATAACCAACAATTTCAGGGTTATCAGGTGGA
>JAUYWH010000001.1:5562815-5646973 GCA_034779795.1 Ctenopoma multispine
CTTAAGTGACCCACCTCTGACAGCGTGGGTTGCTGTGGGGGAGGAACTGGTGTGGCTTGGGGCCAGTGTACGGCAGGTTAGGAGAAGTGTTTTCACATATATAGGTGCATTCACATTTCAGCCTCACTTCCAATTTTCTTTTTGTGACATCTGATCTTTCTGTGTCATGTTTTTTAAGTGACAAGAGTGAGGTCACTCACTGAGGTCTCGAGCTGCCACAGATCCAAATATTTAACATAAATGTGAGCAGCAATGTCTTATGATGTCTAATTCCCCAGTTTGGTTTGAACAGAAGCTTTTCTGTAAACGTCATTGTCATATACAGAGCAACACAAAATGCACCGTGGCCAGATGTGCGTTGTGAATGGGACTTTGTCATCCTGCAAAAAGACTAAAATGTTTCATCATACTTAGGATAAAATAATGATAATGATAATTCTGTATTGATTTTCAGTGATGATTCCCTCTCAGACAATAAATAAATCTTAACCAAGATTTATTTATTTATTTAAAACGTCCTGCAACTGTGTGGAAACATGCTCATTTATTCAGGTTAATCAGGTTAATTGTCACCAGTCCATAGATCACAACTCACTGTGTTCATTTACCATTTTCTGTTGTCCACCGTGCCAGAGAAATGAAAGTCATTTAGGAACACATAATATATAAGCATATTAAGCATTTAGTGTTTTATTGAGCCTCTACGCATTACTTCATTACTCACTGGACACTGAATGTATTACTGATCATTAGCACTGCTTAAAGGCAGCTGTATTGTGTTTCAAGTTTCCTCCTCTTCCTTTGGACCTCACATCTCTGCCAGCCATCAAGACGTGATGTATGGTCCTACTGTATGCATTAGAAAGTACTGAGGGGAAATGATGGAGGGCATGTTTGGATGATGAATGAAATAGGGCACAGGATTAAGAGCCACTGACACTGGAGGCAGGGAACAGACATGATTTAAACCCGTGTTTACGTAACATTGTGAGGCTGCAGGTCACGATATCCATTCATGCAGGATTGAGAGCATGAAATAATTCTGAATTTAGTATGACGCAATAAAGTGCGCTGATCAGCCTCAACCTTAAAACGACCAGCCTACTACTGTGCTGTGGTGCTCTGCCTTCTGACACCTGTAGAGCACAGACAGCATTTCATTACAGTAGCTCTTCTGTGGGATCAGAGCAGATGGGATGCCCTTTGCTCCAAACATGCATCAATGAGACTTGGGCTCCCTTAACCCTGTACTGTTTCACTGGTTGTCCTTCCTTGCACCACTCTTCATAGATACTGACCACTGCATACTGGGGACATCTCCCACAGCACCGGTTGTTTCAGAGATACTCTGAGCCAGTTGTCTAGCCATCATAATCTGGCCATTAGCAGAGAGCTTGAGATCCTTATGCTACCCATTCTTCCTCCTTACAGCACATCGACTTCAAGAACTGACTGTTCATTTGCTGCCTACTTGACGAGTGCTGTTGTTTTTGGAGGGCTGTGTAATTGTTATCCGTGTGTTTTGTGATTAAAAGTTACCATAATGGTTTTTAATCAGGCTATAGTTGCTTCCAAAGTAATCTGTATGGAAAAGAAACAAAATATAGTCTCTCTGAAATATCTGCAAATCCATTCACTATTCACAGTCAGTATTGTTTGGTGAAAATGTTTCTTCATTATGTTAATTAAAATGTAATCTATACACAGCATTACATTTCTTTCAAATGCATTAGCTGCTGCAAATGTGTGGACACATTTGTAGACAGTACGGACATATTTTTGTATTATGATGTATTTATCGTAACACAATATCAAAAGACTATGCAAAAACAACACTACGATATGAAAGGTGTGTGTCGCTCATAGTAATAATCCTACAAAGAATTATCATCTGAATCTGCAGCTGCCCTCGGCTTCACAGAGCTTCAAAGCAGGTTGCAGCTCACAGTGTTGCCGTCTGGCTGCAGATTTCCTGTGTCGGTTCACTCTCATTGTTCTCACTGACTGCTTTTTAGCCACAGCCTGCAGCTGTATTTATTGAAATCTGTACAGCACCCGTTCAAGGCGCCAAACAAATGACAAAGTTAACAACTAGCTGGTGAGCAGGAGCATTTAGCAGCTGAAAAGCCAAAGATGTTCGTTCAGGAGTGGGTAGAGACTGAAAATACTGACACAAGAGAGGACTGGACTCATGATGTGGCCAAAGACCTTACTTGAAAAAGTTGATATTGCTGCTCTGTATAGTAACTGCTGGATATGAAAATAAGTTAATTATCTGGTGATATCTGTCACTGATGTTTGAGAAGGAGTTTCTGGTGTAAAGGTTAAACTGAATACATATTCAGCCAATTAATGTCTATACATCCAGTTCTTCTCCTAATATTTGATAGTTTCACAATCTTAAGCTTCGATAAATGTTTAAATACAGGAATCTGAACATCACCCTGTTGTGTGAAAATGTGAAACGCTGCTCTACATTATACCATATTCTCAAGGTCAATCATGAATGTTTCCTCTCTGTCTCTTTCTTCTTTGTTTCTAGTGAAGAAAGGGAAAACCACGCTGAAAAATCATAGTTAATACATACTGTACTTCTTAATGTTTTATCGAGATGTATTTTTAAGAACACACCTGTTTGTGCGTATGTGTTTGTTCTCACATACGCACATCTATGTTTTCTGTTGTTTTTTTTATAACCATTTATCTATTAAGGAGATATTCTGTTTGAAGTCATGAAAAGCTTCGAGTTCGTGTGTGTGTGTGTGTGTGTGTGTGTGTGTGTGTGTGTTCAGTTTGAGTACGTGTGAAATGAACTTCTCGCCTCCAGGGAGAGGTAGCCTGCTGACAGAGATTAGTTTACATCATCCCCTTTTCAATCTTCTCTCCATTGCTGTAGCATTGCACTTTCTGTTGTAACACACGCGCACGCACACACACACACACACGCGCACGCACGCACACACACACACACACACTTGGAGTTAAGAAAGAGGTGAGGCCGATACAGTCGGATTTGGTATACATTTTCCACTGATATTTTTGTGTTGTCTCATGCTCTTGTTAGAGCATAAAAAGACAACATCCCTCAGTAAAGGATTTTGGGCCTGTAAGAGATTCTGTAAGAGAAAATCAGCTGAAGGATCAAATAACAACTGGAAAGACAAACAGAGATACATGAGCAAGAGAAAGGAGAGAGAAAGAAGGAAGGTTGTTAGGGAGACGGAGCGTAGCAAGACGATTAAGAGAAATCCTGCTAGGTTTTTCTTTTTTTTTTTAAATCATGCCTTTATATCCATGTAGACAAACTTTAGTGCAGCTTAATGCATATGTGCGGCTGCTTTGTGGAGAAAAATCAATTTGTGAATATGGTTCATTGCAAACATGTATGCCACTGTGCGTGTGTGTATACGCGCAGATGAAGGACACACCTCGTATATAGATGAAACACTGTTGAAACATTAACAAGTTCAGCTGAAATTAAAACAGATGGAGCACACGGAGTTCCCGTCTGATTTGTAGAGTAGCTGTCGAGAGCTATTGATCTCTGATTAGCCGATTCATCACGGAATACAAATTCACTGCCTCTCAGCTACAACACTGCAGAACTGCACTGCTTCATACTTTATACCAAGTCCACTCGGAAAAGCTGCATTTTCATTTTTTATGCCATATGATATTTTGCACTAGTTAAATGTTCTGCACTCATATAGCGCTTTTCTACCTAGGCTGGTACTCAAAGCGCTTTACACTGCTTCTCATTCACCCATTCACACACCGATGGCAGAGCTGACACACCGGAGGCAATTTGGGGTTCAGTATCTTGCCCAAGGACACTTCGACATATGACAGGAGGAGCCAGGAATCGAACCACCGATCCTACGATTGGCAGGCGACTGCTCTACCTGCTGAGCCACAGCCGCCCGTAGTTCCCATGATTTTTGGCAGCTGAGCCTTTACTGTCAAGTCAAGCGCTCCCAATCCCTCATTACAGGTTGCACACTAGTATGTGTGTGAGCAGTTGAACCAAATAATGATGTTTCTTTTCCCTTTTTCAGATTTTTTCCTCTCCATTCCTGTAGCTATTTTATGGTGCACAATAAGCAATTCAAGAGCTGGTGAGGCATTTAACTCCAAACTACAAAGAAAAGCTATGGAGCCAAAATCAGGAGATTACCAGAGTCTGTAGGCTTCATCCTCTGGAGACGCTGAATCCAATAGTTATGATATTTCAGTCCCTAATACTAGTCGGATCTGTACGAACAGTTTATGAACAGATGATGTGGGAGGCGAAATTGAAGCTTACAGAGTTTTGGACCCCGCACAGCTGCACAGTTTGTCTCCACTAGCAGCTTGTTTGAGCAAAAAATGAGCATATTTCACCCAACACTTTCAGTATATCATCATTTGAACCTACTCTCAGCTGGCAGTTTGTTACCCAGCTCATTTGTGGCCGTGTAATCCACTACTTGGGAGAAGAGCCCTGGATGCTTCCCATAGAAAATTCTGCACACAGCTCTTTATTGGAAGTGGGAAAGATAACCAGATGTGCATTTGTCAAACCAACCATTTAGTCTTGTACCTTTTTAAAAAAGCACACTATTCAGATAAAGCGCAACTCTTTCCTAAGGATCCAAGAATGTCTCTCATGCAGTGAATGAAACAGTCAAAAATTAATCTGCAGTATTTAAGATCATAATGCCAGGGACTCATCTATCAATTTGTGTCTGTACTTTGAGATTTGTAATTAAAACATGTGGTTAAAGTGCACATTCTCAGACTCAATCAATCATAGTACATTTTTAAACATTTGGGTTTCAACATGGAGAAAAAAAGCAGTGCACCATAGTACTGGGACTAAGAAGTGTTATGTAAATGAAAATAGCCATGTTAAGTTATTTGCTACACACACACACACACACACACACACACACACACACACACACGCGCGCGCTCTGCCAGGCAAAGGAAGAAAAAAGTCAGATTTTTTTAAATGTGTTTTAAAATCTACATAATCTAAAAACACATTTAGATACTGTAGCTGCGGCTCAGGTAATGTGTCAAAAGCAAATACACAACAAGAACAGGCAGTAATTTTAGTGTCTGGGCAAAAGGACAGAAGCAAGACAGCAGTGACAGCACTGAAGAAAAATTAATTACAGACAATGTGAGCAATATGGACAGTGACTGTGAATGTTATCGATCTGTGCTGCTCATTTAAATTAGAGCTTCAGCCTGAAATGCCGTCACTAACTTCAGCGCAGTAGAGAAGGTTACAAACTATCAGACAAAAATAACTTCATCTATTTCATTCATGGAAATTTTTTTTTTTTAATCTCTAAATGTGAGATGGTTCAGAAGTATTCCCTGCAGAGGTACTCTTTAATGATCAGAGCAGGGGAGATAATCAATTGCAGTCTGCACACACACACTCACCTTTAACGCTTTTGGAATATAACTATCCCAACCCTGCCCCAGCGCAAAGCCCGGACTCACCTGAGCTTCATAAAGCACCCTGGATGACCGTGTCTTTGAACAAAAGTAGATTATGCATGTGTGTGTGTAGCACTGGGCCTTTCAGTGTGAGACAAAGCCCTGCAGAGACACACACTGCACTTCCACTTTCGCAGCAACAGGGTGGTAATGGAACAGAGGTGACTTTATTCCATCTCTTGCTGCTGATCAAAGGCTCTTTCACTTCTCTTCCCTCTTAAAGCCCAAGTCCAGCCCTTCCTGCATGTCTGTTTTCTGTCCTTCCTCTCTGTCACTCTTCCATCTCTTTCACCAACAGCAGTCGCACACAAATTTATTATCTCGGTGCAGAGCCACAAAAGAGCTGCTGTGTGTGTCTGTGCCTATGAACACATTTCTCAACAAGACATTTACTGATAATGACAACTTGAATCAAAAGTCAAACACGTTCCATTTTTCCTATTATGTATTTCCTACCTTATTGTAATAAGACAAAGCAATTTCCCTATGGGATTAATAATGTTTTCTGAATATTGCAAAATTGCAACAAACCAAGTTCTCAAAATTCCTTTATGAGAGAGGAAAAAAAAATAACATTCAGGACTTTTTCTAATCAGTCTGTGGTACCATATCTTCAGCACACTTGCTGAAACTCCTGTGAATCTGTATTCATTTTCTTGTGAACACACAGTTCAGCAAAAACTCCATACAGCAGATAAGATATTCAGAACAGCCAGAATGACTTATGTTTCATCAGAACATAACTTTAAATCATTTGTATGAGCTATAAATCCAGACAATGGAACAAAAACCTGGACGTCAACAGCTGTCAAAAAAAACACCTCACTGTAGACTGGTAAAACACTGAAGCACAGCGTTGTGTCTGCACGCCTATGGTTTGCTCAGGTAGACAAGCCAGAAATCTGCTGGAAGAATGTTTCGTGAACAGAGGAGAACAGAAGTAGAACATTTTGGCTTAAATGAGAAGTGTTGGTTTGGTGACAACCAAACACTGGATTCCAGCACATTTCATCTACAGCCGTTTTCAGACTAAACTCGTCTCGACGTTATCCACAAGGTGTGAGTGTCCCACCCAACCTGCTCACTACAATAAAGTCACTGTAATGTCAAATTTTACCCATGTGTGAATACAACAAGTCAGCAATTGTGCAGAGGATTCACAGCAAGTGTGAGTGTCGACGTTTCCATCATGACACTGATGCTGCTTCGATTTGCTGAAAACAAGCCACTGATTTCCACAGCATCCTTTTAGTGCCACGTTGTGCCTCCTGCACGCTCTACCTAGGCGCCATCCCTCTAAGCAAAAAGAGTATTTCTAGCAGAACACAACACGTCCAACTCAGACAACCCCTGTTGTGTGCTGCGTGTGTTAAAGGGCAACTGTGGACAGAACTGAGCACATGAGAAGAAAAGCTTGAAAACACAACGGTGCCAGTTGATTTGTGCATGTTTTCCGGCCTCTGGTCCGAGGAGTCCACGGTCATTAATAGAAATATAACTTCGGACTTAAACAAGCAAATACAAATATACTAAGCATCAAGAAATCTATACAAGAACAGAGGCTCAGCACAAACTGTGCAGTTGTGTTTGATCACTTTCAGAGCTGCTCTCAGTAGAAACAAAAGATTAATTCCTTTCCTAAACCTTTACAAAACTCTTTGTTTGACAATATACAGCAAATGCACAGGTATAACTGGGCCGTGCCATCATTTTAAGTGTACATTTGAAAAGTCAAATACACGTCAGAAATTACAGAAGGACACGACAACAGAAAATGTTCAATTTCCTCTGAAGAGAAAGCGGAGAAGAGACGGTAACAGCAACTTAGCGACACAGGGTACAGATACATGTATGTGAAATATCAAGTCACAAACAAGCAGTTATTGTAATACACTATTCTCACTGATAATGAAGCATGCACACTCACTCATTTCCCCTCATTGACAGCATCAGGAATAAAAATGTGTTTTTTTTTGTTAAATACAATGATTCGGATTCTGACAACAGCTTACAGCCAAATCTTTCATAATTGCTGCCAGGCCACTTACGTCAGGGCACAATCTGTGTTTTCATTAAAAAGAGCAGAGCTGGAGTACAAAGTAGGATTTTTAGATGTATGAGCCTGCTCTTGTTGCAGGAGCCAAAGACAGTATTACAAAACCAACGGAGGAGTGTGGCGCCCTTCCCAAGATTGGAGTAAACACTCCAAATCTGAGGAAATGGCTCACACACACGCCCGCACATAGACACACAATGTCATAGCAGGCCATCAATATCAAAAAATGGATTATGTTTCAGAGGTACTGTTTCCAATTCATTGGCTGAATCTTTTGTCCGTCTGGTCTGAGCAATGACTGATCTTCACTGTTAGACAGTTAATGAAAACACAAAATAGACTGCAGAGCACGTCGCACGAGCACGGTGTGTGTGTGTGTGTGTGTGTGTGTGTGGAAAAAAAATGCAGAATATTTCATATATTTCATAGCTGAAGGACAATGATTGTACCAGAGAGTAATAATTAAAATGTAAAACATTCACCCTCATCATTTCCACACACACACACATCCATTGTACATGCATGTGCACATACATTCCAGCACAAACACGCGCGCCTGCGCCCATCATTTATATTCCAGTGTTCTCTTAAACAAAACTACTCTTCATTAAAGAACTCCTAACCGCTCTACGAGGAGATAAAGGGTAATTACGTAGCTATCGTCAATTCAAACGGGTCTCTTTTTCTCCGAGCGCAGGGACCATAGATAAGGCTGCTTAATTAACTTAAGTGCTTCTGTACCATCACCTTTCATGCAGGGACCCTCTAACCGCTGATGGAAGTGCAGAAAAGGCTTGATTATACGGACATATTAAATCATTGGTATTGTCACATCTGGTCAGTTCCACTGTTAAAGTTTAGAGTTCAAACCATTCATGGGAGTCTTTCCCCTTTTGTATGGAACAGACTTGGACCAAAGAGCATATGAAAACCATGTTTCAAAGGAGCTGGTGAGGGAGTCGCTAAAAGAAATGCTTGAAAGTCAATAACAGAACTCTGAACACTGCAGAAAATTGGCTTCCATGGGATTTTTGCTTTTATCAGATTTCTGGATTCCAAAAATCTTCCAGCTTCAACATGAAGTTCTCTAAGCCGCATTAACAGTGCAGAATTCAGCACTGATCACGCAAAGGAGGGTCTCCTGGGATATCCGCATGTAGCACAGGGTCGTCTGGCCTAGCAGCGACCCTGGTAAAGGTATGTGTCTTGTTTAAGGCCAGGCTACTGACAGGGAGCTTCAACCCTTGTTTAATATGCTCTGATGCTCTATTTTGCAGGTACACACACAGAGATTGGACCACTTACTGTTGTGACCTGTTGATTAAGCTTTATCACTACAACAGGTCATTTCAGCTTTACAATTCACACTGCAATACAAAAGTGTAGAGGTCGTCCTTAAACCCTAAGCCTTACTATTATTATTCATACCTACACGTCCATCACACTTGTATAGACAAATTCTACATCACCATATCCTAGTAAGGCTCATTGTTTTTCGTGATTTTATTTTAGAACGAACACAGTGAGGTGCAGTGAAAGGATTATTCAAATATCTATGGCATCTATGATGACATTTTGATCACATCATTGTTTATGAGGAAACAACCCCAATATGTCAACATGATGAGAGTTAGGAAACCAAAAATGCTTTAGTTAGGAGTTAGGAGAAGAGTTGTGCAATATGCTTTCACTTTGACACATTTATTTTCCAAAATAATGACTGCTACTGTATATTGTCACATTTCTGCAACAGGTTTTGCAATTTTACTGTGTGTGATTTTCTGTGACTATAACTAAATTTGTGCCATACAATAAAAAAAAACATGGTTTACAACGACTCTTTTGGTGTTCAGACTGCAAACGAATTTCATCTATGAGAGCGTAAATTAAAGGAATATTGTAGTTGAACCTAAAATAGAGAATATAAAGTTATACCTAAGACTTCAACAAACAGTAAGTCTGAAGTAAGGGTGGGTGATACAGCCCCAATATCACAAAATTTCAAGGGAATTTGCAACAACATTCATGAAGATATAGAAAAAAATAAATGTTTTATCAGTGATTGCAGCTTGCAGGCAGCAACATTTACCAGTGCAAACAAAATGAAGGGCATTTTCCATCCTCTTCCTGTGAGCTACTGTCCTTGACTGCATTTATGTGTGTTTAAGTAACCAGGTTACTCAGAGAGAGCAGCTTTCTCAAGTAGTTTGCTGAAAATTCTCCTCCATCTCAGACTTATTTTAGAAGCATGGCTCAAAGATTTTAACTGTATAGTGACAGAAAATGCTGCTTTTTGACTTTCTTCTTCCTTTTTTTTGTTTGTTGTGTTGGTGTAGCTGCAGAGTGACAGTGCGGGGGGCAGAGAGGGAAAGAAAGTGGAGCGAGACACAGCTCATACACAGTGCAAACTGAAAGAAATTCACTGCAGATAGCGACTTATTTAGATTTCTACAAGGCACTTCTGTGCTTTATTTAGTTTTACTTTCAATCTGACTTTAGATTTAAAAATGAGGCGGCGGCGCTCCATAATGATCTCAACAGCATTCAGCCATCTGCAGCCTTGTTATGCACATGCACTCTCCAGGATAAATCTACCTGGAGAAAACAACCATACTATTGTTTTAGATACTAAATCATCATCGCAGGCTGACATGCTGCTCTCAGTAAGTGTGTCTACCTACTGTATGCTTTCAGTATGTATGGCATCATCTTAGGTACCAAACCTGCCAGAATCACTGTGAAACTTACAGTCAGAGCCTACAGTATGTGAGCTGGTACATGGGACAAAGAGCAGCTATGTAGCATCCTATATAAGTCCAATATAGATTATATAGATTATATAAATTGATATCATGATTCATTTCATAGTTACGATTTTTTAATCAACTATGGTCAGTGAATAGATCTAGATAGCTCCGTAGATTCATGATTCAAGCGGTGTGTATGCTGAAAGACAAAAAAAATTCTTGTGCATTTTTTTCATCAAACTTATAAATACGCATGCAAACCTGATTCTGTTTTATGTTAGTCAATCATTGTCAGGGTCGTAACTTCTGCCACCGTTCAGCAGCACAATGCCACCGAATCCGCATTGTGGAGGTTAGAATCATTCAGGGTCAAAACTCAGTTTAGTTGACCTTGGGCCACAAAACCAATGTGGAGCGCAGCTGCTGCTGCTCTCTCTTTCAGAAATAATGGTTTTTCCAGTCTACGCAATGTTGCACTGACGTTTGTGGTCTAAAAGCTCACACAGTGTAGTTGTTAGGTATATTTTTGAACTCTGGAGAGACCCACACTAAAGTGCTTTACCCCTGCTTCCAGTCTTTATGCTAAAGTTAAGTTAATTGCCCCCAGGCTCCTGCTCCATACTTTGTAGAAGTGAACAGACATATTTCCCAAAGCGTTCATCTTTGCCTTTAACCAATGAGAATTATTTGAAAACATTATTTCTCCAGACTGTGGTATAATGAGGGTGCAACAAACTAGTGGATAGATGTACTGTGCGTGCCAAAGAAAAACATTGCACTTTGTACTTGTAAGAAGAAAAAAAAATATCTGGAAAAGTCAAAATCCTATTAAGCTGAGAGCTGTGTTTGCAGTTCTGGACCCATTTGATAATATTCCTACCCTAATTAAATTTCTCGCTCATGTCAAGCTGTTCGGCTTTACTTTGGTCAATCTAATTTGAATCTTTTCTAACATACCCCTTTGTGTAAACCCTTTCTTTGTATTCCCTTAATTTGATATCTTCCTTTCTTTCTATAGTCTTAAAAAACAAGTGGGATGATAGATGGCCTCAGTCTGTTTTATTAACTCTGACTCAACTCATCTTTTCTCCACCTCTCCCTTGTCATCCCCATCTTTTAGCATCTCAATTCCTTATGCGCTTTCTCTCGTTCCATTATTCATTGTGCATATCAGTGATCGCACTCAAGGCTATTCCTTTTGTCTCTTTTTTTTCTCCCTCTCTCTTTCACTGTCTGTTACTTTCCAATTCAGATGAATTCAGATGAATTAACTGCAGAGGATCTCATAACTCCTCTGCCATTCTCCCACCATTATGTCGCCTTCCTGCCCTCCCACTTTTACTCCCTCCTTCCTTTAATCCTCCTTTCATCTTTTCCTCAACACACCATGTACCTCCCTCTGCCCAACTGCCTTTCTACCGCTGTTTTCCACCCCCTTACTTCCCTCTCATCCTTAATCTTTCCTCAGCCTTTCCCCTGTCTCTACATCCGACCCTCGTTCTCTTCCCTACTAGCATTCTTCTCATCCACCCACACTCTACCTTCCATTAGACTCTCTGTGTGTGTGTGTTAATGTTGTTTGTATATGAACCATTGTGTGCATGAGTGCATGTTTTTTTTTCTCCGGGGCAAGATGTTCATTACTGCGGAGGTTAGAATGATGACGATGGTGATAAAGATTAAAAAAAAGTCAACAGAAAGATACTGATCAAGCATGTCCCAATAGCAATGTGTGTGCATGTGTGATGTGAGTGGTCCCCCTAAAGGACAGATTTTAGAGCAGTGTCTTTTTAAAGTCCCTCAAAATGTACAGAACAGAGGAGTTTGCGATTTTTGTTTAGTGAGTGCTGCTGTTAATTGGAGTTGCTCCAGGCTTTCCTCGGGCTATTGGGAAGTGTGCATAAATGTGTAACTGTGCATTTGCCTCTGTGTGTGTGTGTGTGTGTGTCAGGGTAGCTGATACAGAGACACGAGACATAAGGTTTAAGCTTCCACAGAGAGGACAGAGATGGAAATTAGCAGAGCTGCTGCCACAAGCGTTTGCACGCGAAGTGACAGCAATGTTAGGAAGCTTGCAGCAGTAGAAATTAAATTAGGTTGCAGGAATCAAACATATAATGGCGAAAAGCAAACCGAAGAACATCGGAAGCACTGAGCGGCAGCAGCTTACAGGGTGAGGAGGGTAAGCGTGTGTCACTGTTTGTTGGTGCTTTTTTTTTATGTGTTCATATAAATGCATCAGCAGTTACATGCTATTAAGTCCCCGCTATTAGGTTTTCACTGGCAGCAGGTCTCATGTCACTTTTACTGCTGCAGGAATGAAAACAAATGTATGGGTGGTGAGCAAAGGATGTCCACTGATGTCCACTTACTGTAACACAGCCAGACAGAGCTAATTAAATCCTGATGCTGTAAGAGGGAGATGTAGCTGACGATATGCGTATGTGTTTTTGTGTGTGCTGCATCAAACATTAACTATTTCTGTACTGAGACCCTTCTATAGTTTAATCTTTTACATGCATACACACCCATAAGCTCCTTCTTCACTAGTACACATTTTATCTTTAAACAAAGTTTTTCTGTTCTATTATTTACACTCCCCTGGCCCAATCCTCAGGGAAAATTAATGTACAAGATTGCAGAAATTGTTTTCATTATCCATCCCTAAGGTCTAAAATGAATTAAGCATAAAAGATTTCATGTAGTCTGTTCCCTTTTCATTGAGTTTGCAAGTTAATTCCGCTTTGAGAATTGGTCTTTTTTTGTGAAATGAAAATTATTACTAAGCATCGTCTGGCAGACTCACGAAAGAGCTGGCTTAGGTTTAGCAGTCCCAAGAAAAGAATATCTCACTATGTATATTTCTTTATTACATTTGTTTGTGTTTCCACTTAAAGTAAATTTATATTAGAATATTATTTTATTTATTAATCTATCAAAGCATTTTTTGGAATACTACCTCATGGAAAGAAAACTATACTAGTTTTACCATTTACCCTTATTTTACATTGACCAATGTCCCATTAAAAAGATGCATATAAAGACAAAGTGAACATTACTGTGAAAACTTTAATAAGCACATGATCTGTTCACAATGGGAAAACAGACCGTGATACACAATATGGTACCATGAAAGGGAGGAAATGATGTGGCATTGTCATCATACTTTTGGTTATTGTCATATCTGAATACACATAAATGCACTCCCATCAGTCATGTCTCTACAGTTATCGTCCCCATCTAGTACACAAACGTGTAAGATATTTTCTAGTGACACAGACAGAACTGCCTTAAGCTCCAGGCACAGGCTGAACTATATTTCAATATTTTTTTCCTCTAAGTTTCTAAAAATACAGATCACACGGCTGAATTTCAGAAAAGGAAGGAAGACATCTGCAATACAGATGTGTAGTATTCTGGGTATTGCATAGAAATAGACGTAAAAGTAAACAATAATACTAACTATTTAATGTGTTTAATGTGAAGTTTTGTTTGCTTCTCCGTTTCTGTTTCATTTACTTTTTCCTCTTCCTTCACTTCTCAGAATCAATTGAGAGCTTCAGCTCTGAAGTTCACGTTTTCTCTACTCACCCTCTTGGTGCCATTTTCAATTAACAAACCTTCTGTTCCCAATAAAAACTGAATTGTGATGAACTGGGCACATTTTAAAGGATCCAAAAGTGAAGGGCTGATGGAACAGTTGACGAGGGGCCTGATGCATGAAAGCAATTTACTAGTGAACAGTTTGGAAATGGTGCCAGTGTCATGTTTCACAAATGACAGCTGCTTGAAATGTGCTGATGAATTTGCCAGTTCTGCAGACGTCTAGCAAGTACATGCACGGGTCCGTATCGCATTTAATTTGATCAACCCTTTTAGTTCCAGGACGAAATCTGGAGTTTGTACTACTTCAATTCCATCTGCTTCAAAGATGGATGTACTGCACATTTTTTAATTCAGAATAATCAGGACTGTTTAAAGATTTATTTGATATGGTTAGCTAAATAAATAGCATTCAAGACTTATGATGGGCCGTACTCTGACTGTAAAGTAGAAACACCTAGCATAGAGGTGTTTCTGTTATTTAGCCAACCGTCATTGATATAAATGGTTGGACAATAAATAAATCTGAAAATGATCATTATTACAGTTTTGGCCTTTCACCCTCCTCTCGTTGTGCGTCTAAGGCTTCTTGAGCTTGTATGCAAATTAATAAGTGTGAATGCCTGCTTGACTGGATCAGGATGCAGACTCATCTGTATTTACCAGATTCTTTACCATCTGGTTATCAGTGTTGCTTCCCTTTACTCTAGTGAGCTGGAACGTTACAATCATACAGTTAATATTTCATCTAAAAGAGACAAAAGTATTAAAACCACCATGAGTGTGGAAATATTATTTTACAACTGTTGCGTTGCATTCCAGTACATCACATTAGTTTTAGCTAGGGGTACCTAATAAAAAGGAAGCGCTTATATACACACGTATAATTTTGTTTTACTTTGAAAAAACATTTTAATGAATTGTATCAGAATTCTGAATTCAACAGGATTGTTCGTATTATAATAATAATCCAGTTGATAAGTGGTTTCAGGGGAGAATTACAGGAACAGAAGCCTCATAATCAGAGAATAACTACTAATAATGCTCAAATCTTGCTCATGCTCGCATGATTATTTGACTGTCATAACAACCCAGAGAGCCAACACGTCGACCTGATGGCTTTTGTTGCTAAAGACCAGCGTTACTCATACGTTGACTGACAAAGAGAAAGATCAATCAACGCCTGTGCCGGCGTCACTCAGACAGTGGACGGGAAGCTGGTGTTCTGCTGGGACTGACTGCAACAAAATATGTCAAAATGATCAAATGATCTCATGTCACAAATGACACGTCGAAATTTTGATGGAACGAGGTCTTACAGGGTAAGTAAAGCAATGTTTCTCATATTTCACCAGTGTGCAGAGCATCAAGCTGTTGCCTTACTGCTGCACAACACAACAACTCAAGTTTCCCTGTCAACCAAACAGGAAAACGTGCAACAGGAAAACAGGCATAATTCATAATAGCATAATAGCTTCACTGATTGTATGATAGGCAATCATATAAACAAATCCCGCTTTCCTCCCTGCAGCTTTACTGTAAGTCAACTAATCAAAACAGATGTAATCAACAACAGAATGAGGCCCAGTGGAAAACTACAAATGCTAAACTCAGTTGTTGAACCACGGCATCATGTGTTTAGACAGTTCTATTGACTGCACGTGCAGGAACGGAGCACAGTGGCAAAGAGTCATGCTGAGAGCAGCACAGTGACATTTTCTAGGTGAGAATCAAGGAGAATAACCAATTTTGCTCTAAACGTGCGATTTATCCACATTCACGTTGCGCCATGCTGTCAATCTGCCTCACAATGGATTTCTTCCCGTGTGATTGTGATGATTGCCGTTTGTGCAGAACGGTGGACCTTGAGTGCTCGAGCTCTTTGAATCGCAAACAGATCAAAGCCTGACACTAACACTGATGTTTTAGATGATTGAAATATTTTCTCCTAATAATCGTCTTTATACCAACGCTGCACACAAAATATCCTGATGTGACAAGACGCAAGGCAGTTCTACATCTAGTCATTATTACAATCACGCTAATAATAACACTAAACAGAATGTGCCCAGAAATACAAAGTACATCATCCGCTGCTGTTTTTTTAACCGTGTCCTAGCATTTAAAGGTTAGATTTTTCATTTAAAGGGGTGTGCAAAAGAACAGTAAAAATCAAAGGAAGAAAAATGAAATCAGAACAAATGACACACTAAGGAATTACTCTGAAGAGCGTAAAATGTGTGCAATGCGAGGAATTATCAGTGAACTGTGATTCTGTGGAGAACGTCCAGACATCAGTGATTGTGCTATGATTGCAGCCCATGTCTAGTTAGGTTTTTTTTTTTTGTATAATTATCCCATCCCCCCGCCTCAGTGAAGTGGGGCAACAGAGGAAGGATCCGCTCTTCCACAGCAAACAGGTGTTCACAAAGCACTCAGAAGCTGCAGAAGTAGAATTACAAAAGGATAAAAATAATCACAAAGTTAAACAACACAAATGTGTTGAGGGAAACCTAAAAAAAGAAACACTGACCTGTTAGCAAATCAGCCATCCAGCTGTTAAAGAGAATCATTAATATTCATTCACGGTTGTGTTTTGTCCACAAGTTCAATATTCACTCTCCTTTAATCTCTGTCTATGGTTCCCACCATCTCCTGATGAGATTAAATGTCTGTTCAGCTGCTAAATGCTCCACGATGTCGATCAGATAGGAAACAACTTTGTGTGTTTGTCGTTTGGTCCTGAGCAGGTAGTGCACACTGGGTTCATCGGGGGACTTTTTGCTGGAAACAGCTGCTTGCTGATGATGAGAGCGATGATAATGAATCAGAAGCAGCAGAAATCAAAACAAAAAGAGCTGGAAAAATGCTAAAAGGCTCAACAGGGTGGTGAGTTTGCTGTTACAGGCGACGTCTTTCATATTACACACAGTCGTTTAAGCTGTTTTTAATATAAAATATTTACTCCTGCAGTTTTAATACATATTGACAGTAATATGTTTGAGGAGAGAAGTGTTTTAAGTGTGAGCTAGTAATTAATGTAGCTTACTGTTAAAGAGTTCACTGGATGTTTGATATAAACAAGCCCACAGACCGTTTCTCATCGCCACACGTCAGTGTGAAGCATATCTGCTTTCATGCGCAGGAACAGTGTCAGTGTCTGTAGCGTGATCCATTATAAAAACAATACGCTTTTAAATCAATAAGATAAAAATCTTCAGACAGTGTGTCTGTCTGCCCTATTGACAAACAGATAAATCACATTTGCAACAGATTATATTGAATTAACCTTGGTATGCGTTTCATCGCTTAGGTCGTCTGTGTGCCTCTGGAAGTGACCATTAAGAAGAAAAAACTAAGCCTAATCTCTGCTCATCTCCTGCTATGTAGTAAAGGACAAGACTTTAAGAGGGAGGAGAAGGCAGATAAAGTCTATATTAGAGATGTACTACAGCGGCTGTTTATGAGACATCTGAGTATCCGTAACATCTCTTCTGTGTCAGGGTCAGAGGCTGTGAGGATACACAGCAGGAAAACGTGTCTTTAGACTCTTTCATATTAAAAGGTCCCTCGATTTCACTGTGTTATCACTCTCACCAACCACTGACACTTGCGGTCTCCGGCGAAAATGGCAAATTTTTCCTTTCTACAGGTTGAAAAATGTCATGCACCAGTTCACTGGAAAGCAATTTAAAGCTGTAGAGGCAAACCTGACCTGAAACCTTCCATATACTCGCAAATAAACGCATGCGAGGCTCAGTGGGGTTTCTGTTTGGATGGTGCAGGCTGCGTTCGTCTTTTATTGCTGCAATTATAATCTGCTATCAACTGATTTTGGAGTGATATATCTATGACAAGAGTCCATAAAATATTTAATACTGTTTTCTGACCACTTTCAATCACTGACACAGCACACACGCACACGCACACGCACACACACACACACACACACGTTGAGCCCAGCCCAGAGAAGATTACTTTTACTTCACTGTAGAAATCAATGAAAGCACTCCATTGCTCAATTTAATGCCCACACCTTCCCAACATACTCAGATGCACATGCACGCACACACACACTCCCCATATACACACAGACACACACACACCTGTAGATGATAGTCAGGTTCAACAGGATTACATGTGGATTGGAAATATTCTATTGCCCCCCTCTGGTGACAACAGACACAGAATGAATTAATTTTCTCTCATTGTCCATCTCTATCTCACACACACACACACACACACACACACACACACACACACACACACACACACAGTTATTGTCTTATTTACAGTAAATCAGAATTCTCCCAACTCTCTCTCACTTTTTTTATTTCGCTCCACCACTTCTTCCATTCTCTGCCCTTTCCCACGCTGTGTATAGCAGGTCATGTGGTGTGCTGAAGTCACTGCAGGTTACCAATGAGTTTGTGTGTGTGTGTGTGTGTCACAACCACTGAGCCAGAGTAATGGATTTGTTCAACCGTCCGTTGCAGTTCTTTTGCCACTGAATGATCCAGCAAACTGGTCAGAATCACCAATCACACACTCACACACACACACACACACACACACACACACACACACACAGAGTCATTTTTCATACAACATGAACACAAAGTTTACACATAGCATATATTGGTGATTTAGAGTCACTCGGTAGATCACTATCAGATAATTAGCTGTGTGAAAATGTGAGAAGAGCAGTGGAAACGTTCTGTTGCTCGATTCAAACTCTTTCCAGCTGTTGTAGAAATTGAAACGCTTCTGTCTCCAAGCTGCATACAAACCCCTCCAGTGCTGAACTAAAGCCAAAAACAACACTTAACCCTTAAGTTTTACATACAACAGCAGGAGTGGGAATGTTTTTATGATTTCAGGATTCAAATCCAAATCGATTCTCAAACTACTGTTGCTTCATTAAAAACAAAAGGAGGTCATGTTATTTGGGCTCCTACTGCAGTTCACTGACTAATGAGACATAACAGACAGTCGAGCTAACTGGTCTGGAGGAGGCTCATTGTCTGACTAACACGACAGAGCAGTGTGGTGTGGTTAATACTGTGTCTCCAGCTGTGAGCAGCAGCCTCTCTCCTGTAATGTTAGAACCAGTTAAAGCCGTTAACATCGAAAATACTGTACAGGGATCTTAAAATGAAACAGACACTAGGCCAAGTTTTTTTTCTTCACTCCACCAGAGCTGGCTGGGTCTTTGCAGTGTGCAGTGCTTCAGTGTGCGTTGGAGCCGGTCTCGTTTGTTCGTTTCAGAGGTCGCCGCTCCACGAGGCGGAAAGCTACTGTAATTATTAATTGGTTTCGCTGTGCTGAGTTCTGGTCTTGTAGTTCTATCACGCTGAGGCAGCTGACTGGGGGCTAGTATGAACAGTACCGGACACCCAAAAGCATGCATGTTGGCATCATCATCTAGCAGCATCTAAGCATCCAACCATCCATTCATGAGAGTGAGAAGACAAGGCCAGCCTACCTCTCCTAAAGGAAAGTCTCTCATTTAGCTAACTTCCTTTGTTTCCAGTGAAGTTACACTTCAAACTAAGCATTAATACAGCAGCCGTCCTGTATCCAGTCAGCATGAGACTCATGAACTGTCACAGTTTAAATACAGACACATAGTGAAAAGACAAGACAAAGAGAGGAAAAAAAAAAAAAGACTTTGCATAGACACCACTTCTATCACTGCCACCGCCTCTATAGTCAGTGTCCTCTCACTGACTCTCCACTGATCACAGAACCTCCATTCATTCTGCAAAAAAACAGCTCATTTGGCCGAGAGCGCCACTCTGCAGTCACAACACTGCTTCACTTATGATCCCTGATCGCTGGAGTGTAACCTGACAAAACAGGTACAAATAATCCACATCAAGATTTTCCAAATGTCAGAGGTGGTGATTGACATTTAATATAACAGTTTTTAAACCTTTATGTTTGCGGCAGCAAGTGCACAAAGACACTAGGCAAAGCTATTAGAGTTTTAATTAGTTTTCCATTTAAAAGTGATGGTTATGATATTGTGTTAGCATGTCCTGCAGAGGTTACCAGATTTATATTCTCCTCTGCTGCTGGTACTCTATTAATTCCCAGTGCATGCAAGGTCACAGAACACTATTCTAAGGGATTATGCCCATATCTGAATTGCCTCCATGTCTGTTCTTGATGAATATTTGGTACCAGCATATGAGAACATGGCTGAATATGTAATGTATTCCATTTGCAGTGCAGAATTTGATGTGTGTGTGTGTGTGTGTGTGTGTGTCTGCGCGTAAGAGTGAGATGGGGAGAGTCAGCGTGCAGGCCTGTTTGACTTGTTTGTTTCTGATGTAGATGAGTAGGTGTTACATTAAAGACATTGCCCGCTTCACTCACTCTTTCTCTCAGCTCCACTCAAACATGTCACAACATATTATATCTCTGCTCTTCCTGTGTCTGTGTGCTTTGCTTGTAAGTCGAAAAAAAAAAAAAAAAAAAAAACGAGCAAGAGAAAGCCTCTTGGAGTCAGCGTTATCTAGAGAAAAATATGTGAGAGCAAGACGCACGCACAAAGAAACACACATTTGACATGTGCACATTAATCCAGGCAAAGACAAAAAGTACAGTATATAAAATACTGGCAGCAAACAGGCAGCAAAATGAAACCTACTTTACATTTAAGTGCATTTGAGAGTAACTTTTCCCTCACTAAAACAGATTATTTTTAATCAGGTAGAACTATTTGTTATTGAGCCTCAAGTAGCCAGTGCAGAAGATGCAAACAAACATATGAGTTAGGTTGACAATATACTGACTTCTTTTTGAACTGCTGACTGCAGTGTTGGAAGACACATACATTTATATGACTGAGATCTGCAATAGAATCTGTCATAGAAAAGTCAACAGCATTCAGGTTACAATTGTTAAACACTTCGCACCAGTCTTTCCCCAGGCTTGTTTAAAATCGACTTGACTGCTTTAAAAGTGAGTTCAAAGCTCAGCTGGAAGGCTAAAATTTTAATCTGTAAGCCTCAAAACACTCTGAAGATAATGTGTGTTGACTGTCCAAGGTGACCTGCAGTCCAGCGCAGAGTTTCCACAACGCTGAAAACCCATCGCCACGGCCAAAACGGGGGTTATTATTTGGCTTTAAATCTTGTGATGTGTTCCAAGCTTCAAACGGAAAATCTATGCTTGAACAAATCTTAGTGACACATTTTCTCTTCTCCTCTGGTTCTTGCACAGAACAGCTTAGTAGCAGTGACAGATAAACACTGACAGACCGACCATCACAACACACAAGCAGAAACACAAAAAAAGATGCTTATAGTGTAGTTTTCTGATCATGTACTGTGAGGAAAATGTTTACCTTCGTTTAAAAGAAGCTATGTGTCCGTCTCATTTGGGTTCGTTAGTCAGCAGGATTGTTTTTAAAAAATCCTATCAACAGATTTTAGTGACATTTGGTGGAAAGTTAAGCCAAGGAACAACTTATTAGTTTTTGTTGCGTCTCCAGGTCCGATAGTGCCCCAGTGTGTCCAACTCCTGGACTCTGAGGTACAAAAGCAAAGTTGTATTATTCCTGAATTTCTCGTTTCATCACGTTTATCAGCGTATACCATAGCCAGATAGATTTTGATCAATGAAGAATTTTTTGTTTTTTCCCACCATGCCAACAATTTTTGTCAAGGTTTCACAACATTTGATAGATATTTGTTGAGTTTCCTGGAAACTTCCCATTAGTTAGAGTATTTCTAAAATGCCATGATTTAGTTTCTTGCTAAAACAAACTATTTAATGTATCACAAACTTTAATGACAAAATAATAAAATAACAAAATTTAAAATGACTCACAAAGAGATCAGTAGTTGTATAAACTATGATACTTGCATTTTAATTAGTCTTTTCTTACATACATGTTGATAGTAACACGGATACCAGAGTCAAAAGTATGTTAACATACCAACTCACAAACATAAACTCTTAGATTTGCATTTAACTATATGATATGAATATCTTCTGTGAATGATTTGGCTTTCTGACCACCAACGTCAGCCATCTGCTGACAAGTACCAAAGGATGTGTGAAAACATTTTCCATTACCCTTCAAGTACCCATAACTCTCACAGCACATACTGCAAACAACAAAAACAAAAACATTTTTTACTTCATCCTGTGAAGTGCTAACCATAAAATGAAAACCTCACTTGATGCTGTTGCTACAATTAAAACCAAGAAAGCACCATGAAAAACAAACAAACAGCGGCACGAAATTAAGTCGGTAACACATCTAATACTCACAACAATAAAGTAATATGAACATCAAGGCAAGCTTATGTCTGCAACCTGATAAACACCAACATCACAGTCTTACACTGCTTTCTAACGCAACCACAAACACCAGCCTTCTGGCTCTGAATGCGAAGAGTTTGACAGGAGGAATTCAGAGTAGAGCTGGTGTCCACCAACAGACCAGGTCTGGTATCCACTCTTCTGCAGTTCAGAGCCGTGTCGCGTTGGAACGTTTTTCCCGGTTGATGCTGAAAGCAGATTCACAACTGAGGTCTTCCACTTACTCCACTGTCCCAATTCCTAGTTGCCTTTTAAAACTATTCTAAATTCTGTATTTGAACTCCTCCTTGCTGTAAGAAATAAATCACTGCCAACAGCGTGGTGTCTTATCCATTGAAAACTGAAATTGATGAAGTAAAAATCTCTCTGAAAGAACATGAAACGTGGATATTTAACAACTAGCAATTTTAGACCAAATTTCAAGTATGGCAGCAGTGAAGAAATATCCCCTTGTAAAAGTTTATGAGCAAGGCTCGCCTTAGAAAGGTCAATCATTTCTGCTTCACTTGTAAGATTTGTAGTATTCTCATTTATTGCAATTTCATAATGACTAATACCTGAGGGGCTGAATGGAGCGTAGCAGAGCATAGTGGAGGAGGATGAGAGAGGCCTGAGCGGAGTGGATTTATTTAAAGTGTCATGGTAAGAGGTAAGAGTGGTTACATGTAGTAATAATAATACTGGCATAATTGACGACATCTGGCACCGCTATGGAGCATAACAGCCCATATGTGGGTGGAACAGTAAGATTGTGACCTTACAAAGATCCAAATCTGATTCAAACATGGTCATATTTTAATAAAACTCAGGAGTTGCTTCCCTCATTGACAGCTTAAAGATGCATATTGTAGCTTCAATCAAGCAAATTGCTTTATAAACTTTATTTTAAAGCTACGACATGCAGCTCAAGCTAGAGCAACCAACGCATACAGGACTAGAAATCATTCTCTGCTCCACTGTGTCCTTCTACCATCTGCTACACTCTGTCACACTGTGCATAGTCCTTCAGTATTACTCATTACAAAATCACAGTAAGTAAGGAGGCTACACTACTGCTGAAATTCTCTGGTCGGTGACAAGGGCGAATCGTGAACAAACATTTTTTGAAGCAAATATCTCGCCCGTGCTTTTCTGAGAGCCTGACTTCATGTGACGGCACCTCCCCACAATAAGTTTTGGAAATTATTTATATAAAAACTATTCATAACAAGTAGCCGACTGTAGCTTTAATCAGATTAAGATAAATCACAGCATAGAAACAGTCTTACTAAAAGTAATGAAGGAAACTGGAATCAGTTTTCACCAATATGTTGTACTTTCAGTTCCGGTGCTACAAACAGCTTCTTTTAAGCAGAGTGAGCATTGAAGCGGTTTTACATTTGATGTAAAAGCAGGTATACACTGTGCGAGTTTGGGCTGTCCCAGACAAAAAATCACCACGTACGTTGCTCCCTGAGCGAGGTTCAGAGATAGTAGTCGTCACAGTCTTGTGACCAAACACAGCTCGAGATAAAATTTAGGATAATGGTCTCACGCTTTCACTGCTGCTGCAACCTACATCAGAACCTCACACTATGTCTAAGTCTCTACACACATATCAGAAATGGTTTTAATTTATTAACCGGAAAGGCTCCTTCGATCCTCTGGTTCTTATGTTTAGCTCTTCCAAAATGCATAAGGGAAACCTTTGGTGACACCGTTTTCAGCTATTATGCTCCAAGCTGCTGGAACATCTTCCCAGAGAGAATCTGAGAGGAGCTGAAAATACTGACGACCAATTTTAGTTTAGCCCTGCTTTTTAGGTTTTATAATTTCTAAAATGTTCTTATCATTTTCATGGAGTTTATGGAGGGTTTAGTCTGAGGAACCGAGACTAGGCGAGTGTTGTGTTGACATATTTAAATACAAACGTTAAACCTCCCTCTTTAACCTGTCTGGTTTTATTTATGTTAAAATGTGTTATGGGCATTGACTATCATGTCAAGTGTCCTAAAGTACTTCATCATTATGGTTTTTAATCTAATTTTACTTGTATTATGTTTCTTTTTTTTCATATGCATTAGTCTCAAATAGTTTTCTGATGTTTATATTCATTCTCTTCTATTATTGCCTTGTCTGTCATCTATGAAACTCTTTCAATGCAGGGTTATGCAATTTAAAGTGCTATACAAATAAGGACTGAGTGATGGAACTGTTCTGCTCCGCGCTCCGCGCTCCACGTTGACACAGAAGACCAGATCTGAGACTCCGATACTATTTATTCTGATACCAGTCCACTGGAGCGAGTCCGAGTATCCGCACGCAGATTTCAACCAGTATTTGCCCGGCAGAGCACAGTGGAAATCTTTGGTGATGGATTGCTGTTGTAAATGTGGAGGAAACATTTATATGTAAATAATAGCATCTGTATGCTGGCTACTCACATGAGACAACACACACACACACACAGCAGGGGTAATGAGATGACGTATGAGAAGCTCTTAAGCCTCTATCCAGAGCCTCCTTCACTTCACTCTCCACTGGTCTTTCCGCTCAAGAGTGTAAGCGAGTGTTTCTGTTTTTGTCTCACTTCTGTTTTTCCATTTTCCTCTTTCACTCTCAGCGTTTGGAAAGATGCGATTGAAACACTAGAAGATGATGTATTTGTTTACACCAGAAGGACTGACGCTGCTTTTTACAGTTCTGAGCTTTGTGTGTTTGCAGAGTAAGACACGACGCGGTAACAACACAACATTTGTACAAGTATTGTACTTACAGAGACGTTTCTACTACTAATCATTAAAGTCCAAAATGTTGTCACCAGAACAGGGTATAGGGTATCAAACTGAGGAACAGAAAATGTATCACTAATTCAATCAATAATAATTTTAAGTTGTAGCAGAACATTTCTACTCTAGAAATGATGCTAACTAAATAAATTCCCTTTCTGGTTATTTCTCATCATCTTATCATCAGCTTCGCATCAGCACATTTGGCCAATAGCCACTCTCCCCTCGCTCTTCAAGCCTAAGACTTTGCTGAAATAATTTTTTTTAATTGCTGCTTCTGTTCTACTTTTCACACTACACAACCCGCCCTCTCGTAATCACCACCTTATGCCGAAGGCCAAACGCGGCATGTTAACTGTAAAGTTTCAGCTCCCCCTTTCTGGCTTACTCCGACACCCCCAGTGTCTAGACCCCAGGCGATTCCATCTTCTATCTTCACTGACCTACATGTTTTGAAGCTGCACTCATCAGTTGATTCTAATCGTCTAAAGTTTTGCTTTCAGTGGTCACTCATTTTTCTTAGGCACGCTCTATTGATCTCTCCCTACTGAACTTTCAGTCAGCTATATTTTCCATTATTAATGATCAGTCAATCAACCACTGATCATCTAGATCAGAAACTTGACAAACTATACCTATTCTCAAAGTACTAATAAGATACAAAAATGAAAAATGAAGCACAAAAACTGACAGAATTTGGTAATCTGCTACTAAAAGTCAAATTCTCTATTATGACTTTGCTGTTTTCTTGTAAAATACTTGATAATTTTACCTCTTCAGTCCTCCAACAGTTATCCAAAAGCAGCAATTTGACACCTTCATTAGACAAAACATTTTGGGCCAAAATATAATAAAGAACAGGGACTGAATGGATTAAGCAGCTGAACACTATTTGAGTGATGTTGAGACGTGAAGCTGTTACTCCTCACTGCTTCACCAGTTTTGAATTGCATTGAAATTTCATCATGAAATTACATTACTTGTAAAAGCAATCTGTCTCAATGTGATGCCACAACATGCTTAAATATTCAGCTTGATGTCATGTTCTGTTTTGGTGTTTTCAGTTAAGCAGCCCTGTATTCTGCAAATTACAACTATTATAAACAACTAATGTGCAACAGCAAATACATTTTAAAGGAAACGTAACCGCTGCACAAATTAAAGTTTGATCATTATATAAACTTTTCATCCCTGGAAAAACCATTTTAACCGTGTCATAAACTACTGCAGTCAGTGGGTCCAACTTTTTCCAAGCACGTGTGTTCTACACAGTGTAGAGGGAGAATACTCAGATAAGCCTGCAAGTGAATTATTGTATGGATTTCTTTTATGGTAATGTGACCTTGTTTGCCAAAAAAAAAGTTCATCCATTAACATCTTACTGATAACCGGTAGCAACATATCCATTTGCACATAGCTGCAATCCTATTTGTTCTCACACAGAAATACACACACACACACACACTTCAGCTTCTGTAGTTAACCTCCTCAAACAATTCCTCCACTCCCACCAGCCAGCAGGGGAGGGCAGGAAAAAAAAAAACTGCAGAGCCTCCACTCGGGTCTGATGAACAGTCTTCACTAAGCATCCGTTTTGCATTCGACAAGATCTCATCTTTTTCTTAGCGTTTAATTTGTACATGCATGTATGCACACACACACACACTTTCTTTGTCCAATTAGGTCTTTCCCTTTCTTACCGTGCATCATTGCAGCTGATGTTCTGTCCTGCTCTCTGCTTTGCATGTAAACTACTAAACAGAATTTTATGATTTCTGTCAAAACACAGTACTCAAAAGCTAGAAACACACCAGCAATGGTGCAACAGAGCATTGAAATACTACAAGACACACACACACACACACGTAACTGTGTGTGGCTCAGACTAACGATTTCTAACAAAGTACTTATAAAACAAATCTCAGTGACACATTAACAACTTGTGATTCACCGTATGTGTCAATACAGCAATCAAATGGCCAACAATTCACATTTATACTGATTTATTTGGCATGTTAAAGGTCTGCTTTACAAATATATAGTCATTCTTTCAACAACGGGAACGTCAATAGAGGCCTAATAAAGTTTGAGATGGTGGTTTTTACTGTGATTACAAGCAAGAGGGCGACATGACCAGTGTTTTCATCAGTGAAAACCCTACTAGTTTGAGAAAAGGTCACAATCTGTGTTGTGGTACAATGCATTTCAATGGAGAGAACATGAGAACAAGTGTCAATTTAATGCTCTAAATCAACACTTCCCCAGTTCCAACAGTTCAGAAAAGAATTTCATTACACCTGGCAACAAACATCCGCTTGGACTCATGCATAAACTTACTGGAATACGAGTCTGAACCGGCGTGTGTAATCGACAACGTCACTGGCTGATGGAAGCAAACAACCTGCAGTAATTCTAGTTTCACAGAGATAATGAAATGATGAAACAGCATAAATGTACCTTCCACAAATGACTGCACATATTTGAATTGTTTTATGGTGTAGACACATTTCCAGTAATTAAAATTTTAGTGGACTGAGCCCAACCCACACAAAAACAAAAAACAAAGAAACAGCCTCAGGTAATTCAGCATCTTATCAACTAGAAGACGTCCACATTATGGTACTCCTAACATAAATGGTGTGTCAAATGTAAGGTACATGGTCTCTGAACACTACATGACTTGACATCGTTAAAATAAAAACGCCTGCATTTAGACAGACGTGTTGATCAGGCTTGACAGCAGTTTGTCATGTTGTGTTCTTCATATAAACAAGGCTGACAGAATTTTTTTTAGCCCAAAACAACACCACCACAATGTAGAAGGTCAACATGCACCACAGGAATGAGTCAGCACACAAACAGCTGCACAACCACAGTAACTTGACATTTTATAGAAACACTTATATTTGGGAGAAGAAAAAACAGAAGAGATGAGAATATGTTTAGAGCCAGAAGCTGAAGAAGACGTTTCCGTCAGGAGACAGTTCACTTAATTAGCCTAAAGACTCACAACAGGGGCAAACAGCTATCCTAGCTCAGCACCGGCACCCCATAAGTTGTATATTGTTATTTGTAATTAGTTTTTTTTGTGTGGAACAGCTATAACATGTTAATTAGCTGAGCTTTTGAGGTGTTTAACCCCACCTTTATTGTCTGTCTGTATTCAGCTTCACTGTACACACACTGTATTGTATTTTTTTTTATTAACAAATCTTAGCAGCTTAATGACTTTTCCACAAACCAAATTGTGAGAAACCTTTTCTCACTCCAAAAAGATAAAGTCCTAAGTGCGTCTTCTGTGAAGTGAAAAAAACATGTGCACAAACATATAGCTTCAATAATTAAGTGGCTGATCACATAAAATTGAATGAATAATCTCTGCTATTTGCCGCTGACATACTGTAGTTAAAAACATGAAAGCCAGGACTAACACACACAGAGGAAAACAGAGAATGATGTTTTCTTGTTTTCCTGCTCTCACCCTCTCATTTTCAAGCTGTTTTATTCTGACTCATCAAGAATTCTGTCAGAAGTTGTCTTTGAAGACTTTGGCTTAGTACCCTGATCTCTTGTCCTGGTTTTGTTGATATTCTCTTCTAAATGTTAATTTGATGCTTATGTTTATGAGTGTGTGTGTGTACGTCTGTGCTTAGCACTTTCCTCGGGGGGGGTGTTTACAAGTAAAGCCTAAAGGTGCCTGACAACGTCATCATGATGTTCCAACACTAATTAACTCATTAAAACACAAACAGAGAAAAACAGGAGCTTGGTAAGTTCACGAACAGACAGCGAGTCTGTGGCCAGCTGAATGTATGCAGAGTAAACGGGAAGACAGATGAGCATGACTCTGCGCTCTATAGTCATTTTCTGCACGTTTTCTTCAAGAGGAAATAAACCAGACATCGAGTGGTGCTAATCCACTACTTATTATTGTTACTACACGTCATCTGTTACTTTCACTTTTTGGTGGAAAAGAATCACTGTCTCAGAGCATTTAAAAGGGCAAAATACTCGACAGAGCTTTCTTGCACCACCCTTCCTCCCCAGAAACAAAGCTCACACAAGTCACCAGGTGGGGGACAGTGAACACAAGAGCGTCGACAGATCCTGCACTGTTAAGTTGCTCAGCTAATGTAAATGTGATGCAGCGCAAACAATAAAGCAGTTCATTTGGAGGTCATAATATTCTCTCAGCGGTATATAATTACCAGTCTTTTTTCTACATTAAAGTCTTTTATATATGCACCTTGGGACTTATTAATAAAAGTATATATATCATAGTGTTCAATCTTCATTCACTCATCAGGCAAACTGTAAATCCACTACACGATCACAACCTAAATGTGTCAGTTATCACTGTGTCACTAACTCACATTTTCACTTTACCTAATGTTAGAACTGTCAAATACACTAAAAAGATAAAAGTTGAGAAGATCTCACCAGAAGGGCGACAGCCGTTCCACAGCTGACACAGCATGCAGACGGGATTATCCAGGTGTCATCAAAACAATGAAAACATGATCGTCTAAAATTCCACAACAGCTGGCATCTGCATGAAACACACGATATAACTCAAGTCAGTAAATAAACAGATGAACACCAATGAACACTGACACTCAGCAAAGATAAAAGTTTTTGTCACTGGGAAGGGGGTTTGATTATGAAGCACCCATAAATGTGCGTGTACCTTTTGATCATCAGGCTTGTACAATTAACATCAAGGATGAGTTTTGCATAAACCAGCTGGTGCTGTTCTCGTAGCACAGGACTTTAAACAGTGACAAACAACAAACTAACTGTAGATTTTCAGTAAGAACAATTTGATTTCTGTGTGGTCACGACTGGCCTGCATGCGTGTCTGGAGGGTTAAGATTATCTGAGAAGATAATCACTTAAGACCAGCCTGAAATTGGGTCTCTTTTGTGATTATCAGGAGGCAAATTGGGTGCAAGATCGACCTGATGAACCTCAAGTGTGTGACAGGCAATAAAGACAGATATAAAGAGGGCCTTTATTTGCATTTTCACCCAAATACCACTTTGAAGCAGAGCGCACTGATTTCAAGTGGGGTGTTAATAGCGTCGGCTGTGTAGTTATTTCATGTCTTGAATGTAAAGTATGGAACTGAAGTGATCAGACGATTAATTGATCATCATAAAAACTAATCTCTCTTATAACGGTTTTGATACTGTAATCAGCTGACTGAAGTAGATTCTTTCATTGGTACTGTCAAAAAGCCATGTTCACTGACATGTCCGTGTCTTAGGTGTTTATGCATGGAGATGTGTGTGCCGGGGTTGGGTGGGGGATTGGAGGGTAGCCTGATTGGCGACAGACACCAAGAACAGACATGTGGGTCAGCGACGGGTATGTTTTGGTTGCCGCGCGTCACTCAGACAGCTGCATTGTGTGGGTTCAGTCATGCAAGAAAGCTGAAATCTTTGCAGAGCAGACAGGAGAAAGAGGTCACGTATGTGTTTCTGTGTGGCACACAAACAAATACACACACACTGAATATCTCAGCAATGCACACAAAGAATGTCCCTACAGTGATATTAAAGAAACATGGAGAAAAAGGAGAAGAGGGAAAAAAAACTGATCAGCTCTCGCTAAAATGAAAATGTCTGAGCTCTTAATGAAAACAAATGCTGTCACATTTCATCCGTGCAAAAATACTGCCACATTACACGCGGTATTTAGAGTAACATACACAGCAAAAACATGCACAATAACATTCACGCATAATAACATTCAAGCAGGGAGATTAGTTCTCATTTGTTCTTTCTGTGCTAATGTGTGTGAGAAAAGCTTTCATAGCTAACTGTGGAGGGTAGATTGAAAACCGTTACTTATGCAAAATGTAATTTGGAAATAATACACCACACATCCATTGTAAAAAACAAAAAAACAAAAAGCTAAACAAGTATACGATGGTTATTTATTGGGTTAGCAAAAAACAACTTGTCTACGAATGAGTTGATGAGAACTGTTCTCTGTGGAGCTTCTGTAGCATAAAATACAGAAGAATATTTAAAAGTGATTTTCTGCTTTCAAAAAACAAAACAAAAAGACCTTGAATAGCTGTTATTTTGTTTAATATATATAGTGGTTTATTTTAAAAGAGTATCATTTCTGACTGAGACAACATTTCAGTCATAAGTCATTATATTTGTACTAAGCCTCAAGTTGCAACAAGTAGGCACAAACACTGGAGATAATGACACCAACAATAAGAAATAAAAAAAAAAAAACACATTTCTAAAATAGGTCCAGGTCAAGTATAGTTCACCTAATTACAGCAGCAGACAAGTTAACAGTATCGTAATAAACCACAAATGCTGATGGTTCTGTTCTGTTCCTGCCTTTTCTTGTTCTATTCACACAACACGATCTTAAATTGCTGTTAAACTCTGTGGACCCCAGAAAAGACAAGCAACTCATTTGTGGAAACTAATGGGGGTGAGGAAAAAAATGAAGAACAACAAGCGACACCGACATCCTGCAAAAAGATCCGAGCACACTCACTCATTCAAATATCAGACAAACACTGACATTCAGTGTGTGATAGCACAGTTGTAATACGGGATTAGCCAGATTAGGATCTATACCTCTCACCATGTGCGTTAAATGACTAAAAGCAGACAGGCCTATTTACCGAGAAGAAAAGATGATCCGATCAACGGGATCAAGTGACAGCTGCAAGAGGCAGACAGTGGAGAAAAGCAAATTATTTGTTCATGAGCTAAAGTTTCTTGTTCTTTGATGCAAAACCAGTGTTTGCTCTTCTCCTGTGAGAGGAAGAGGGAGGAGGAGGAGGAGGAGGAGGCGTGGAGACAAAGCGTAATGAAAGTAAAGAGAACGGTAGAATAGAAGGAGGAGTGTTCGGCGTGGCGAATGGCAGAACCTGGATGAATGACAAAGAGTTGTAATTAATAAACTCAGAGGATAATCAGGAGACAGCACGCACACATACTTGGACATGAAGGCTTTGCACGCTCTGTCTCACGCTGTCACACACACACACAGGCAGACAGAGTATATCGCTCCACACAGCCAAGGACTGGAGGCTGCTGTGGCGTGATGGAAGAACTGAGAACAAATATAAAGTGAGAGAGCGTCTAATGGAGATTGTAAATGAGGAAATTCCTGTGAAAATATGATAACCCTCCCGCCTCCGCCCACTGTGACCCTCCCTCTTCATCGTCTTCCTCACTCCCCTCCATGTGTGTCCTGCACACCATAAACACCGCATTATTGTAATTAGGATTTGTACACTCCAACACTTTAATTTCCTCTCCCATATTTTCCCCAGAAATCAGTTTTATTAGTTATCAAACTATTCCAGGCCAAACTCATAATTACACTCAGTCCCAGGGGGGAGAAGTGTGTATATGTTCATGCTTTACAGTTTATCTAAGCTTGTGAGGACTTATTAGGAAATAGCAGCACAGTACCTTTGCTGATCCTCAGAGAAGAGAGAGAGAGAGAGAACAGCAGACGTTAAAGACAAAGGGGCTTAAGGTTAATTTCACAAGGTCAATTTCAGATGAAGGAACAGTAATGGATGAATGTGAGTCAATGTAATGTTCTCTAAAGTATACTAAAACCAGTGTGTGTGTGTGTGTGTGTGTGTGTGTGTGTGTGTGTGTGTGTGTGTGTGTGTGTGTGTGTGTGTGTGGTGTGTGAGCAGGTTTTTCAACTTTATAAACACATTGGCTAAATCTTAGAGTGAAGTGCTATGTTATTTACCTGTGGTAATTGGTTTTCCCCAAATGGCAGTTTTCCTTATTACACACACACACACACTGACACACACACACACACACACACACACACACACACACTAATGAAGGGCAAGACAACGAAGATGCCATTTCAGATACTTACCAAACACACGCCCACACACAAACATGTGCATGTGTGACACAAGCAGTTTTAATGGCACAGTGATGATCTTTGAGTAGAAAAGCACAGTGAGAAAACTAATCAAACACACAAGCTCACCCACAGTGCCACAAATGCATCCACAAAAACCCTCATCCGTTTGCTTTGTGCTCACTATGATATCAACTGAATTTGAACTTTTGGAAAAGCAGAGGAAAGTGTGTGTACGTGCACACGCTTGAGGAGCCAGCTCTTCCAACTGTCCCTCTCTGAGATGAAAATAAAAACGTCATTTGTCCATCTCACCTTCCGTCTCTGCCTCCTGTATCTCTCCACCGGCTTTCTCCTCTCATTCCCCACTGTGATCCACGAGTTCTTCCCCATGTGTCTCCACACCTCCCTCCACGGTAGGCTGTGAAGCAGAAACGTGAAGGTTGCGAAAAACACAATTTTCCATTTTGGCCGGTAAAGTTTGAGAGGGTGAAGTGATAAATTCAGTCTACTCATACACTGTCAGCTACTGCATGAAGCACACCATCTGTGGTTTTGGTATTTTCATGTTAAAACAGCTTCTTTTTTTTTTAAACTTAATTTATCGCTGTAGAAACTTGCTCACTTTGCAAAACAAATAATTTCATCATGTTGTAAAGAAAATACAACATCCCAGAGATGCAGTTCAAAGAACCCACAGCTGCTTCAGTGGGACACAGCCTTCAACCATGAAGGCGACACCCCAGTTTGATGCCACCACCAACTACGAACTCAGTAATAAACACAATAGTAGAATTATTTAATTCACTTTGTGATAGTTTTAACTAAAACTGAGAAACTTTAGCCTTGTAAAAGTTCACGGCAGATCTGCCGCACTGGATTCATTAGATTGTACAGGTGTATCTAATAAAGTGGCCAGTGAGTGTATATTACGACGTTAAAAGGAAACTCTCAGAAGAAGTGAAAGGGTCCTTTTTCACTTTTTAAGGTCTTGTGCACCCGCTTGCTCTGGCTAATTGGACCTCTCCTCAGGTTGAAGGTTGGCGGAGCTATACTGGGAATTAACATCAAACCCGATGTGCTAACAGAGCTCTTTCACAGAACATGTTTTCACTGCCTACAGCAGGAAAAGCTGTGGGCAATGGTGGAAGTAATACTGTCAATAATACAACCGTTCCTTTTAAATGAGTCTTGTGCAACTTTCTTGTAAACAAACATGCTTTTACATTTTGTGTTACTCACCAAAATCTATTGTTTATCCCTGATGTTCTGAAGCTGATTTGAAATACTGTATTTTTTTTGACATCTCAGTTTACAAGCTTGAAGCGTCATTCTTTCCTGTCTTTGTTGATCATGGGAATATTATAGCACTTCCAGAGGTTTCAAACTCCACAGGGGAAGTTTTAAATGTGTGTAACACACTGTTTTAACAATGGACAGTGTAATAGCAGGAAGAGCACTGGCTATGTTAACAATATTTAGCTCCATGAAGTGTCCCAGTGAACCGTGACACACTTAGCCAGTATGCACAATACCAGGATGCTAGAACTAGCTCACCTGAATGAAAATAAATTATTATCTCTTGGTCCGAGGTGAAGAATTTGCACAGATTCAGCTTCTGCATATAGTGTCACATTGCATTTCTTTAAACCCGAGGGTGAGTGGTGCTGCCAGGCTACATGTCAACGTGTGCTTGGACAAGTCACTGGAATCCCATACTAGCATCAATATGTACTGTCTGGCAGCTGTCCAACAATGATGTCCCCAAGGGCGGGATCAATAAAGTATTATTAAAATATACTTAAAATTCAACCCACTAAAGTGGCTACTGGGAGCAAGCATTACCCATCACTGCTGAAATCCAGTGAGTTACCCTGCCTGCCAGCCTGACAAAACCTCTTTCACCCCCATCTGAAATCTTTTACATCCACCACTGCCTGAACCAGATCCAAGACAGATCTGGCCCTCGTAGCTCATTTTTGGAGGGAGATTGAGGAATTTTACGGGTTGGTATAATGGTAACTGAGGCTTACAGTTATACACATTTAGCTTCAAGTATTTAGCAAAAGTTGTATGACCTATTTATTAGAGGCCTTAAGAATCATAAAAGTGGATGTTCCTCTGTTGTTGCAACAAAGCTGTAACTCTAACATGGGTCTATATGGACTTTAAATCTAGCTCTAGCTGCATTCACTCTTGTGGCCCTCTTGCTCTCATTTCTGTGTAACATCTCAGGCAGTCGGCTTTTCTGCTTTATGCTCCTTTTTTAAAGCCCAGTGACTCCACCCAGTATTTTCTATGTCTGACTCCCTAATGGTGGATGAACCAGCTTTCACTCAATCATATGTGCAAATTGTCTCTCTATTTCTATAAAAATGTTTTTCCCAGGAAAAACATCACATTCTCCTCCATAAATCACCTTTTTTCTTTTTATTCTTTTCTAAATGTTTTACCCTTCATCTGACCGCTACAGCTCGAGAAAGAAAATTGCACAGTACAGTAACAGTACAAGACTCTGACCTTGTATTCCTGATTTTTACTTGCTTATTATTTTAGTCATAAGGGAACTAAAGCTCACTCCGCTCTTCCATCTGGGCTAATTCACTTTGAATAAGAGTGCCAGCTAAATGCCTCAAGTGTAAAATGGAAAATGCTGGCCTGCAGACAGGGAAAAGCTGGTGGGTGGTGAGGTGTTGAAATACAGTGTTCTAGCCAGAGCTTTGGCTTCACAGCAAGCAATCAATGGACCAGCACCTTCTGGCAGCCTGGAAAACTATTCAAGGTTTGATTTGGAAGTTTGTATCGTTAATTATAACAAACAAGCATGATCATCACTGCAGTGAACAGCAACAGGCAAAAGTGAGATCTGTTATATAATAAAAAAACATGAGTAAAATCATGGTTATAATAAAAACATTTCACTATGTCATGATCATGTCTATGAAATATGAAGCAAGGAGAGAACTTGCAGATACTGCAGTTAGGCAGGTATAGTGGACTGGTCTATTTTAAGACTATGACGGAGTCTAAATGCAGAGCGAGGAGACAGACGGGGTTGGAAACAGGCTGATGCCGTCCAAACAAATCAAAACCACCAAGAGAACAGACTGAGTCCAATAACTCCAGACTATAGACCCAGACCAGGTAGACATGACAAACAGACTCAGATAACTGAGGAACTACAACAATGTGACAAAGAACGAGTGAAGCTGTAGGTATTTACACATTGAGGAGGAGGGATACAGGTGTGTAGGCAGGTTGGGACTCACTCAGGTCACCATTGAAAGTACAGAGAGATCTGGAGGCAAAATGGGGAACTGACAGGGGCAGAGGAACAGATTCAGCAAAACAAACAGGGCCAGGAAAGGAATAACATGACATTATCAGTTAATCTGTTTGTTTTTTTCAGACATCAATTAATCATTTTGCTTAGAAAATGCCTGGAAATAGCAAGAAATGCTATTGCAAGTTCCCAGAGGCCAAAACCCAAATATATTCAAGTTTCAAGTAAAAAAAAAATAAACTGAGAAGCACATACATATATCATCTCACATTTGAGAAGCAGGAACTAAGTTTGGATTGTCTTTCAATAAAACAGCTACAACATATCAAAACGGCTGTAAAGAAAATGAGTTTCTGTTTACAGACCAACCAATTAATGGACTAACCATTTTCAGACCCGTCAGTTTTTCCTCCTGGGTGTTGGTGATGTAGAATTACAAGATGACTGTTTGTTGTTTTGCCAACTGTTTCCCCACGTTCCCCAATATAATAACATTTTATTTGTTAAGGAAATTGAGAGATCTGGGAACATGGTATCACTGCTGACAGTAAGAACACGACTTCCAAATTAATTAGAGGAAGCAGTTGTAGGTTAAGATAAGGGGGTAAATGATCTTTTACTTCTATGTTAGTTTAAACATTCAGATTAGATCAGAGCAGAAGAGTGAGAGACGACTAACATGCATTATCATGCGTCTCCCGCTCCTCTCTATCCGACCACTAGATGTCCTCAAGCATTCCCTCCCTTCCTGTCATTCCCACACACCTGGTCTCAGTTTTCACATCAGTCCTCTCACCGTGTAAACCCGTCTGTTCTACCGTCTCTTGTCTCTGTGCCGTTTTACGTGCTGCAGACGTTTGTAACCTGTGTTTTGTCTGTCAGTCTAAGCATCTGCGATCATTTCTCAGATTAATGGGATTAAGCTTGTCTGAGATTCCTGTGCTCTGTATGCAAACCGTGACACTGCCTGTGTATCGGTTTTCAGTTTAGATATCCAGCACATTCTGAGCAACGTTAAAATTCACCTGGACTCATCGCTTCCACCTGGCAAATGTAAACCCACTAAAGGATCGCTTAACTGTTTATTTTGTCCCCACAACTCCTCATGGAAATGTAATGGTCAGCTGCTAAAAGCTTCACTGTGTTCACCAGCTAGTTTCTAACTTTGGCTGCCTGCCATTTGGTGCTGGGCAGGTACAGTATAGTGGGTCTTTAGAGCTTTTGTTCCCGAAAGCAGCTGCATGCTGCAGATGAAAAACTAAGAGCGATGAGAGGGAAGTAAAACAAGGAGCTGAAATTCACTATAAAACTCCACAGAGCTAAGGGGAACCATAGAGCCAGTTGATAACACTCTGGTTCATTAGTATGAGTGACCCCCTCTACATTACACAGCCAGTTTAATTTTATGTGTATAGTTTATCATCACCAGTGGTAACTATGAAAATAAGCCCCAAGATGCCATAAACCAGAATTATCTTCCAGCATGGCAAAAGCAGTCGTATCCTAACAAACAAAAACCGCAAACGCTGTATACCGACTGCCACTCAGCCCAGTGGGTCTCATCTTTATGACGGAGGGATGCGAGCATTTCTGCCATTAGAGCAGGAAGAAGAGAAGCATGTTGCACTGACTGGAACGCGGTTGTGTCAATCATCTCTAACAGCTGCATTTGGCATTTCAGTCAGGTACGAAAAGGTGTGTTTGGTGCCAAAGTACCTCAAGTCAGACAGGCATCCAGACAGTGTGCCTGAATAACAATATTTCATCAGAGTAAAGTGGGAATAACGCATGGCTGTATTATGAGAACAACAGAGAGGATGAGGGGGTAAACATAGTTCGGCACAGAGCTGCAGTCTTGTTATGACATTTAACAGAAAGGCAACATACGTCTTCAAGGTTTTCCGCCACCATCTGTTCATCGGCAGATCGAGTCCAGCTCACACACACACACACACTTCCAGATTCATTAGCATATAAATAACTCATACAAACACAAAAACACACACTGAGACAATGGTGCCATCACACAGATGCCTTTTCGAGTAGTGTGAAGAGGTGAATGTGAAATATTAGTGGCTATAACTAGACTCTGCTTGTGTCCATTAGTGTGTGTGTGTGTGTGTGCGCACATGTTTGTTTGTGGGTTTGTGTGTGTGTGGTGTTTCAAGCCCGATGAAAAGGCTTTTAGGGTAATTACACGAGATGAGCATGTTGCTATCAAGATGGATTTTAATCCTGTTCTTATGTGTCTCTCTATCCCTCACACACACAGCTGTTGGATTTTTAAATTAGGGAGTCATCGTAATAGAATAACTTGTCCTTATGTATGTATGAGAACGTGTGTGTGTGTGTGTCATCTTCCACAACTGATTGAAAGAACATGTTCTGAGTGTGACTTGCTAAGTGTCAGTTCATGGGTCACTGCTGACGCTTTTTGCTTGCTGACAGTGCATTTCAGCCAGTGTCTCTCACTTTTGCTGTTTTAATTTAGGGATGAAAGGGGTGACAGTTTTGAAGAGAGCAGGCGCCGTGTGCTTTGTTTTTAATCTAACAGTGCCCTCTGTCCGCGAAGAACTGCAAGGTCATCTTTTTGATTTAACATTGACAACTATCTCTTGTTTTGTGGGACTGTTGCTCCCCGGATTCAAAGGTGCAGACGTGGTCAAATATGTTAATATATAAGTAGGATATAAGTAGTAAAAACTAATCAGATTGGCATGTACAAAAACTGCAGCACACCTAAAAAAAGATTATAAAACCTGGACTACAGTGATTCTGCATTTCAAACTAAGTGTTACAATTGGCTGCCACACATCTTTACTCTTGTAATCAATCTTTCAGGCTTTTTAAAATGGAGAAAAGTACTCACTGTGCCGTTTGGCATCATTGTGTGCACCAAACTGAACATGGGCCAGAGAAAGAAAAGGAGAGTTGTCTGAATAGATCAGATGGAAAGTGATAGACAAGCATGTTAAAGGTTTTAAGAGCATCTCCAAGCATGCCCCTGTAGGTCGATAGCTCCGTAGACAACCTCCCTGGACTTAGCCACAAGAGAGAATCGACCTCAGATTGAACAGAATGATTGTGCAAATGGTAAAGATACAAGCTGATCTCCAACAGTGGGCTCCACAAAGGATGCAACTGCTGAGAAGGAAAAAAAAGACAGACTGAAACTTGCTAAAACAGATATTGACAAGCTATGATGCTTCTGGGAGAATAGTCCTTTGAACAGATGAGATCAAACTGAAGCTTTTGTTCAGTCACTTCAGCTCCATGTCCAGACAAAGACAGTAAGATTTCAGAGAAAAGGTTAAAAGCAGCCAACTTTGACCCTGGATCTGAATCCTATTGATTACTGTAAAGAGCTGAAATGTATAGCCTGGAGAAGGCACCCTACAAACAGACAGCTGGAGCAGTTTAACAAAAGCGAGCCACCTGTCGGCAGGTGGAGAAAATCCCTTGTTTGCAGAAACGACCATATACCAGTACAGTACAGTATACCATTATTTGTCTCATTTTATTTTAAGTTTAATCTGTTGAATCCAAAATGAAAAGTCAGATTTCTTTGTTATGACTTTTGTCAGTTTCTAATGTCTCAGTTAATACTGTATTTTGTGTGACTGACATTTCCTGAATTAATTGTATGATTTGCTTCTCTCTGCAAAATTACTCAGGTCTGAGCTTATTCATTCACTTAAAAAACATTCACATGTCACAGTAGGACAAAAACAGGTGCAATTAAAATGTATGGGTGAACATTTGGGTAACAAATATACTGACTTTGATATTTAAAAAAAAATCATGGGAAGATAGAAAGTAGAGGCATACGAGGCAACCATATGTATTCATTTTTAATAGCTAAATAATTAATATGTAGAGATGTCTTCAACTTTATTACATACTTTCTGATGAGATGATGTAAACACTGATGAAAATCTTACTGTTTACATGACATGGCCATAAAATGACAATAATAAAGTGAAGTAACACTGCGAACACAGAGTTCCTCTTATCTTGAAGTGAGTTGAAATGTTGATTAGTTAACATTGCTCAGGATACATCTCATCCAAATGGATTCTCTCTGGTGGCCCTCACTCCTCCTTAGTCTTCTACCTCCATGTCTGCTGCTCCATCCAGCTGGCAGGTTTCTGCTGGGTCTACTTCCTTTGGCTCATGGGCACCGCCTTAGTAACAGCAGACAGTCGGCGGGCAGAACGGAGTCTACTGGAGTACTCGAGGCCTCCCGAACCAGGCGCAGTCTGTGAGGCAGATTATTCTTGTAGCGAAACTGGCCCTGAAACCGCCTGGATCCCGTGGCTGATTAGACTCAGGCAGACTCATGTTTCTCTGGCATCGATGCCGTGGAGCAGAGGGTTTACCGTTGGCTTGGCTGAGCAAGAAGCTTTCCCGGGGACACGGATTGGTTTGCAGGCATGAGCGCTACAGTTTGGTTTGTTTGGCCGTTTGACAAGAGAAAGTTTGGAGAAATTGTGATCAAAGAAAAAAAAAAATCCCTGGTCGAGGAACTGGCTTGGAGGAAAAAAGCAGTGATTCAGTTTAATCCAGCCTTTCAGCTAGTCTGTTTAACTTCTGTTCCTGCATTGTGCTCTTTTTGTCCTGATCACACATTTACACACATTCACACCTGATAACAAATCCAGCCAAAGATCTGCTGCCCTATAATAAAGGATTTCTTCATTCCTTCTCTTTATTATAGAAAATGTCAGGTGTTAATGTGGTAATTAACTTAGTAGGGAAAATAATTCTTCAAACTTTGTTGCATTTTTGTGTGTATTAATTTTGGCTGAGCTGCCACAAAACACACTTAATTTGGCTTGTTTGATTACTAGAAAAGGACATGGCTGAATTCCAAATCATAACTGATGAGTTTACACGACGCAGCTGAATTAAAGACGTTACTGTCGCAAGAGAATCATTGAGAAACAGAGCAACGCATCTTAATTTAACAGGTTTTACTGTATAACTCAATGAATATTTATCACATCATCAAAAATGTATATGTGACCTTTCTTACTAGGAAATCTGATATTCCACAGGAAGAGTATAGATAGACTCCAACATAGGACACAAGTATTTGTCAGTTTGGAGTTTTTTGGTTTTACTTTAAAAATCATATTCAGGAGGGGAAAAGGCCTTTGAAATATAACAAAATCATTAAACCACTCATGTTTTTTAAAGTTTAGATCTCTGATGGCAAAAGCCATATGTCCTTTATTTTACTTTGGCCGGTTATTTCAGTATTGTATATTGTCTTTTGAGTTTACGCTGACCTGGCTCCACAAGAGCTCAGGTTAGATTATAATTTTATTAACATGCAGGCTTCTTGGACTTTTATTGCACAAACACACACAGAAACAGTTAAAGTGTTGTGGTGCTTCTGCTGGTATTTAAATGCCACCAAACATTACGATACATTGTGTGTTTGAAGCTTTGAATCTTTTTGGGCAAAATAGACGTAAAGCTTTGAAAAGGTCTTAACTTTATTCCTTTTTTTAATGCTGTTAGTTTCTCAAGTAATTAAAGCTACAACATGTAACTTTGAGGAATCAAGCTAGCAGTAGCATGAGACTCCATTTTGTTTCTAGGCCTCGCTCTCCCAGCTCTGACATGCTAACCCACACTTAAACGCCCATTTAAATACAGCAAGAAGCTACAAACCCTACTAGACAAACAGAAATACTTGAAATTCTAGACTTTGGAAGAGATTTCTGATTAAACAAAACAGAAAAAAATAATTTCTCACCTGTGCTGCCATATCTCCTTTCAAGTGTGCTGAGCCCAAAAGATTAGTTTGGGCCACAAACACTTATTTAAAAGTTCTGGGAGATACCAAGTGGTAATTAGTCGAATGGGGGGGGCGAGTCAATCTGAAATTTAGATTTTTTCGTTTTCTAAATGATGTGTAAAGCATCTTAAGCCAATGTAACTCCGTAATATTTAAAGTGTGGATGTAGATTTCTAGATTATTGTCTTGTTTGTTGTGTTTTTGAGTGAGGTTGGGTTTAGACCCCCCTATCCTGTTGTAGGGGTTGAGGTCAGGATCAATGGGAGGCTGAATGCAAATGTTTGGGCACCTCTGGGCAGATTCCAGTGAATATAAGTAAATACAACCTCAACCCCAGCAAACCTGCTTAAAATGAACCAGACAGATACTGTTAAACCAGATTAATTTAATACAGAATTCCCTATAGTAAAGTCATGTCATCATCATGTCATGTGATTTTATTCCAGTAACTTTACTCTTATAGTGCAACTATTGCAGCACAGACACGGGACAAACCACGCGGTTCACTTCCCAATCATCCTGTGAGTTAAATGGCTAAAGATTTAGTTGTTTAGTTGTAAAAACTAGTTTTGGTGTCAGCCTCGTTGTGGCCCGTTGCGCCCCCTGAAGCTGAGCTCCGGTACTTCACCGGCGCTCCGTCATCAGAGACCGTCCCACCACCGCCCGGAGGAGCTTCTCTGTCTCCGCAGCTCAAGTTCACAAACCTCTGGCTGTGTTTAGTTTGGATGTGCTGTCCTGTCTGTCTGTGGAAGGCTTCACTTTGACTCTGTACTGTTATTGCTCTGGATGTACACACCGACTTCACATCAACGCGAAATTATATTTTCTGATCAGGACGAGTTCAAACTTGGAACTTTTGGAACATTTTCTGGTTTCTCTTATCTGGTCTCTTCTATCCACTGTGATTTTTGTTGATGGCGCGGTCCAACCAAGATGGACACGGGTTGTCTGCCGGTTGGAGACTAGATAACTGCTTCGACCTCTAAATCTAAATGTAAACTTTATTTATCCGCTGGGAACGAATTATTTATCAGCCGGATGTAAGAGCTCCCATCCTATAATGAACATTTTCCCACTGAAGTTTCGGTGAATTTTTTTCCCACGACTGAGCCATGTCGGGGGTGGTCCGCACCCTGAGCCGCTGCCTGCTCCCGGCCGAGGCCAGCCGGGACCCGGGCGGCAGCAAGGACAGGAGCAGGGAGAGGGACGCGGCGCAGGAGCGGGAGGCGCGGCGCAGGAGCCGGGAGATAGACGCAATGCTCGCCCGGGAGAGGAGAGCTGTGCGCCGCCTGGTGAAGATCCTCCTGCTCGGGGCAGGAGAGAGCGGAAAGTCCACATTCCTGAAACAGATGCGCATCATTAATGGACACCAGTTTGATCAGAAAGCGCTGCTGGATTTCCGGGACACCATCTATGAGAATATACTGAAGGTAGGGACAAAGTGTCATGGGAAATAAACAGCTTAGGGCCCCCGGCCAAACTTTACAGCTTCGAGTCCAAAGTCTATTCTCTTTATACTCTCTACTGTCAAATCATGCTCTGATATTGTTTTAATTTTAAACTCAGAATTTGTGGAGAACTTTTTTGAACTTGTCAAATGTTAAATAGTTAAACTTGAAGATGAGAAACTGACATTCTGAAAGATTAGATCTACACTACACAATGGACATATTGACTAGAGTTGAACAAATTCGATTAATTAACCAGTAACACATTTAAAAACTCAAACATTCACTGTTTCCAGCTTCTCAGACATGAAGGTTTGGTTTTTATTTCACTGTTCATCTGCTTGTTTCAGTCAAACAAACAAGCAAAATTCAACATATAGGCTCTGGGAACTTATGCTGGGCAGATTTGTCTGTTTTGTGATTTTATAGAGAACATTATTATTGATCAATCAATAAAATAAATAGCTGGTGAATAGATAATAGAAATGATCATTAGTTGCAGCCCTGTTTATGCTGTGTTCAGTCCACAATTGAGGTTCTCACATCCACACACAGGGAGGTTTGTTGACATAGTGCATATTTTTATCCTGAAGTGTGTGTTTGAGTGTGTGTGTGTGTGTGTGTGTGTGTGTGTGTGTGTGTCTGTGCTGTCCCTTTGTTTGCTGTCATGGCTGGGCCTCCTTCACCAACTAACAATACCAGACTATTCCTAAGGGATGAGCACATCCGCCCTGAGTGCCACACGGCCCAGACAGCGATGATAAGAGCCTGCACTCCTACACAGACGGGCCACTGTACAATACCCTCTCCTGAATACCAGCATACAGTGGCACCATATCCTGTCACAGGTCGTTTGCAGCCCCATGCACATTGTCAGATACAAAGACGTGTGTGCATTTGAACCATCGGGCACAGAAACCTAAAAACATGATGCTACATGCTTGTAATCCCTTGACTCACCCTGTCATTAATCCTCTTTCTGAGAAACCTCTGTGTCACAGTATGAACAAGGAAAGATACAGTTTGACTATTAAGGTTAAGAAAATAGTTGCTTACTTTGTCTGACTGACGACTAATCAATACTTGTTTGGACTATAAAATAAAATGCATATATAGTATCACAGAAAATGAAGAAATGCATCTGAAACCAGTGGAAAAACCAAGAAATGATAAAGAACATCAATACTCGCCAATACATTCTGAGTCGTTTCATCAAAGTTGCATGTTTAAACTCAGATTCCATGTTCTCGTGGCACCACAATCAGATACTGCACCTCAGTTTGATTCACCATTTCCAGAATTCAGAAAGATTAGTTGGTAGGATTTTTGCACAGCAAGAGTTAGTAATGGCTGACCAGTGTGGTGGGCTGTACGTCAACCCATACACGAAACATTAACATGTTTATTGGCAGCTGCAGAGGTGAAAATATAGTCATCTATGAATGACATAACCTAATTGCACATCAGACGTTAAAGGTTAAGCGAGGTGTTACCTGAACGCTGCTGCCTGTAGTTTGGGGCGTTGCAGGAGGATCAGCTTTACCAGGTGTAGAGGATTTAATGATTGTGACAGAGCGAATGAAGTGAACGCGCAGGTGTGTGGCGCAGCTAGGCTTATAAAAGTAAACGACACAGAGGTGGAGATCAGGTGTGGCCCTGCTGCTTGAGTCTCAGTAATTATATCTTCATTAATGAATAAACCTCTGCTTTAATCCTTGTCAAACTGGGATTATTTATTTCCCACAAGTTAAAGTAGAAGAGAAACTTCAGACTTCAGTTTGTCAAGACTCCTTCACCAAGTAAAGATTTGCTTAACGATTGATTGATTAGTTTTTAGTTATTTTACACATTATTCTTAAGTGCAGTAGTTAAAATTGTTATGTTACCTTCGTTTTGTACTTTGTCTGGTGTTGCCGTGACCTTCAGTCACATCCTCTGAGTTGCCTCTGGGCCCAGAAGGCAGCACAATTCATGGGGCGGTCAGCATTAACGCAGGAAGAGAAGTACTACATAATCAGAAAACGGTGAGGAATTAAACAGAGATCTGACAGTTCCAGCCAGCCCCTGTAGGTAACTACTAACATGTTCATGTTGTTTTCCAGCCCCGTGTGTTCAGTTACTGAGAACCAGTGACGCATAAGGCAAATACCAAGAGTCTGTCTTTTGTCGATTTCCCCTTTGAATAGTGTTTCCCATCGTTTTGCCCTTCACGTTTGGGGTCAGGGTACGGTTAGGTCTGATATCAGGGTAAAAAGAAAACAACGAGTAAAGTAACTGCAAAATCATCCCCATTTAGCTACAGTATTTGAAACAGTCCTTATGTGTTCATGTTCTGGGTTTTATGTATTAGCTAAACCTACTGTAACAGACTAAAAGACATTTTTCAGACAGAAGCTGTGTCCCAGTTTGGAGCCTACATCCTGTGGAAGGATGCAGTCTGTGTATTAGAGGGAAGGCTAAACCTAGAGCCTCACAGAAACCACAGCTAATGCTGCATTTACTGTATGTGTGTGATCCTTTTCAGCTTGTGAAGTCAAACCTTTCCATGTTTATTTGGCCTCTAAGTCCTTCTCAAACCCACAACAGTGTTTAAATACCAGTGGCAAACTAGGCTTAAGGTAAATTATACTGCGGTTTACAATGTGAGTTATGCAGTTTCACTTTAATACGTGAAAACAAAGGGATGGTAGTCCACCATAATGAAGGTTAAAGCTATCTAATCTGCCTGTTAGCAATAAATCCAGAATGCTAAAAAGGACAGTTTCTTGTATTGCCTGACCTCCAGCATTTATTTTTTTATCTGTCTAGTATGTGACCTATTTACCGGTGACTGATGACAACCTGAGAGAGAAATCCCACCAAGCACACAGCGACTGTAACACCTGACCGCTCCTATAAAAACTGACCCTGTCACATAACAGGATGGGAACGATACACGCAGGTATTATCCTCCAAATCTGGGGCTGGATTAGGAGACATGGTCTGGTCAACCAGTTATGGCCATTGCTGTTTTGGTGCAGTAAACGATAAAGGATTCTGCACACGAACCGCACGGCTACAGTCCTTCCTGCACACAGAAAGAGACAGACACACGTGCTTGTTCACAGACAGGAAAGCAGACCGGCGTACAAACATACAGGCCCACAGGAAGAGAGGCAGACAAGAATATAGAGGATTATGTTACAAATACACAGATTAGTAAATTAATGATTGGAGAAGAAAGTGATCACAAAGACCACAGACGAAAAACGGGCGCTCACGCTGAGACTGTCACTGCCAACATGCTGGTGCTTGCATGTGTGTGTGCGTCGGATAATGTCTCTGTGTGGCACGCTGGGATCTCCTGTGTTGTTTAGGTTGTCGTCGGTATTACTCATTCCTAAAAAACAACTCTTCTAAAACAAACAGCTGTTAGCGACGGCTCAGACTTTAAACACAGGCCACAACACTGAGTCACACACGGGCATCCCACTAAGACTGCACACACTGCAAACATGCACACTATCCCTTTTTGCGACCATCCCCACGCGTCTCAGGAGGGGGATCTTGTTTTGAATTTCCTCAGGTGAGGTTTTATTTCACATTTTTTTTCCCGTATTTCCTAAAGGTCTTTCCTCATCTTTTAGAGATAGCGTTGATCTAGGTCAGAGACTGTTGGTGTTGTGAGCACTAAAAGTCTGTTGAATGTGAGATTAAGCTCTACAAATAAACTTGTCTTGACTTGAGTTGACTTGAACTGTGAATCAGTGACAGACACACACACACACACACGTACGCACATGTCTTAACCTGCAGTGACCTCTGAAATACTTTTGTACTTCAGTGATTTTGTTTCTTGCTAAATTCTCTGCAATCAGTGTTCAATGCAATCAAGCCAACACACTTTTTCTTTTACTGTAGTAACAACTCTGTTTAGTGCATTTCAAGTTAAATATGCTTCATTAAATTTAAGGTAGGTTAATTTAAATTAGAGAATTAGAGAAAATTTTAATTTAAAGTAGAGAAACTAACTAGACTTAATAAATTAGGTTAATTAGATTCTAAAAATTACTAAATTAGCTGCTGAGCACATGAGTAGTTGTTGAAATTGAAAAGTTGAAAGTATAGACAGAGAAAAGGAGAAACAGATACAAACCATCAAAGATCTGTCGCTGTGTGTGTGTTGGCTGATTTTATCACACAGAAGGAGACCTCCCACAAAGATGGTCCACGTGGTTTCTTTTCAGAAAACCACCAGCAGCCACACATACATGTGTCTGTGAGCGTGTGGGGGCCTGACACATGTGCTTCGCTGTTAAATTTACTCCATGTTTACCAGTAACACTACACTGACCCAGTGTTGACGGGTTTTTTTCCCAGGGAGCTGCACTTGCAGTATGAGTTCTCTTTCCACTGTGTGGTCAGAAAATGTAGCTGCTGTTACAACCAATTCTCCATAATCACACGTGTACATGTGCTGCTTGTGTGTCTCTGCAGGGCATGCGGGTGCTGGTGGACGCCCGGGACAAGCTCGGTATCAGCTGGCAGAGCTGCGAGAATGAGAAGCAGGGCATGCTGGTGATGTCGTGGGAGGGACGTGTGGGCGCGTCGGGGGTCGAGCCCAGCGAGTTTCAGCTGTACGTGATGGCGCTGAGCGCGCTCTGGGCGGATGCTGGCATACAGGAGGCCTACGCACGGCGCTCCGAGTTCCAACTGGTGAGTGGTTTATAGACATGTTTGGATTCGTTCTACTATCTTTTGTGATTTATTCAGACTTTTATTTCAGACTCATGTGCTGTAACTGGTTTTCAAACACTCTCAGTTGCAACACATTTTCTGAGAGTGTCACAGGTTGTAAGCGGCACTGAGAGGGAGGCCTTTGGTTATGGTGACAACAGATAAACTGAAGATCACCTTTACACCAGTTTTTAATCCTACCACAGTTCATTTTCTCCTTAGCTTCATTTGCATTGTAAATAAAATGCTGTGAATATAGTCACAATCTTTACTCGTACCTGTGGGGTACAAGCACCTCTAGTCAGGACTCAAGAAGGACAAATCTATGAATTAATGAGTAAACAGATCAGTGGCTGCATGAGCAAAGTCCTTTATGAAAGTTTATAATAACTTTTTGTAGTATATTTAAAATTCTGTAAGTGTAAGAGCAACAAAATCATTTAAGTGAAAAATGTAGGTCAAATAGTAAAACTACTACCAACAGTAGGAGATGTTGTCAAAATCTACTTGACACAAGGAGATGATTTTCAGATTAAACTAGCACTTCACCTAAAACTTTTTTGGTCTGTTTATTCTCACAGCCTTGAATTATGGGAGAAAATCCATCATTCTTGGTTATGAATGAGGGAAGCTTAGGGAAGCGATAACCATTTTTGATCAAGGTCCCGTTTTAACAGGACAAAACTATCAAAATGTCCATAATAATGTCTCGTAGAAGTCGTAGTGGATGTTTGCAGTTTGCTCATCTAAGGCTCAAACCCAGAGATTTTATTTTGGAATGATTTAGTCTGAAAAGAAAGAATCAGCAAGTAAGTCACAAGAGAAAACTGCAAATATTAAGTATAAAAAAAATCAGTAACACACTATGTTGTCTAGCAGAAATGTGTTTTTAATGTCTTTTTAATCATCCTGTAGGTCACAGACCTCAGGCTGGAAATTAGTTTGTGAAGATATTGAATTAGTATTCTTCCAATGCCTGAAACACTTACATTTTTGATAAAATATTCCAAAAATAAACCACTTGTGCTAAATCCTCCCCTGACTGTCTGCATTAAAAACCAGCCTCCAGTTCATTCTTTGATCGAGAGTCATGTTTAGTCATAGATTACACACTGTCTGACTTGATGCTCCACATTTAATGAGTAACATTAGCAAAGAGCATCCACTGAGTGACCTAATATCCTGGAGCTGTATCCCGCCCGGCATCTTTGTCACCCACGCGGCCTCACGGTCATTTCTGTTGCTGTCAAACTGCAGGTCAATGTCCAAAAATAATAACTTTTAATAAAAGACATTGCACTGGTTTCCAGTGTGGGCGGGACAGTGAGGTAGTACTTAGCACGGTCACTGAGTGCTTTCTGTGTGGAGTTTGCATGTTGCAAACTCCACACAAGTGCACACTTGATGCACCCTGCCTCTCCTCCAGTGACAGCTGGGATCGGCTCCAGCAGTCCCGCGACTCTTAAGAGGACAAGCAGTTAGGATGATGGATGGATGGATGGTTTCCAGTTCTGTTGTGCCTGTAGCCGTGAACCCTTTAATGTTTTTACCTTCAGTTTCATAAATATTTCCACATTACGTCAGCGATGTCAGCTGTCTAGAGCAGCAGATATCTTCCCCGTTTTGTATTTATTTGTTTGCAAAGAGCTAATAATCACTGATGTGCTCTGAGGAGGAAGTAACTCAGTAGTGTCAGGAGTGATTTTACCTGTCAGCTGAACAAAAAAACAAGTCACTTTGAAGGAGCGCCGCCCCCCAGTGAAGCCTGTGTAACTATTTATTGTTCTCATGTGTAGCCTACCTCTCTCCTTTTATTGTCTGGAGACTTTCCAAAGATGTAATTATTTTTCTCCTGACTGGAAATGGAGCCGATAAAATGGAGTCCTGCAGAGTTTCATCTGCCGCGCTACGCTGCTCCGAACGCAATCTGGACCGGCTCGCAGATCTCAGTAATTCTTTTTCCTTTAAACCCTAATATATAATAAAACGCACAGTGATCAAACGCAGCAGGTTTCGCCCATCAGCAAAGATTGGATTCTTTTCTCTTTTAATGTTTAACTAGTCACATCGGACGAATGGAAAATAAAACTACTACAAAGTATATTTAAAGGGTTTGATAAAATAGCACATTTACTTCTCTAAATGCCAGAGTGGAGGCACAGCAAATTTTTTGGATTTTAAATACTGGAAGAGTTCAAAATAATCATCGAAAGACTTCACAACCACACATTGTTTTGTCGTCAGTGCAGGTTGTGATTGTTGCTCTATATTTGTTGGCTATAATTCAAAGATCAACCGGTCAACATCTATCTAATCTTGCAATTTATCCCAACATCAACTTGATGGATTGCCACAAAATTTGATGCAAACATTCATGGTTCTTAAACGATGAATATTATTATGATGAACCCTCAACTTTTCTTTAGTGCAGTGTCTCAGCTAGTACTGTATGGATGGCCACGGAATTTGGCAAACACATTCAAGTCCTCCTCAGGGTGAATTGGAAGATCTTTTATGATCTCTTAACTTCTATTTTAATGCAATGATTGGGTCAAATTGGGTCAGTATTCGCACACTGATGATAGTACTTAGCATAAACAGCCACTAAACACTATCTTACAGAGCTGCTGGCATGGATGTAGAATCTTTTATTTTTACACAACACAATCCGGGAAAAACTTCATGTCGTCATGTTGCAATCTTGTATGATACACTGGGGGATGAGAGTTTGTCTGTGGTGCAGTGTTTTGTTTTGGGGAATTTAGAATAATAAGGCAAGTATGACAATGAATGTGCTATAGCTTTAGAGAATGATTAAACAAACAGCAATGTAAACTAATAAAGGTTACAAGCAAATCAAATCCAAAACAGTGGATTCATTAGATTCATGTGTGCAGAGATTTAGTCTGATACAAACATTTGCAAAAACAAAACAAAACACAGAGTAACCAGGCCTCTTCTTCACTATCTCCACTCAGACCATCCTTTACTTTTTTCCCCCAGATGTCTAACCTCATCTTTTTCTTTGCTGTGTGAAAAAAACACAACAAATTGTGACAGTCTGGAAGCAGCCACTTAATGTGGTTTAAAGAACAATTTGTGAGCAAAGGAAGAAAAAAAACAACTAGAGAACCACTTGGTTCTACAAGTGTGTACAAATATGTCATAAAGGGGCCGGACAGACCTTTAATGACGCTTAATGGTTCAACAGAAAGTCACGAATGATCATAGACCACAGTGTTGACATAACGAATGTCTCACAGCTTCGGCATCACCAGCTGTTCTTGTTGTCACTGCGCTTTGTATTGGCTCTGGCAGCTACCTTATTTGTACTTTATTGGAAGTAACACGGCAGCTAAACTGTCTGCTCAGAGCCAGTTTCACCCTTTACCTTGTTACACATTTATCAGTGTCAAAACAATCTGGAGTCAGACAGAAGCCACTTCCGTCTCCAACTCACTTAACATACTGTGTGTGTGTGTGGTTGTGTGTGTGTGCGTGCGTGTGTGTGTTTGTCTGTGAGATGTCAGTGCACAGTTTTGGGTCAGACTGCCTTGTCTTATCTGGAGACGCTGTGATAAAGCTAGTATGCTAACAGCTGCACAGGCCTGCAGACATCATTCTTGCTTAATGCATAAGTCTGATGATAATTTGTAGTTTGTTTGTTTTTTTTATTGTCAGAAAATCCCATAAAAAATCAAAAGCAACAAAGGACTTGAACGCTGAAACCTGTTATAATTTATTTCTCTGTGTTATAGAGCTCCACGGTGTCCAAAAGCTATTAAACCACATTGTGCTGTTGCACTGCTGACACGAGCCACAGCAATTAATTTTGTGTTAGACCCACAGACACCGTTTTGCTGCTGTAAATTCTTGTATAAATATGTTTATTAAGGGAAATGTCTTTTTGACCTTTTTCTGACCCTAATTACAGCATTGCTGAATTCTGATTCTAATTTTGCTCTCACCGTCTCCGCTGTTCAGGGAACCAGGCTTCAGTAACGTCTACTGAGAAAAGCAGCACAGGTGTCTTACAGCTTTGTGGACCTCAGTTTTCCATAAATAATTGTATGAAAATGATAGAAAAGCACTGTTGTGTTAGTATCTAACTGTAGGAATCAACTATAACAATAGAGTGTAAGGTTTAAGACCTTATGGAATATAACTGTATATACAATTATACAGAAAACCCAACAGCTGACACATTATCCACAAGGATAATCTGAAAATCTGAGTTTGAGTGACGTATCAGACAGTCTGAAGACCTCTATGGCGTCCAAGAAGAAAACCATTTCAGGATTAAACTTTGCCAAAGAACATGAAAAGAAGCTTGATTAATATTAGCAGCACATTCTTTTTGGGTCAGATGAAACAAAAATAAATTTGTCTGGATCAGACGGGATGCTGCACGTTTGCCGTGGACCTGGCCCGGACTAGCAGAGTGACTGCATAGACGTCAGGGTGTGAGGGGATCACACAGTGCTGTGACTAAACTGTTCTGACCTGAGCAAACAGATAATACAGGTTTTAGGTATTATAATTGTATTGTGTCCAATATCAGAATAAACAGTGTGAAAAAGTAATAAATCCCTGAATAACTGTGAAGGTTCTCAGCCGTTCGAATTCAAGTTTCTCCGCTCTGCTATGGAACATTTCTAAACGTTGTTCTGGGTTAACAGTGGTTTTGGCCTCCCACTGTCTCATAGATGCTGTTTCTACTTAACATTTATCAAACAGTGGAGTCATGATAACTGACCTTTACTGAAGTGAGGGACACCTGCAGTTTCTTGGACGTTTCCCTCTGATCTTTTGTGGCTTCCTGGATGAGTCGCTGCTGTGCTCTCGGACTAATTTTGGAAGGTCGTCCTTTTGTGGGAAGGTTCAGTATTGTTCCAAGTCTCTAGAAATAGCTTTGTTATTTCCCAGACTGATGAGTGCAGTTTGGTTGCGGTTTCATGGACGTAGTAATTTTTAGTGGTACTCAAATCATTTATTTAAGTAAAAGTACAGATATAGAAATACTCGTGTACAATGAAACATCCTGCATTCATTATGTTACTTAACTAACAGTTGAAAAGTGACTGTGACTGTAGCCGTGTTACTTACTGCATGGACAGACTGTTTGTTCCAGTCAACATTTGTACAGTTTTCTTAAATTTCCTTAAACATAAACAGTTCTTCTGTGTTTTCTAGTACTTTTCCTGCTTGTACACACTATAAATCACGGACAGCTACAAATATTGTACACAAACAACACGTAGCTGAACAGAGATTAAGAGGCGGCTGTCGAGTTTACTGGCAAGTTGCCCAGTGAGTAAATCTTTATGCAGCTAGTGACCACAATCGCTAACCCAGGGGGCGACTTTCTGTGTTTACGTTTGCGTGTGGACTTGTAGAAAGTAACACTACTTGGAAAACTGTAGGAGGCTCGGGCTGTTGTGCCTCAGCGTTCACTGTTGTGCTGGAGTCAAGTTTCCTGAATCTCTAGAACTGAGGCACCTGGTTCAAAGTTAGTATGACTCATTGTCAGAATCACCACAATCATGAGAATGAAGAAATACAGAAATCCCTTCTGGCTCTGCAGCTGAAAATAGTTTCCAAATCTGCATCTGTTGCTTGTGTTGCTCCAGATTGCTAAAAACTACAATACCCGTCTGTTTTAGAAAATTAAAAGCTGTACAACTCAGATTTAACAGATGTGCTCCGAGATATGGAAATTGTTTGAGACACTGCCTAAACCTTCACCAACCTCATTCTGTCACCGTAATAAAAAACAAACTGTCTGCTGTGGTAAATGTGCTGAGCTAGATGCTCTCCCCGCCTCCTCCCCTTTCTCTCTCCACTCTCTGAGAGGTTTTCCGGGGATACCACAGTCAGCTTTTCCCAGGCACCACTGGATCTGCGCCGCGGGCAGACGGCGAGAGGGAGGAAAGTGGGAGAAGAAAAAAGTCAGATGAGAGGAAGACAAAAAAAGAGAGTGGAAGTTAGAGAAGAGTATGGGGAAACCAGTGGAGGGGAGATAGTGAGAGGAAAACAAAGCAGACACATGCAAGGATTTTGTTTAATTGCAGGCTTTGCTGTGTTCCACCCACACCCAGATAACACATAGTCTGATATAGGATATAAACACCATAACCTCGTTTGCTTGACGAAAACAAGGCTGTACATCTGTGCTGTGGCATTGGAGCTGTTGCTGTTGTCCCCAGCAGCACAAACATCCTGAATAACTGCGTTATGAAGTTAGGCTGGACTGTACGGAGAACAAAGATGTATGGAGGCTGTAACTGTGGAAGCCCCTGCACAGACACGCACATCATGTGGTCGAGTAGATGAGATTTCAACCTGGAAGTCGCTCTGCTGCTGCTGGCAGTGAGACGTTCTTCGTGATTTAAGGTTCAGTGCTCACACAGTGGAAAAATCACTTTCTGTAAGTTCCTGTCTCTGGGTTGTGTTAACCTGTCTTTGCCTCTTCTGTGTCTGCAGCAGTTTTTAAATTTTTTAACCCACTACATTTATTTTAATGCTGATATAATGATATATAAGAATCTACTCCCACAAAGAGTAACTAGTAATCTATTAAGAGGTGGTTCTTATGTTTTGGCCACCCAATTTAAAATGAATGAAGGAGCCAAAACATTAGAACCAATTATATTATTATAACATAAATATAAACCAGTCAAATAAATATAGTGCAGTAAAAAGTATTTCTCTGTGGAGTGACAATTACATTAACATAAAACTCTTATTTACGTTTAAATAAAATGCATACATTTGACATAATACTAAAATTGTAGGTTTGCCACTTTGCAATTAATATAAATTTGTCATTAATTAAATTAATTGTTAGATCATTACTCAGTACATTCACACAGTGAGTTGATATACATGTATAGTTAGAACGAAATAATTCAGTGGTCCAACAATAGCAGCACACCCTGTCCCACACACACACACACACACACACACACACACACACACAGCAAGTGACACATATACCTGTGGCCACATTACACACACACACACACACAGTGCAGAATGTGAGCTTATTCAGGTCTTTGCTGTAATAAAGCACCTAATCTGCCCATACAAGCCATGAATGGAGACATTCCTCCTGCCTTATTCAACCTCTCACACACACACACACACACACACACACAAATACACACATAGCTATATTTTACACTTTTACTACTTATGAATCCGCATTACATGGCGCTAAAAGTCATCCTTAGCCTAATAAAGTGAATTTATTTGAATATTTAGTTTGATGCTTCCAAAGGATGAATCAGACTGTTTCAGTTCTGCTGATGGCAGTTAAAGTGTCTGTGGAAATTATCTGTGTGTGTGTGTGTCTGTCTGTGTTTGTGTATCCCTTCATCTCTGGGAATTCCCCACTCCCTGCTTTTCCCTCCGACCAGCCCCTCCTCCCGTTCATGTGCCGCTGAACCAATCAAAGCCTCCGGCTTTGTGTGTCCTATTGCTGTGACACTGTAGGTCATTGGTGAGGTCACAGGGTCACATCTCACCCGCACAGCGGGTCACGTTTCCTGGTTGTTACACGGCCTGTCACGGTCGACAGAGATGAATTTAACAGCCACGTGAAGAGTTTGTGCTGGTTCGGTTTGGTCGGTGTACCAGAAGTGTAGCGCGTTCTTATCATCATAGGTTAAAAGTAGAATAATGACATATTGTAGTGTGTGTGTGTGTGTGTGATGCGAGCACTAAAATGACTGTAACTTAGGTCTGTCTGACTCGCTAATCCCTCCCTCCCCCATGTCTCTCCCCACTGTTTTCACACACACACAGCTGTTTCCTGTTGAATGTGTGTGTGACACGGAGGAAGAGATTCATTTTTATTCACGTTTAAACTAATTTCAGAATCAGAACTCCTATATGAATATTAAACACCTAATGTTCAGCCTAAAACCAGCATTTTTTATGTTCCTTATACAACGTGTACTTTACTTTTAGCCCATCTACTACAAACTGTATATAGTTGACACCACTGTGGGCCATTGTGTAAATGATGCTGCAGTGCTTTTGAAAACTGAAGTAGATTTTCCTCTGTTCCAGGTAACCACCGGTTTCATTTCAGAACAATATCAAAATCAATTATCAGCCTCTTAAAACTTTTTAAAAGCTGTAATCCATAACAGTGAAAATGAGCCTGCACTTAAACCCCATTACTACTCAACAATGAGAGTGTACGAATGCAGAGTTAATGTTCACTGTAATAGGTGACGTGTTGAGTTTTAAGAGTTAGCTCATTTTCCTACCGTACGGAAATGAAGTGAACTCCACTGATGCCTTCAAGTGGCTCTGATCAATATTTCTATAACAGTGTTTCAAATGACAAAGCTTAATAGCACGTTTAAGCTAATTGTTTCGGTGTCCGGCCCGAACTTTACTGTTTTAGTTCACTCTCACTTATGACACCTCTTATACTTATGTTTCTGGCTGCAGCAGGCAGAGAAATGCCAAATAAAGAAAGCTTCAAAAACCTGTTGTACGCCTGATGTTCAGCACCGATCAGCAGACAGACACGTTTTGTGACCATCTGGTGAACATGAGAATCGGGAATTTGATTTAGTGGTAGATCGCAAGGAAAAGTAGAATTTAAGAGTAAATAAATGGGAATAACTAGTCAAGTCAAAGTGAAGTATAGGACATGAAAATATAACTTGTTGGTTAAACGAGTGGAGGGTGGAACTGCAGATAGAGGGTGCTGGTCGTAGTCTGGTTTGTAGCTTTAATTAATATCAAAGCTGCATTAAATTATTTTTGACCACTTGGAAACAGCAGAAGAAGTTATATAAACTGAAATATCATCATCTTTTAAAGTTAATGAAAATGTGCTACCAAACACTTGATCTGCTAAATCCACTTCCACTGTCCTCCACTAGCTGGCTGCTGTTTAGTGCAGAGCTGGTGGTGGTTTTTAGCAGAAAGCTCAGTGACTGCAGAGCCGGGTGACAATCCACTGTGAGTTTCCAACTACAAGCATCTCTTTTCAAATTGTGCATAATCATTTAATCCACTCAGAGTATAACGTCATAACCACTTCTGCTGTAATGTCTGTTTTCTGAGAGACTTTTCTAAAGTCCTGCAGTTGTGTTGTTTGTGCAAATGCAAACAATTACACTAAATGTGATTATAAGACAGTCCTGATGAAACATGGGTCATAAAAACATAATGATCCCGTTATGTTACGTGAGTCACTTCAATTCATTTGAGTGCGTTGCTATTGTTTCAGCCTGTCTGTAAAATTAGCTTCACAAATATCCAATTATGTTACAAAAAAATATGATGCGATTGATTTGATTATGGTCGGTCTCATGGTTTCTGTCCTTTGTGCATCGATTGATGTTTACAGCTTCTAAGAAATGGGAATGAAGTAACTAGAAACAAATGAAAGAAATGAAACTGTCATAATAATCAGATTACGTGCCTTAACTTGATTCTTTGGTGTCTTTTAAGTTGGGTTAATGTGTATTGAGATGACTCAGTTCCATTGTGGAGCTAATGGATTTTCTTCTCTTCTATCTGCAGAGTGAATCAGTAAAATACTTCTTGGACAACTTGGATCGTATTGGTCAACTGGTGAGTCACACAGTCTTACATGTGCAAGCTCAACCTAAAGTTCACTCCGCATTTTGTAACTTTGGAAAAAAAAAATCTCTCTCACTCTTTTTCAGAACTTTATCCCAAGCAAGCAGGACATTTTGTTTGCGAGAAAGGCGACAAAGGGCATCGTCGAGCACGACTTCATCATTAAGAAGATTCCTTTCAAGATGGTGGACGTTGGAGGGCAGAGGTCTCAGAGGCAGAAGTGGTTTCAGTGTTTCGACGGGATCACGTCGATACTCTTCATGGTGTCATCGTCTGAGTACGACCAGGTAGCCTTCATGCAGACACACACACACGTCTGACTGTCTAAAGAGTTTTAGACAGTCTGATCATTATTCTCTTGACTTTTACAATTACAACAACGAACATCAATATTTTAGATTTACACAAAGAGAGCTTTGTGTCTGAGGAAAGTCAGTTACCTCAGTCATGGCTCCGGTTCAAGTGAACCATCATATGATTATGACTGAATCTCTAGTTAGTGCAGAGATAAGAGTGTGTGTCCATGTGTGACTTCAGGTCTTGATGGAGGATCGAAGAACAAACCGTTTGGTGGAGAGCATGAATATCTTCGAGACAATCGTAAACAACAAGCTCTTCCTCAACGTGTCCATCATCCTCTTCCTCAACAAAACAGACCTGCTGGTGGAAAAGATTCGCACGGTCGATATCCGCAAGAACTTTCCCGAATTCAGAGGAGACCCACGCAGGCTGGAGGACGTTCAGGTAAATATGCGCATAGAATCTATACAGTATGTGAATGAACAGGTTCACTTACACATGCTCATCCAAAAAAAGGACAAACAAGCTAGCTGGGCGCTATAAGCACATTTCTGATATAATAATAATTTTATTTACTGTTAGCTTCAAAGTATTTTACAGTAAAAACATAAAAATAATCAAATCAAAACAAGATAAAAACAACTATTAGAACCATTAGTGTTTCTAAAATCTGCAAGAAGATCTCAAGCAGCGATCAGGCTCATAGAGAGTTACATGACATTTAAGAAATCAAATTACTAGGGAAAGGCATCCAAAGCTTGGTTTGTTAAGTGTCCTTGCTCTGCTCCTTCCAGGCATTTCTGGTGCAGTCGTTCAGCCGTAAGAGGAGAAACCGAGGGAAGCCGCTTTTCCACCACTTCACCACGGCAGTGGACACAGAAAACATCCGCTTTGTCTTCCATGCCGTCAAGGACACCATCCTGCAGGAAAACCTTAAAGATATCATGCTGCAGTGACCTTCGAGCTGCAGCCGATGCCTTCTCTGACTGTAAACTGTGAAACCAGCTATGAATTCAGGCCCGGAGGACTGATGCGAAGGCCTGCTTCGTTCTGACTCTATAGCCCATGAGCGCATATTAACACTGACCTGTGGAGCGGTCAGTTGACCCACTGAGTGGATCTGACTGAACTTTGAACCAGTGGAGCCATTAGATGACTCTGGACATACTGGCCTGTTTCAGCCCCTGTGGAAACTGTGAGGACCAACAGGACATTTTTCAACCTGTAAAAATGTGTGTACGCTAGAAAGACATTCACTCTCACCTTCTTGTAGCACTCAAGTGTTCTTACCTTATGTACAGGTGAAGAAATGTACAGAAAAAGGAGAGAAAAGTGCAGAGAAAAGCACCAACTACATGACATGAGCACTGAAAGTGTTTCTTCTCAGATGTATATATGAATAATGACAACCCTGTCACTAAACCAGGTCAGACTGTTGCTGGCTGAAATGTAGCTCGGTAAAGCTGTGTGAGCAAAGAGCAGCAGGGGAAGAGAGAGGAAATAAAGAATTAGGGAGAAAGAAATGTACACGTGACAGAGAGAGAGAGAGAGCGGCGAGGGTTTGGGCCATACTGGTCATATGCTGTGTTATGTGATAAGGTTGCACAAGTGTTCTTGTCAGTGAACTTTAACATAGGAAAGGGATGAGAGTGTCTTATGCTCCCTGTCCTCTCCTGCACCGCCTTTCTCGATATCTTCATCTCTCCTCCCTTGCTTGTGTCCGTTCTCTTCATCCCACCGTCATACTGTACGAGAGGCGAACAGCTGCAGATAAGATGTTATATCCCTCTCTTCTCCTCTCGGCACAATAGACAGATTGTTCGTCTTCTCCCTCCCCAGCAGAAACAGTAGTAGAGGCTCTTCTTGGTTTAAAGAAACACACACAGAGAAACACAGATCTCCTGGTTTTGTTTGAGCTATGGTTCATCTCTGGTCTCTGTGCCTTTCTTCTGTCTTAGCGTAGACTTAACCTGAGGCGAATTATGAATATCCCATCCACAAGAAGCCTTAAGGATATAGTTACACAGCTTATTCCTGGTCTTTTGTCCTGTAAATGAGAAAAGGAACGGAAGAGACAGAGTTGAACTGTACACGACCTTATTTTGGACTTCCGTGGGAGTTGGGGTGGGAAGTCTACCTGGAACACTGACACTAAACATTAAAGCAACAAACAACAAGTCAAACTAAGCAAGAGAACAAATTAGCAGACTTACGCAGATGATAAAACACGGTGAGGTCATTTTCTCCTGAATTATCACACTGATATGTTAATAAAATAGAAAAATAAAATGTAAAGGTCAGTTTAACCCTTGATTGGGTCTAGTGCTGAACTTATGTGTTAATTAACTGACAGAATTTTTTTTTTTTAAAGTCATTTACAAATTTCTCATGTGCCAGCGTCCCAGAGTCAGTGACGCGCAGTTTTTGTCTAAAATGTTGGACTGGTCCTTTTTCCAAATCAAAAGTGGGAAAAGGACGGTGTGTACAGTAAAACGCTCACAGGGATAAACCCACAGACTCTGCAGTTCTACAGAAATGTTTGCGTCTCTCATCTCATTTTACGTTTTTGTTTCGGTTCACTCGTGTCGCTTTTATGGGCTCAGCAAACACAGACACTCTGACAAGTCACAGCACATTAGCCATCAGACAAAGATAGCAACACATAGTGACACATTCAGCAGCTAAACAGTCCAGTATTTTTTCTCAGGAGCTGGTGGAGACCAAAAACAGAGCTAAAATAACAGTGATTATTTCATTGACATCCATCAGGTGGCTAGATGTAAATTAATGCTAATGTGGCTGTGTGCAGGCTGGATGTGTAAACAAATACCATATAAATACTAGGTTTACAGCTTGATGCAACCAAGTACCAGAAAAACCACTTAATCCAGATAAAAAGAGCAAAATGTATAATCAAACAATAAAACACGTAAATGTTGTAAATTCATCATTTGAAGCCAGATACTGTGTTGGATCCTTAAAATCTGTTTCTGTCTAATGTTTTCAAATGGAAATGCTGATTTTATTCCCAACATCTGCATGATGTGTATTTGGATGTGCAGCAGTAGGACATAGCTGGGCGGCTGCTCCCAGTCCAAATGGCCTCAAGAGGAACTCGTCAGCACTTCCATACGCCTTATTATAACACTGTACTATAACTGTGTACTTTGTATGTGTTTATAGTGCCATATAGTGTGGCCCTTTTGTGCATGTTTATACTTCCTATACATAGAGTAAGTATGTGACTGACACTGTGTAAACCCTACAATACAAACACCACTCTAACAGTATCACTGTAGCTGTAACGTTGCTGTAACATTTGTCCTAACTAACCTACCTTTTTCACACTCACAAAGAGTTTTGTTGTAATTGCACTGGATGTGTCTGAGAGAAGACGACCGAACAGGAAAAAATGTCCTGAGAAAAAAAAAAAAAAAAAGGCAATAAAACAAATAAACAGTCGGACTTTGAAAGGCGAGCAGGATGAAAAGACGGAGATCTTCTGCTGTTGTTTTTTTTGTTTCCCGGTGCCTTGGCTCTGTGCTCTGTGGTGAAATACACTGCCTTTTGCTGACATGCTGTTTCTTTATTTTCTCAGTGTGGCCTTCTGTGTGCATTTTATTGTGTATGTGGCAAAGCAAGAGGTTAAGACCTTCTGAGCTGGGAAGTGAAAAGTAGTGAAGAGATTAGCAGAGATGGAGAAACAGAGGGTGATGGCAGAGGAGTTTCAAATGTTTTGAGATTATGAAGAGAGATGTGGGGAAAAAAATAAATGTCCCGGGGCAGTTTAATCAGTATTTATGAACACGTGCAAAGCAGAAAACAGAATTGAGGTTCCTGATAAGTAATATCATACTGATGTGCAGCCTGGAGGCACACTGTAGGCTCTCAGTGCACATAATGTAATAAGAAGCTCATCAGCAAGAGCTACAAGAGTAAAGCTGAAGTCGGGCAATATCTCTATTACCCAGCAGAGTCTGACCTTTGCTTTGGCTTTTAATCAGAGGAGCTCTGATACATAACAGACTGCAAGTCTCAAGAGAGAGGGAGGGAGCCCAGAAAAAAAAATAGAAAAAACTTCCAGGGTTTATGGTTGTTTTAGAAATCACTGGTTAACATAGACTTATTTACACAGGAAGTGAGTTGAATATAATTTAAGGTTTATGCACATGTGACCGTAAATGAAAAAGACCTTGTGAATGGGCAGGCACAGTCTGGGGGAGGGACAGACAAAGGGAGGAAGAGGGAACACAAGAAAAAGTAAGAGGATAGAGGGAGGAGGGAGAGAGGAGAAAGGGGGGAGGAGGTCATGTTTCCTCTGTTGAGCCCACTTCCTGTCCTGATCCCAAAATGGAGAGACTGTAAAAGCGACAACCCTCTGCCTGTTTCAACCCCCCCACCCCACCCCGCTCGCAACCCCTCCCTCCTGCTCCCACACACACACAGACACACACACACATCAGAGAAACCCAAACCAGCGTTCTGCAGCAGAGTACAAAGCAGATGAGAGGAAAAAGCAGGGAGCAGAAAAATATATCCCCAGTGGTCTCTGAAACATGAAGCAGCCCTCACAGAGCCGCAGCTCATTCTCTCCTCAAGTTGCACTTAAACATATGTGTGTGTGTGTGTGTGTGTGTGTGTGTGTGTGTCGTGTACCCCACATACTGTATGTGAGTGTGTGTCCTTGTTAAATTGTGTTAAACTACACTCTATTGTCGCCGACAAAACAGCCGTGCAGTATAGTTTAACTGTTGAATACAAGTCTTCAACAGAAGCGCAGGTGTAGCTAATAATGTTAACTGTGGTTCCCAGTGACGACAGCGTGACAATGAGCCAGCATGCAAGACCCTGAAAGAAGAGCTGCTAAATGGCACTCACGCAGAACTAATTTTATTATCTATCCATGTGCTTTTTCCAACTGTAGAAGTGTCCTTTCCTTTTTCTGTTGAATTTTTATCTTGTGTTCCACAGTTTATGGCTGCAAATAGTCACTTTTGAAATGTGATAGTGTACAATATAATACATCATTTAATATCTCTAAAAAAGTTAATTTAGCTGATTCTTATTTTCTTAGTCTCTGAGATAAAAGATAATTTTTTCCATTTTCAACATGCAGCACCGTATGACAAATGTGCATCAGGACTCTGCTACCAGCATTTACTCCCTAGAATGATAAAATCCTCCCTTTAATAAATCTGACAGCACAAGGTGTACTCACCCTTGTATGTTATTAATTGTAGTAGTTGTGAATTAACTGCTTAATGTGGCATGAATACAGGTTAAGAGGTGAGAGTTACTGTCAAAGTCTATGAAGCAGCAACATCTGAACTTGGTAAAATCTCATGTCTTTGTTCCCCTTTCATCAGACAGGCCACTATTTCTGATTAAAATGTCACTGATTCACTCTCTGTTTACAGCTCGTTTGCTGCTTCACGAGTGGAAACGTGTGTCGACTGTCGCTTTGGCGTTAAGAAGATACAGTCGTGCTGACGTGGAGATTCAGTGGACGTCAGGACGATTGATCCACCAGTTGTCCTGGACTTTGACCGGAAGCTCAGTCTGTAGCTGCTGCGGTCAGACACAACAACAGCACGTACGATATCAGAGACAAGCACAAACATCACTACATAGATTTTAAGTTCAAAGTTTAAAATGGGCCAGTGGGATGAGGCATTTAGGTTTTTATCTGTAAGTCATTTATCAGGTGCAAAGTAGAGGACAGCAGACTACTACAAGTTCAGTATTTAACGAGCAGTGGATGTATATTGTGATATGTGGCATTAAAGTGATAAACCGAGGCTCCTTTTGCAGTAGAAACATAAATGATTCACGTGTAGTTCTCTTTGTGTTGCTGGTGAGGATCGATCTACAATATTTATGTTCAAAGCATCAAGTTTTTTTAACAGTATACTGTTGGTGGAAAAAGTATTAAATGCACAAAATAATCTGTTAAAAGATGTTTTTAAAAGTGCAAAAGCAAAGTGTGAAAAGACTTATTTCTAGAACAATGGATATTACTGGATTATAAATATTGATGCATTAATGTGTGCATCAATTTAATGTTGCAGTGGGTGAACATGGAGCCTTCAGCATACAACAAGACTTATTTTCTGTTAACCTCGCCTCCAGCCTGCCTCCAGGTCCCCTGCAGCCTTTCTGCAGGAAAAGCGGACAGGATGCTGGATGGATTTTTCATCTGAATCTGCACAGTAACTGCTTTCAGATAGATGTAGTCGATTAAAGAAGTTAAATCTATCCGTCAGAGGGGTAGCGGAGTAAGATTAACGTATCATAAATAATAATATGCATCTAAAGTACCTGACCACCTTTTTTAAGTACAGTAATATACAATATTCTCTCCACAGTCATGCTTTAGTCTTATTAACACACAAGACAACCACCCCGAACACCACAGAAATAATACAGCCGACCAAAAACACACGATCAACCACCACAAATCTGACATTTACAGTCAGTTGACCAGCAGATTTACCCAGTTTTAATCTAAGAACATTTATAATTTCTTTTTATTAGTCAAATATACACAGACGTGAGTGCGATCACACGTTAATGTGTGTAGCGCTGTGTGTGTGTGCGTGAGTAAACTTGGTCTCATGACTCTGGTTAAGCTGGTGTGTCCCTCAGGCTGTTTTGATTGGACCTGTGGCTGAACTCCAATGTTTAATAATGAGCCAAGCACTCCCTCTGTTTCTGACCAAACGACTGAATCACAATCACGATATATAAACAACTGGTGCTTCATTAGCTGATGATTTGGCCATGACACATCAGTCTCCCCCAGGCCATCACGTCATTAAACCTCCTCTGTTTTAGTTCACGCTGACAGTGGAATTAACTTGGTGATGCCTGGCATCTTATCTGCTCTGCAGGATGTGTTTTCTGTGTTGGTGCAGAGGCTTGAAGGCAGATTGTTTGTTAATCAGGGAAGATTAGCACAACAGATTAACACACGCGTGTGGACAGACGACTAACCTAACCACATATGTATACATTACTTTAAATAATTACTTTATTTCTCTGCAGTTAAAGGTATGGAAAGACCTTATGAATCGTTATATCCCCTGCGTGTCTATGTTCACCTCTATATTTCCATTCTTTCGACAAAGGCAGTTTGGAGAAGTAAAAGAGGAACGTTTCCCTCTGCTGATACAAAAGGAGCAATGCGACATTTTCCTCTCCTGGTGCTCGTGTTTTAGGTGCTCATCAGGAATCTTAAAGTCGCTCATCTCTGGCAAACACTGAGCTTTGGAGATTTTTAGTAAGAAGTGTGTGGCACATTTATTTCACAAATGCACAGATTTACACAAAAACACCCACAGCGTTTACAGCTGCAGAGCTAAAGAGACGAAGGACATTTTTCTTGGGATAAACCCTTAAGTCATACATGCACAAGGAAGCAAAATAGACACAAAAGGAAAGGAAATAAAATAACCAATGGATTAGGCACATGTGATGAACAAGAGGAGATTTCTGTTTTTTATTTCTAACACCTACATTTGTCTTATACCTATACAGACTCTGTGTTACAGCTAGAGACTTTGATGTCTGGCTAATTGTTTGTAAAGTTTACTCTCACACTTTTTTATTTGGAGGGTTGTGTTAAAGCTGTTGTTTCATAGTGGCAATAGACAAGAACACACTCTGACTGTTTTTTTCATGAGTGTAATTAATGTCTCAGAATGTGCCATTACTAATGCATCATTTACTCTGTGAATCACACACAATTGTTATTATTTCAGTTGTCTATCAACATTAATAGCACGAGGGTTTCCTCTCCACGTGGTTTAAAAGTGAAAACTGCAATTACGCTCATCGCTGACGAGCTAAACGACACATGCCTGCAATTAAAAGGTTTATTTTTTATGTATCTCATTATTTTATTCCTTGTTACTGTTGATCAACAACTTGTACTGTAACAAGGCCCCAGACAATTGAAATGTGTATTTCAAGTGCAGTACGTTATGCATCGGTTTTAGTAAAACTAGATGCAGCAAACTGACAATTTTGTCCAGATTTCTCCAAGAAAAACATGAAGTTCTACTTTTTAAGTTATAATTAAATAAAGAAAATATAAGATCTATTAATGTCACTGTGGTAATAAATATCTTGTCTGTAGTGATATCATGAATAATTAAAGAGACGTCCAGAACTGGATTGGTTCAAAGTGTATTTTCAATGCATTATTGAGTCAGGGATCCCAAAAGCTTCTATATGAAGTGTATGTTCATATACTTTGTTTGGATTAGAGTTAAGTTAAAACACACAAAACTACCAGATAGAGATATAAAAAGATCCTAAAAGCAGCCAAATGGTGACACATAACAACCACAAAACAAGACGAAGCATTCAGACACCAAATGAACAAATACTCACACCAAACAACTACAAACAGACATACACAAATTTAAATACCTACTTGATGTAATGTTCCAGACATATCAAATATGCAAAATATTCAGTGCTTGGGATGAGCCTTTAAAATATCTTCTATGATTTCTCTTCCTGCTTACTTTCACTATCCTTTATGTACCGATGAAATGAATGATCCTACAGTAGTTTACGATTTGATTTTATTCATTCTTTGGCACACCCAAAGCACCAATTTAATTCATTCATTCAAGAACAACAAAAGTACAAAATTGTAATTGTTCCTCATTCATTTTGCTGAAAAACTATAAACAAACCATCATCCAGTAGTTAAAAGGAGGAGAAACCACATGTCTCTGACATTTTGTGGCTCAAACATTCAGTTAAAATGGGTAAACAAATATATTTGTAAATTTTTTAAAAAGTGGACAGCGTGGTTGTCTCGTCGGCGCCCGCACACACTGCTCATAAATGTTCATACTGTATGCATTTTAAGCACCTTTTATCAGTATTTTACCATCATGGCTGAATACATTGCTCGGTCAGTGTAGGTACCTTCATCGACGCAGTAACAGACACACATCACACGTACTGCATTGAAAACAAACAGGGTGAATATTTCCGCAGAGGAGCAAAGAGAAACACAGCAGCTGCACACACAGTCTTGCAACACTGAACTTGTATCAGCAACATAAGCTTTAGTTTTTTTTTTATCATTTGTCCCGTTTCTGTGTTGCCTACAGTGCTGTGGCAAAGTTTGTGCACCTAACATGCACTTTGTTGTGCTTTTAAATCCAGACTACAAGGCCATTCAAAAGTGATTATCACCTCCCAGACTGGGCTCATATTTTAGTAAACTGACTCCATTAAACTCCGGCAAGGTTCCATTTAAATTTATTAGCGGGTTTTATGAGCTCCCAAGGCAGATTTACTACATTTTAAAACATAAAACCTGCAGCTACGACCTGAAAATGGGACCTGTGCAGCATCAGTTATGACACCTGATGTGTGCAGAACCTGTGCACACGGTTTCTCATCTGTCTACTTCATAAAATACATTATATTTCCCCATTATTTTATTGGACTACAAAACATAATATAGATTTCAGTTAAACCTCACAGTGGACGCCGTTGCTACATGTCACACTCCTCTCTCAGCCGTTTATTTGTATTCCATGAAGTATCCAAAATAGTTTCTAAAGAATTACTTTTTAATTATTCACTTATCTGTTAAAGAAGTTGTGTTTTCAGTTCTGTTTGTCTGTATGTTAGCAGGATATCTAGGAGGAGACGGACACATCATCCTGATCATTATGCCATCGCCGTTTACTGCACTACATTCAACTCCTGACTGCTGACATATTTGATCCATCTTTACATTTCCTTTGATTCTTATTTTGTATTTGTGGTTGTTTTGTGATTTGTGATATTTCCTTTTGAAGTGAGAGCAGCTGTAACAAGGCAAAACTATTTACCTCTGCGATTAATAAAGATTTTTGAATCTCAAATGTGTGAATACATCTCAGTGAAATTGAAGTTGTTCTTCTCCTGCATTGAACTTTAGTTAACTGCTCTGCCTCTAAAAAAAATGGAGGATGAAGTAAAAGTCAGAGTTACACCAACAAACTGATACAAAAAATCTTTAAATCACTTTTTCTCTGCAGAAAAACAATAAAACTGAAAACCTGCCCCTGATTTTTGATTTCTCCTATCTGAGGTGTGCACTATTTTCTACTTTATTTTAAAAATGATTTAATGTGCAATATTTTTGGAATAAATAATATGAATCTATAAAACAACTCGAGGCATATAAAAACTTTTTCACAGCACTGTACCTTCCCCTTAAAAACAGTCTGGGCTTCACAAAAGCAATAACAAGACCCTGTCAGGGATTTCCTTTTCTCATAATAAGTACCACAGTGTTAGTGTGTGTGCTGTAAATGTGTACAGTGTATGGAGTGCAGATACATATCAAGGTTATTTGGCACTGGGGGGCAGATAATAAGGATGGAACAGTCTTTCATGCGCACAGATTTGCAGAGCAGCATGTGTGTGCATCAGTAACCGTGGAAAACGTGAGGTGAAGTAGCTGACGAAGCCTTCGGGCAGCTCACCGAGAGTCTCCTGCACCTCGGGTGGCAACTCGTGATAGTGATGCTTCTGTAACATGCAGAAGGCAAAGGGTCAAACACAGACTGAAGGTGTCAGGCGTGTCTGCTTGTATGAAAAAAATTATGCTGTTTAAGCCGACAGACCTTATTTCTCATGGCTCTCAACAGGTCTCGAACTGAGTTTCCTTTATATGTTCTGAACCGCCGCAAATCTGAAATGTACATGAGCAAATACAAGATCTCATCCTGCACCTGCTTGAAGAGTATAGTTACATGACTTTGTGTGGGCATGTCAGTGTGCGTACCTGTCTGCAGAGGCACAGAAATGTGCATCCTCCAGTTGGTTCGAACCACAGATCTTCCTGCGGTCTCCAGTCTGACCACAATCGGACTGTCTGCTGGTTCTTTCTCTATGCGGTCGCTCACATCCTACATAGAAAACACACATAGACAAAAACATTGATTCTAGAGTCTACAGAGACTCATGCTAAGCAAGAAGTAAACAGGAAACAGTACACCACCTAGGCTTTTTCAAACTCAAAGTCATTGTAACACACCTGGAAAAAGAGGAGCTGCTTCTCAGGGCTCCAGAAGAACGGATGCTTGAGCACGCAGGCGGTGGAGGGACGCGACTCCGCCTCAGCACTGATCATTTGCTCGATCAGATCCTGAGCTATGACATCATCTGATTCGATCGAGACATAAATATTGTTTTCAGATTAGTCATGAACACCATGATCCCATGACATTATTTATTCTTTTCTAACGGTGCAGTTTGTCACCTTGTCTCCTGAGGTGAGCGAGTGTTTGCTCACAGTGAGTGTTTATTAACTTTAGCTCTGGTTTAAACTCTTTAAGGCACCTTATATGTGGTGATTTCACTGTGAGATTTCTATAAAATTAACTTTATAAGCTTTAATTCTTCTGGACAGTACCAATCGCTGAAGACAACGTAATATATTTATTCTTGCACAGAACAATGTGTATAGGAGTGAATAAATAACAGAATCATTAGGCTTCAGGAATGAATAACGGAACAAAGATTCACCGTGTATGTCCTCCATGAAATGTGAGAGTGAATATTCTCCTGACAGGATGTTGACCTGTCGTCTCAGAGAATCGCCAAATGGATGCTGCCCCCTATTGACTACGTAGTAAAACACACAGCCTGCAGAGAACACATCCACTGCTGTCGTCTGAAGAGAGAAGAAAACGTGTAAAAAAGTGTTTTACAGTTTTTTGGGTTTGGTCAATATGTAAAATGACCTTATAAAGAACAAATATTAGTTTTATGTATTTCTTTAAAAAAAACATAAGACTGAAATAATAATAATAAACTTCCACAAATGTCATTTAAAGGTCCCTTTATGTTTAAATTCACAGAACAACTAGGAAATTTGGCAAAAAAACTGCAACAAATGTTGCTCTAGCAACAAATTGATCTTGTTTATCATCATTTTATTTCTCACTGTGTCCGGTTTTCAAAGCAGACTGAACTCTGCCCTATAATTTGTATCTCACCGGTTTATTTCCAGGTGTGTCCCGCAGGACTTCAGGAGCTATCCACCCTTCAGTTCCTGGTATTCCTGACCGCAAAGAAAAGCTGCTGCGACCATCTGGGATTTTCTTACAGAGCCCAAAGTCTGAGATGAGAGCTCGAACCTGACCCAATGCATTGGGACCAGAAAGAAGGATGTTTCTAGGCTTCAGATCACGATGGACTACAGACAGAGAAGATTGAGGAGAGATGTTTAAGTTCAGCAGCAGTGACATGTCATTTGGAAAGCAGGAAGGGATTTAGAAACATCAGTGTGATAAACTTTTAAGTGAACGTGTATCTCAGACCTATGTTGAGTGAGTGTAGGTGTGAGAGGCCACACATGGTCTGCTCCAGCAGGGTTATAGGATTAAGCTCAGGAAAGAATGTTGGATCCTCCACATACTGCAGAGAACACAGACAATTAATGAAACGTGAAAGCATTTTTTAAATAAATGCTGAAGTGATTAAAAACAGCAGCACATGGTCCACTGCAAAACGAGCGCTGACCTGTTGCAGGGTTGCAGCGCACAGTTCGATGGCGATGTACGTAAAGAGACGATCTCTCTCTGTGCAGAAGTACCGGATGACGTTCGGGTGAGTGTCAGACTCTCGGAGGAGCTGCACTTCTCGCTCTGCAACCTCCACACACTCCGGCAGGATTCGCTTCACGGCTACATGGCGTCCATCAAAGTTACCTCTAATACACACAAACATGGAAGATTAGTGAGCTGCTCAGAGCAGAGAATGCGGTTTCAGAATTATTGCTGTTTCTTACATTATTGATTTCCTACCTGTAGCCAGTGTAGCCACTGAGTTACCTTCCTTAACTATGACATTAAAACCAAATGGCTGAGGAATTAACTTCATAAACACACTGCCCACTTATAAATATTTAAATATTTAAATAATTCTTTAAATGATTCTTTCCTTAAACTATAGATACATTTTTATTCTATACAGCATAAATAAATATAATATTAGCAAGAACTTAATTAAAAAAGTTATGCTTTGAAAATACAGAATTCCTGTTCTGCACTTAATGGCCTAACACATCAATACACAGTACAATCTTCTAAACAAGGCTAATACAACAACAATGGTGACAGCGCTGTAGTGAAAACAATGAAAAAGTGGAAAACACACATGTATGTGCACGTACCTGAAGACAAACGTTCCTGCTGTGCCACGTCCAAGCACCTCAGATGGAGAGAAGGAGATTTTACCTATGTGCACCTCCTCACTGTTTTCTTCTGAGAGAGGTGGGGAAGAAGAAAGAGAGAGAGCGATCTCATCTTAACGGTGAGGAAAACAGAATACAACATCTCTAATCACACGTTAGCATACTGTGGTGTGTTACCTGCTGTGGCTTTTTGCCCACTGGTGTCATTTTTATTGACGTCTGAGATGCTACTGCTGTGAGAGTGAGGACTAGGGGGAGGGTTAGCAGAGGCAGGCGGAGAATCTGCATATACAAAATATAACAAAAAACAATATTCAGTCAAGAAATTCTATCTTTTCTATCTATACTGTATTTCTAGGATTTCATGCTTCAACTCAACTTTGTGCATTTTAATAACCCAGTAGAGAAGAAAACATGTTTAATGATTAAACTCGACCCTGAGCTCATTAAATAAAGACAAAAAACACACAGAGCTTGTTTTAACAGTTACATACCACTGGAGAGGTTCCTTTCAGCAGAAACGGTTGTGTCTGAAGAACCCGAGGTCACTGTCTGGCTATTCGTCTGCACGTTAGTCTGCATGCGCTGGAGATGGGACTCTAAAGCCTCCTCCAGCTGCCTTTGAGCTTTCAGCTGCTGGGCCGTGCGCTGGAGAAACACAGAGAGATGCAGATCATCACTGAATGCAGTTAGAAGATGAAAGTTGAGACATCGGTTTTTGAGAATATAGCAGCGGGTGAATACACGAGGCTCTTCTTAGAGAAAGCTGATCAAACCCTCCTTTGCAACACTGGTAGTAAAAATACAGACACTTAGATTCAGCCCAATGTTGTGAAAGAAAACATCAAACAAAAAAAAACAATTAAATAACGGCTTAAAAACAAGGCATCTGAAGTGCATTCACTCTACATAATGATAACTATTATTCTAATAAATAATACATCCATAGCATATCTACCAACATCTATTTACCAACATCTAACATCTACCAACATCTATTTATTTTTTATTTGCTTTACAGCTTTATTTTATCACTCTGTGAATCATACTGAATGTTTGCTCAACTACGTCATTTAAGTTTGAACTTCTTATTAAGATGCAAATGTATGCAGACACAATATAATATCTGCCACACTCTGCCAAGCACTTCAGGTAGTCACTGTTATGAAATTAAAATTAATGAACCTTACTAGTCAAGCAGAAATAATAATGTTGTGGCTGAACAATGTATATCGTACCAGTGCTTGTAATACAATTAGTCTTAACATGTAAATAAACTACTGCTATAATATTAAAATGAGCCAATATGTTGAGCTGCTCACACTGCTACACAATCAACCAACATTTGTCACATATCCAGGAGCAGCATCATTGATCTGTCGGGTGATTAATCAGGTGTAGGGACCCTGCTCACACTGCACCACAAACAACAATCAATTGGGGTGAAATTCTAAGATTGAACCAGAGCTGAAATTGGACAGAATCCAAGCTGTGTCTGCCCAGCTTCAAAGAACAACTGTTTTATTTATTAGAGAACCTACTAACCTACAATACTTAAACTGACTCCAAACACTTGGGGACAGTGGAAAAAAAAAAACAGTATCTCAGAATAAAATCTGAAAAACTGTGTCTTAAACCCACATGCATATAAACAACAGACACACAAACTCACAGCTGGATATGTGAGCGCGAAGGCCAGCCATCCTCCCAGCAGCAGCGTCAGAACGGCCAGAGTCAGACGGTCTCGAGTTATGTAGACCGGCAGCACAGCGGCTGGACTCTGAGCCTGTACCGATGATCTCCCATCATCCTCTCCTCTGTTCGCATTAGTGTCACTGTGGCTCCCAGCAACAGTCTGGAACTGAAGGACACAGCAACATAACAAGGAGGAGAAACAATGGAGATATGATGATAACTCAACTCACTGTTGTCTGTGTTTGTTCTTGTTTTCTGTAAAGCTGTTTATGATCACAGTGGCTGTTAAAGGGACATTTCGTAAACAATTTTCAATTATCTGGTTGATAATTAATATAAACATAAAAAATGAAAAAGCAATTTCCCTAATGGAGATGGTCTCATTCATTTGACTCCCGTCTAAACTGCAGTCGGAGCTGTGACTCACATATCGCTGGTAGTAGTAGGAGGCAGGGGGGACTTGGGAGGCAGAGGAGGTGTGAGGTCGCGGAGGGATAACTGCCTCACCAGAACGCTGCAGGGTGACTGGGAAATCTCTCAGCATGGTGGTGTGTGCTGCTGGAGGGAGCTCATGGTGACCTAAAGCAGACAGACAGAGATATGATGCTTTTAGAGCTGTATGAATGTCTCAGACGATTTCTTGTCTGTGAAATAAAATCAGATATTTTAATTTAAAGTGAACTAGGCAACGTTTCTCCTAAGCCAGAGTTCTTGTTTTAGTATGGTAGAAGAAACATTCGGGCTAATAATACTTTGCAATAACAATCTGAATAATTAAATAATGAAGTGTTAATATAGCTTCATAATAAATACAGCATGTTAGAAAAATGCATGGTGTGGTGTGTGTGTGTGTGTGTGTGTGTGTGTGTGTGTGTGTGTGTGTTTGTTTACCTATTAGCAACCAGTGGTTTTTCCGGCTGTCTGTGCTCCCTGGTGGATAGCGAATGTCAGTGGACGGCGTGATCTCACACTCGCCCCGCTCTCTGACCGTCACTCCAGCTGTCACTGGACCTTCAATCCGTGCCAGAGTGAGACCCCGAGGCTGTCAAGGCACAAACCAGTCACACATGTCTGATACATCTGCACTAACTAGGAGTACTTATGCGGATGTGTGTGTTAATGGAAGATGTGTGTGTGTGATGCTGATACGTATATGATAAAAAAAAAAGATTGTACATTTGAACTCACCACTAATGACACACCATGGTGGACAAGAGAAGTGGAGGCGTAGAGGTGGGAGTCCAGTTTTCCAACATAGAGAGTGGGTCTTATGAAAGAAAAAAGTCAGAGCACGTTAGTTTTTTCTGAACGGTCATTACAGGTAAAGGACAGAAGAACAGTTGCTGTTGTTTACAGGTACATTACAACACCAATTGACTTTACAAACTAACTGTGACACATTCTAAACAGGCCCCAGTGTATTATCAATTATGTACATTCTGATTTGCAGATTTGCCCCATCTGAGAGCCTCCAAGTAAAAAATGTGATAAATAATAATGCAGTTACTGCAGGACTAAATCATTAATCTTACACAAGTTGTGTTTGCGCGCTGGCTTGCTCCTTCACAAACTGATAGCTCCACTTCAGTGTGGAGTGTGCATCTGCCTGGTTGTTGGCAGAGGAGAAGGTGAGGAAGCGCAGCGTTTCCATGGCGAGAGACAGGTGGGGGGCGTGTCTTAGTGAGTCACCAGAGTACAGGTAGACCCCCACGACGGGTGATCCGTAGTTCTGACTCCACAGGACGTCACCTAGAAGACAAAAAGGGGACAGAGATGAAATAAAGATGCACTTCAACCCCCAAAAATAGATAAAAACACAACTAAAACAACACACCTCTCCCTACCTGACTCTCTGTCAACTGTCACAACAAGGCCATCACCACTTGACACAAGATGAGCCATTTCTGGAAGGTAAGTAGGTAAAATAGTTTAGTACTGGATACAGGTGAAATGAAAATGTTTTCTTTCAAACATTCTTTCAGATTTCAAACATCACATGAATGAATGACCAGTCAGCAGCTAGGGAAAAGCGTGATTTCAACTACATAACTATAACGGGAGCATCTACGACATACAGTCCTAATTCAGCACATGTAGCTGCCATGTCAGTCAGTCTAACTGAATGTGAGCGCAGGGACGTACTGTAGTCTTGTTTCTCGTCATACGGTGGAGCAGAGTAATCATTGTATGTAGCGTTCCATCGCAGCTCCTGTGTCTTGGTGTCAAACATGGTTACCACATATTCTGGAAAACAAACAGCGAAAATGTTCAGAAACCTAAGTCCAGGCTGAATAATAACACCTCAGGTGTTTGTATGTGTGTGTGTGTGTGTGTGTGTGTGAGACATACCTGTGCGCCCAATGTAGAGCAGAGGACTGTTAGGACAGATGGATTCAGATGAGGAGGTGGTTAAACTGGTTTGCTTCTCGCCTGTCTCAGGATCCACCACAAACCACACATCCTGCTTTTTACCTGCACGTGCACACATATATACACACGAAAAAAAAAAAACATTAGCGAAATATTTAAACTGTTTTGTTTGTCTGTCTCCACCTCTGACACCTGCCTGTTCCACATACGGTTATAAATAGATCACAAATTCCTCTGCATGACTCACCTGTGTAGAGTATACCATCGGAGCTCCTGCAGGGAGCTGACTGGACCAGCTCTGGGATGGTAAATGGCAGTTTCTGCAGGTGCACCAACACAGTGGGGTCATAAAGCGAAAACAGACACACAGACTGACACAAATAAACACATCCAACCTTCCTCACCATCAGGCCTTCCTTGTGTTTGCCACCCAGTACATATAAACTGCCATCATTGGGGTCGGGGAGGAAACCTGGCCTAGAAAACAAGCATACATCAGCATGATTTTTTTTTTAATTCTAGTATGTAATTGCACTGTATCTGTTTCTAACATATATTGTACTATTCTGATGACATTTGTTTTGTTTGTTTGTTTTTATGTCTATGACTATCACTTGTAACCTTGTGCCACATAAAAAAATACTTTATTAATACTTTTCTTTACATTTCATCTTAATAAACATATTTATCTACCAATCTTTCCTGCATTCAACAAAACATAGGCAGCCATGAGTGTGTCCTAAACGAAATCATTTAAAGCTGGAAAAATGTAGATTAAAATCAGAAACAATCCGATCCAAGAAAACACGAACTTGACTGTAGAGCTTACTCTACTGGAGGTTGATTGCACGTCGTATGTGTGCATGTACGTGTGTATATATATGTGTTACTCACTCTGTGAGGTAGACAGGCACTTGAATGATGGGGTCTGAAAAAGAACAATTTCATGAGAGATAATCAAATCATATTTACTTATATGAATAAAATCGAGTAGTATTTTGGCATCTAGGTGTATAAACCTTCTCTTAGGGTCCACTTGATGTCTCCTGACTGTTTGGACACAGCGTGCAGACTACCATCCAGCGTCGACACAAACAGGAGGGACTCTGGGAGGGTGACTGATCTCACCCCTCCAACCTGATGGGCAACCACAGAGAGAGAGAAAAAGAGAGAGAAACTTTAGGCCAGCTGTCTGGCAAACTTTTCAGTCACAGTGTCATTGCTTGACAACAGTGTGTGTGTGTGTGTGTGTGTGTGTGTGTGTGTGTGTGTGTGTAGATCGGGGGGGACGGACGTGTGTGTGTGTCAGTGGGTGTGTCAGGTCTGCTGGAGGCTGATAGTTCAGTCCAGCAGTAACTTCCTGCTTGAATTATTATATTGTGCTCCGCATTTAGAGGGACATCCTGATCCTTATCCTGATCCCCCCACCTACACACCTACACACACACACACACACACACACACACACACACACACACAACCCTACAATGAAAGGTTATGAGTGTGTTTCTCAGTGTCTGTGTTTGTTCACCGCTCCCATATTTGCCCATCAAGGGGTGGCAACTGGCAACGCAGAGCAGAACAGCACTCTGAGATATAATCAAGACATGCACAGAGACATTTATGCACAGACATTAAGACACAAACACATGCAGATTATGTGAAAACGAAACCCTGAACAAAGACAAATAAAACACCTCTGACACACCTGCACGGGACCCCACACAGAAAGACGTTTTAAAGTAACATAAGAGCATAACACTTTATTATTACCATACCTGACCTGTTTAATGGTGCTTCTTGTCACACCATCATTTTCTGGTCTTTGTGCTCTTTTTGATTTCTCTTCTGTCTCTTTGTTGTTGCTTTTTATGTCTACTTTTGGTAGTTTTGTATGTCTTTGTAGTAGATTTGAGTTTTTTTAATCATGATTTAATGCCTATCTTACGTAGTTTTGTAATAATATAATGTCTATTTTTAGTCATTTTAGTTTTCATTTTGGTCATTTATCATTTTTTCTGCCTATTTGTGGTTGCTGTATGTCTCTTTTTGTGTCTCTTTGAAGTAGACTGTGTCTCTTCATTGCCATTTTTGCTTATTTGAACTAGTTTTCGTATCCTTTTGGTCATTCTATAATATTTTTGGTCATTTGTGTCTCTTTGTGATCATTTTATGTGCTTTACCGAAGCTGTATAACTGTTTTAAATATGATATATCACTTCATACAGAGACTGATCCGGGGACCTCCTGACCTCTCGGGCCCCAGGGTGCCCTGTGTGTACACATAAACACAGGCAGTATTAAGTTTCCTCAGCCAATCTGGAAACCCGGTGAGATAGCTAAGCACTTTATAGGTCCTATCATATCATGGCAACTTTACTCCAGCCTGAAATAGACACAGAAGCCGGCGGGATGCCAGTTGCTGTCTAAATAAGTAACCAACACACAAACAGAAACAACAGAGGCAGAAACACAATAAAGTTTACCTGAAATAGTTTTCCTTCCCAGGACAGCAGGAGAAGACACATTAGCAGCCGTCCCACAGTCCCCATGACGGCCAAAACTCTGTCTTTCATGGCTCTGAACAAACAGGACTGAAGCTATTGAAGTAACAACAGAGGTCGAACTCTCTCTCCATTTCCAGCGCTGGCGTCCCTCTGTCAGAAAGTTACCGCCGACCGCGTAACATCGCCAAAACCGAGCGGACAGTTACCAGAGCAGCGAGCGTCCAAGCTAACCGCGCGGTGTTACGTCCACAACAACAGCAACACAGCCCGTTCCTGTCGTTACTCCATATTTCCGTGTTGGGACGGAACCGGTGACGTCACAGGCTGGCTGTCAAACGCGGAGTGGGCGGGGCCCCGCCCGCCCAGCGCGCTGATGCCAGCGGCGTCAACCAATGAACGGGGAGAAGTGGAACATAAGGGGCGGGGTTGTAGAAAGGCCTGGAACACGTGGAAAGCGACAGCTGGGCAGCTGTGTACGCAACAAGAGGAAGTTTTTGTGCAACAGAAAGTGGTGGAGGGCGTTATTATGTGCACTCCCACCACTCTCATACACACTCACACACTTCCATGTATAGTGGAAAGTACTGTTATATGACGCTCTGCCCTCACGTACAAAAAAAGCACTATGTCTCTTACTGTACCTGTGTTGCTGATGCAACTTTATAACATTTCTATCTAACTTTGTATTTGGCACAATGTTATTTTTGTAAGTTATTAAAGAGATATTTTTTCTTTAAACCTGGAAATAACCAAGAAAAGTCTTTTAGTCTTTAGAAACACAATAAATACCTTTTAATGTGTGTGGCTTTGGACTTATGGACCCAGGCTACTGGATATAACTTGTGAAAATAAACAACCTGTCAAATGAAAAGGAGCACAGTAAAAAGTGATGTATTTTCCCTTTGAAATGTTGTATAATTTAGGCTATATATAAATAGCATATATGAGCAGTACTTTAAATCTCATTTTGAACGAAGAACTGCAAAAGAATACTTTCCAAGGGCATTGCTACTTTTACTTTTACAAACTGTCTGTCACACATAGTAAAAACAGTAAAATAGAAAATGAAAGTACATACAAAAACACTTTATTTTTTTGTAACATGTTTCCCCTCAGAAATGTCAGTCAATCCCAGTCCTTTCCCTTGATTTACCAAAATACTATTCACAAAATACAATTCAAAGTGCGTTTACATGGGAAAACAGAATGGGTCGATGCAGCTTGTAGTTGGTTGTGCTTCAGATATGAAAGGATGACAAAAATAAAACAAAGCCTGCAGGCACTTTATTGTTTGAGGTATGCACAAAATAAATGAAATCAACGGCACCATCGACTCCTTTAAAGGCACATGCTGGCTGTGTGCAGGTAGGTGAGGTGTGGGCTCCACACACAGTGCAGCGACCCAGGCCTTTGGCTCTGTGCGGATTACTAATGTAGCACACTGTCCGGTTTGGGATAACCAAACAGCTTAAAATCTGGTTCATACAGCTTGTACAGTTCTCTCCTCATTGTTAAGGGAATCTGTGCAAACCAGTCTCTTTCCCAGCTGGTTGCAGTGCGGTTTCTGGACCCTGAAGGGAAGCGAACCAAACCATCCACCTGCAGAAGTTTCAGCAGGTCGTCCGCATCAGCTTCCAGGGTTTCCAGTCGTCCAATGAAGTCATACTTGATCTGACACGGATGGCACAGACGGTACACCTGAGACACACAAACAGCTTTTAAAACCGCGTCAGTTCATCAGTCACAACACTTCACTGCTTTCGCATGTTTATTATTTCAAATTTGCATTCTATATGATGACTGAATGCCTTCAACCACATCGTGTACATAGCATATTGTTGTAATTCAGTGTTTACTGTAGTAAACCATTACACTGGCTTCAATTTAGATATATCAAATTGTTCTTTTGCAATGCAAGAAGAACACAAAATATAAACTGCAGAGTTAGAAAATGAAGGACACATTAGAGAATACAACATGAATAAAATCATGTCAACATAATAGGTTCACATGCTAAAATTCTAACATGCAGGAGGAAATGGTTATTTCCAAAATGTTTTTGGAAATAATAGCTTTTTACTTTACTTTTTTTAAGTGTGCATAGAGCGACTTCACAAAAAATCCCATCAGCTCAAACTGTATTATGTGGAGCCTTACATTGCTTGTGTGAGACAAATACCTGTCTCCAGTGCTCGTTAAAGACACTCTCCCTCTCAGTCTCCGAATCCAGCAGGTACGTGATGAACTGCTGGAATGTTGGTTTGATTCCCGCTGCAAATGCCTCAGCCGCTGTCTCAGGCAAACTCTCAGACACATTACTGTAACGACGCAGCATGACTGAACCAAACTGCTTGTAGAAGTCCTCGTTGGGCCTTGAAACACACACACTTTGTTAATGCAATAAACATAAATAATCATAATAATGTGGTTTGAATAATAGTAATAATTCTGTATATGTATTTATTTATTCTGTGCCTTGAGATGACATATGTTGTGATTTGCACTATACAAATAAAGTTGAATTGAATTGAATTGAACTTAAGTGTGATGGCAGGTTTATAACATTTATTATTATTCAAAATTGAGTAATTGAAATGTCTTAATGCATGTTATGGGTGAACCACATCCCTCTCCTTTATACAGTGTACATGTACAAGCTCACTATCTCTCCACCATCGGTTGAAACACACCTTCCAAACTTGTTCCTGAAGGCAGAGATGAGACGCACAAATGGATCTCTCACAAACAGAAATTTGGTGTAGTGCTGGAGCTTGAGTGCCATCAGGTGGCGGGACAGAGAACCATAATTGCGCCAAAACCTGGTAAAAGACACATGGACACACACAGAAAATATCACGATTGGTGTTACTGTCATTTGGTGAATATATATATATTAATCCTAGAGGAGAAAACAATGTGTCTTGTCCAACAGTGCAGACGGACAAGCACATTCTCAGACACTAAATGCAGAACGCTCCCAAGGGGTGGAGAAAGGTCTGTCTGTGCTGCAGCTCCAAGCACCGCCTGTCGTTTCCACTCTCCTCTTCCAAATGTAAACTCGGTAAACAGCTACTTCAGCTTGTGAATAGTTTGTCAAACACAGTTTCAGCATATCTGAGGTCTAACTAGTGTTAAAGAAGTGGAGACACTCGGGAGGCACTTCTGCAGAGAAAAATCACACAATAATTTACTTAGCCTTAATTTAAGTAGCTGCTTCTGTAATTCTATAATTATATCATAATTTATACAAATAGATTTTGTGAGAGGTTAAAACAGTAGGAGACCACCAGATCTTTCTCATTGCAGAACTGTGAAATAGTTTTTTCCTGTTGCCTCAACATCCTGCTTTATTGGCTGATTTTCCCTTGTTGTCATTTCTGGGTGGCTGTTTTTTTTTGCTGACACATTTTTAGTCTTTGTTTACCATGTTGACTTGTTGGAGAGATCTTTTTTTGAGTAAATTCATTGTTTAGCATAAATGTGTACATAAAATTTGTAAATTACGTCTCTTATTAATGAAAAAGTTATATACTGTATTTAATACTGAATGTACCTTAAGATTTGCTATGGTTGCTAACAGGCATCAACTGTGTCGCACTTCGTCATTTGTTGGTCCAGTGCTGATATAGTCTGAAGCATTTTCATCCTTTTTCCCCTGTTTGCAACTTATTTATTTAAAAACATTTACAATATGTCCTCATTTTTCTTCATGAACTGACTCATTATGATGACCTCATTGTGTGCATTTTACAATTACATTACCATCTAGTTGTAAATATCTTTGAAATATTTTTTGATATAAGTATAATAACATTGATCAGTAAGTATACAATAAAAATGTAATAGCTGGATCTGTTAACATTCCTCAAAAATTATAGTCAAACATAATTTAGAGTGAATGTACTTTGGAGTGAGGTGGCACAAGGTGAATTTGGATTGTTGTATATGTCTAAACTCTTGGTTATGAACCCTGCTAAAATGTGCATGGAACTACTACTACTTATTATCCATTTTAAATCAACACAATAGTGGTTGAAAGTAATAGAGTACTTACATTTAGTATTGTACTTGTGTACAATCTGAAGAGCTTGTTTCAGCTGATATTTATTTTTATATTGTAATATTCTACTTTTTACTCAGCTACAGTTGTTTGGGAGCTTTAGTTACCTTTCAAATAAAGACTTACAATCTTAAAAAAGATCCTGAATGTTATAGAGTTAACTTCCCAACTGAACATTTCACTGTTAAAATGAGCTTGATGCTGACACAGTAAATCCTGCTTTTTTTGTAATTGTAAAATAATATGTAATAAATATTAATGCCCTCCTGATTCCTTCCCTGTTGGTGTATATCTCAGAACTATCATTCGTGTATTTATTGAAGTAAAAACTGATGTAATACCATGTAGGCCTGTGGAAAAAGTATACACCCACTTAGTTACTACATCCATAAAAACACATAAAAAAGGTTAATTCTAAGGCTCTGGGACTCCACATATCCACAATAGAGAAGATGTGGAACAATAGTGAACTTTCCCACAAAATAAGTCCAATAGTGCAGCAAAGACTCATCCAGGAAGTCAGAAAAGATCCAATAAAACCCTACAAGGAACTGCAGGCCTCTCTCAACTCAATATAGGTCATCCATGAGATACACACAGAAAGATAAGAAATCAGGCGGCAGGCGAATATTTCTTCACAGCGCTTTACTCGTCTCTCTGAGTAGAGCCATTTTTCCATAACAAGTACTTTCACTTTTGAAGACATTCTGCCCAAAATACTCTTACTTTTAAAAGAGGGATTTGTACTGGTTATTACTGGAGTATTTTATACTGTGCTGTTTACTTAAGTAAAAGATTATAATACTGCATTCAGTGCTTTTAAACTGTTTGTGTGTGTCATACTTGGCGAAAGTGAGGTGGAGAGACGAGTTGTGTACGAGGTCGGGGGGTATAGCCTCTGGGTTAGTGTAGGGTTTTCCTGAGGAGGGCGAGATCAGAGACTGAGACAGAAGCACCATCACTCTCTTCCAGTTGGTGCAGGCAACCTGAGTGGAAAAAGAAAAACAAGAGCGTGTGTGTAACAGTATGTTTTACAAAATGCTAGAAAACGACTGAAGATCTGGAGAAGACATTTTTCTCCTCTTAGTTTCTTTCTATTTTCCTCACAGTACATCCAGGCACAGTTAACTATAACTCATTGCCCTCATGTTCACACAAGTCCACACACACACACACACACACAGAAAAGGCAGGTGTACCTTGGGAACGTAGCAGTAGATAATCCGGTGTTTATCATCCACTATCAGGTGATCCAGCTCCCTGTTTGGGACCTGCTCAAAGGCACGAGTCCTTCCAGGAAATTCCACACCGTCCTGTCCTGAACACACACCCATAATCCTCTGCTTCCTCGCCTCCTGTTCCCTGTCATCAACGGAACTCCTCTCCTTCTGCTCATCCTCCCTTGTTTCGTCCTTCCTCTCCTCTTGTTCGTCCTCTCCTTCAGCTGTCTCTCTTGACTTCTCGGGGATGGGTTTTGCAGTGAAAGCCGTGGTAGGGGGTCCGGTAATGGATGAAGCAGCAGGAGACAGTGAAGGGCTTGTAGTCGCACGAATGAATGAAGAGTGAAGTGACACGTGTTTGGGGTCTTGTAGTGGGTAGAGGTTGAAGCCCCCGACGTCGTCCCAGTAGACGATGATCAGCAGGATCATAAACAAAGAGCCCAAAATAAACGCCACTCGTAGACTACGCCATATTCCCATGGTCGTGGCCAATCCAAAGCCGTGATTGGTGAAGAAAGGAAGAAGAGGTTATCTCAGTTCCATTGTGGCCATTTATCACGGAAGAAGACGTTTCCTGCTTCTCAGCTGCAACTGAAAAAAAACAGGAAATGTTAACTTAACCCTTTGAAAGTGAAGTAAAAGGATTCAACAAGTGCAGTGTGTAGATAATAGAAGAACTAGATATTATAGACCCACAATATCATTTTTTTATTTTTAGAGAATAAAACATGAAGTGGCCTCTTTTGTAGCTCACACACTGCATGAAAAGAGCTGTATCCGGACATATACGGTTTGGGAAATCCCTGCTAAACTCTACGTTTGCCAGATGTATGAGGTGGAGTGCTTCGAAAGGTAACAGGCAGAAGGAAATGTCGTGAAACAGCCGGATACCTTATGTATGTGGATGTATACAGGAATCGTTGGAAGTTTCAAGGAAACCTCACAGCTAGCAGTGATTTATGTAATCATTTAAAATGTAATTAATGACACTACTCTCTTTCCACACAGAATAAGTTCACCTCATAACCAGGCAGTAATGACATATCTGC